>CM040126.1:323957514-324498219 GCA_022559845.1 Amorphophallus konjac
GCTACTTAAGAATGATTTAAGCACCTCTGGTCCAAGAACCATGCCGATTGTAATAACAAGTGTCTTTCAAAAAAAAATAAAAAATAAAAAAATAAAAAAATATTTTAAAAAAATATTTTAAAAAAGTTTTCAAAAAAAGCATAAACAAACAACACAAAAAAATGCATCCGTGTGATCTCATTTGTGTGCTACATTTTTACATTATGTTCCCATTTGTGTGCCCGTATGTTGCATTCATCATCTTTGCTTTTGCCTTAATTAATAAAGGCTTGGCCCCTTGACTCGTTATCAAGGTTAGTCTCAAAATAATCACCCACTCTTGAGCAAGGGGCCAAGTCAGAACGAAAAAACTGACTTGTTTCATTGAGCAATGTGTACAGGATTGGAAAGCAGGAATGAAGACAGAAGACATGAAACTGAACATTCCTTCCTTTATTTCCTTCTAGAAATTGTACATTTAGTCTCGTCCCCTCTCTCAGTGTTACCCCTCTCTCCACTCTCCAGGCGAAGAACCCTGGAGGGTGTTGCTAAACCATGCGAGGCGGTGCCTCTGCTGCTCTGTACCCCTCTTCTCGTCTCTACTCCCCATCGATCGACAGGGGTAGCAAAGAAGCTACTAACACGAAAGCCACGCTCTCGTGCTCTTCGGTAGCGCTCTTCACCATCTCTCAGCCATTGTTCAGCAAGACCGAGGCTAGTTCGGAGTTCAAACAGTTGGGCCTCCATAGCCCTACGCTCCTCCCTCTCAGCCGATCTGTCGGCTCTCCGTCTTTCAGTGTCTCTTTCCCTTTCCGCGCGTTCTCTCTCTCGGTCCTCCCTTTCCAGCTGAAGGGTAATCCTCAGCTCCACGGCGTCCCGAGAAGAGCCATCATCTGGGCGATGCCATAACTCTTCCTCCAGTTCCGCTATTATAGCTTCCCCCCTGCGCGGTGCGGGCAAGTGCATCTTGCATCTCTTTCATCTGCCATAACCATCATTTTAGATATGTGGAGGCACGAATAAGTGGAATTCAATGACCAGACTCTCACCTGTGCGGAGAGCATTCCTTCTGCCTCCGCGGCTCACTGCGTAGTATGAGCAAGCTGCTCATGAAGCAAATCAAGTTCAGAAGTGAGGATCCACAAACTGAAAGAGACACCATCCGCCCCCATTGCTGAGGAAGCCGCATCAAGATGGGCGCGCTGCAACACACATAAGGTGACACCGAGAACCTAACACTAGGAATCTTGGTCTATGATCGTGTGTATGTAGGCTTACCGAAGAACTCAAGGCGGCACGAGCATCATGTAACTGCCGCTCCGTGCCTATCAGGCGAGCTTGCAGGTTCGCTATCATAGTGTCGCGAACATCCTGTGGTCAGGACATAGGTTACAAAAAATATATATATTTTTCACCTCCACGGTCCCTTCAGGATGGAGTCGCTCTGCATACATCACCTTATAGAGGTGCAGATAATCCTCGCTATCTTGAGCATGTGACTCCACAGGAGTGCCACCCCGTCGCCAGTCCTCGTATTGCTTAGGGAACTACACTCTCCAATCAACGGAGGTCGCCGGCCCATGCGTCTTTCTCCCGACACGTGGTGTGGTAGTCATGTCCACCCATTCTTGGGTAAGCCCTAGAGTCCTCATGGCCAATCGTAGCCGAAGTGGCTCGATTTCGTTCAAACAATGCATCCAAAGGTCGCGTCCGAACCGGACACGGCTCATTTGACCCAAGGCTGATCGGCGTCGGTCATGCCCGCATAAGGCCTGCAGATCACCTAAGTTAGGCAAATCTTTCTATTTACGAGAAAGACAAAACAACATAAAAATAAACTGGATGGCAATTGATAACCATCATTGCTGCAGGGAACTGTTGCAACTCGTGTCTTATCACCATCAGTTGGTAGGACATAGGGGCCGGGCTCATGATGGGCTGCCACCGCCTCGCCAACGGCACCGCCATCGGGCGCCAATGATGGGCCTTTCCCATTTGAAGATAATAATAGCGCCACAACTGCCTTGTCATGTGTTAAGAACATCATCAAAAAAAAAAGAAGAGATACAGTCGAAGCTAGGAGGGAAGCCGGGTATCTGAATGAACGGCGTGAAACCACTCACTGTTATCTCTCGATCTGCTCTTTCAGACAGACCCGCAAATAGATGCGCCAACATGGCTGCTCCCCAGGCGTATCGTCCCACTATCTCAGGGTCTACCAGGAATTCTAAGAAGCGGCAATGAATGTTGTCTCCTTTCGAGCCCAGTAACAGCTTTCCCAACAGGAAGAATGGGAATCTCCTCAAATCCATGTTGGCCCTCTCCCAATTGCTCACATCTACGCAGTAGATGGCGTGACATCCTCTTTCAGTTCTCTCCATAAACTCTTCCGAGACTCGTCATCACGAGGACGAACATCAGTAAGCCCCAGTGTCTCCATGATAGGCATCTTGGCTATGGACCTGTTCTTGCGATCATCTAGGTCCACCCCTAGTAGCCTCTGGGTAGCCTCTCTATAGTCGGGGTACGTGATACCGGTCAGTGCCTCACCATCCACTTTCAGGCCCATAATTTGGACCACATCTTCTAGACTAGGCACCATGTGCCCCCAAGGCATCAAGAATGCACTGCTCATTGGATCCCACCTTTCACGAAATGCTTGGACGAGAGAGAGGTCGAGCCTGATTGGCTCGATCCGAAGAAAGACTCCAAGCCCCATCTTGTCTAGCCTGGCCTTCTGAAAATTCGGGAGACCCCGATATGCGGCCACTATCAACTCCCATGGAATGTGTGATTTCATCACACCCTGCGCATACACAAGGAGGGGTTTTGTTTTTTGTTTTTAATAGAAACCTAACCTAGGGGTCAATGGGAGAGTGCACCCCTTACCAGAGGTAACGAGAAAGCCACTCCACCATCTAACCACTAGGAGGCAAATGATATTTTCATTGATTAAGAATAAAGAATTACATCAATCTGATACTAGGCATGCCTAGTGAGTCTAGCCGAGCAGCGCCTTTTATAATGGAAGGGAGCTCACTGTAAGAATAAAAAGAATTACATTTGGTAGTGCAAGCTAATGAAGCAAGAAGGTCTGCTACTGTATTGCCTTCTCTGTAGATATGAGAGATAGTGTCATGCTGAGAAATGATGCTCCAGATATCCCTGACATAGCTGAGAATGAACCAAGGACAGTGAATTTCCTTTTTGATAATCCTGACAAGGGTAAGGGAGTCACATTCTATAAATGCTGGCTTCGAATCCACAGTATGCAAATATTTTATGCCGTCAAGAAGGGCACAGGCTTCAGCAATTAAGCTATTAGATTGACCATAAAAATGAGAAAAAGCAAGGATGACCTTGCCTCTGGAGTCCCTGATAATGCCGCCTCCTCCAGAATCTCTAGATTGTTTGAAAGCACCATCAGTGTTTAATTTGAGAAAGGGCTAGGGAGGGCTAAGCCATTTCACAATTTTCAGCTGTTGTCTGCAGTGGGATTGGATTTTAATACCCAAACCTTCCAAAGTTTTCCTGTTTTTAGTCTTTGCCTCCTTAAGTGCAGCAATCGAACAAACCATCTTCACTTGGGATGTGATATGATGAATGATGTTGGATTTTGAGAAAGATTTATCATCATATCTGACCAAGTTTCTAGCTTTCCAAATTTCCCACATTCCAAGCCCAACAGATGCAAGGTTGAATAGAGCAAAGCCTGAACCTGACTGAGTATGGCTGAAGGAATTCAGAATGAGTTCCCTAGCAGTCCGGCCTTCAAGATGTAGACCGGTTGCTTTTATAGCAGTCCAAACGTAACCTGCCAAATCACTGTTGAGGAAGAGATGGTTTAGGTCTTCCACATGGGGCACCGAGCAGCAAGAACATTTGGAACAGAAAACAACACCAACTCTCTGAATGTTATCATCAGTCGGTATGCAATTGTTCAGAATCTTCCATAAGTGGACAGAAATTTTAATTGGAATCCAATTTGACCACAGTCGGGTCCAAGGGATATCAGCCTGGAGTTGATCATGAGCCAAAGATTTATAGGTCGAGGCTACTGAACACAATCCAGATGAAGAGAGATTCCAAACTCCCAAATCCTTTTCCTGATTTAATTGCACAGTTCTGATAGCTTGCTGGATACTGTTGGGAATCAAATCTTCTATCAGTGCTGATTCTTCAGAAGAAGGGTGCAGAATAACATCTCTGACTGATGCTTTAGGATTAGGGATGAGGTCATCAGAAATATAAGTGTTTAAACAATGGTGGCCCAGCCACTTATCATGCCAAAAGTTGGTATTGAGACCATCCCCAATTATAACCTGCTTATGTTGGAGAATATAGCCTTTAGCCATTAACTAGCTTCTTCTTGCAAATCCCTTCATGTTTTTAAAGTGAGCATCTCGAAGGTGACATTGATGCATGTACTTGGCTCTAAAATAAGAAGCCCATAAAGAATTGGTGTGGATTGCCTGCCACAGCATTTTAACTCGAAGAGCAATTTCCATGTGCCTAAGAGACATGATGCCGAGGCCTCCCTTGGAAATAGGCCTACACAAAACCTGCCAAGACTTCCAATGTCTCTTTTTGCCAAGAGGAGAAGACCCCCAAAGTAAATTTGCAAAGACCTGCTCAATCAGGTGGTGAATACCAATATGCAATGGGGTGAAAGACAGGGAATAAATTGGCATGGAAGAAAGGACATGTCTTATAAGAACCAGTCTTGCACCTTGAGATAATAGACTAGCTTTCCACCCAGCAATGCACTTTTGTAGGGAGTTAATAATCCCTGCAAAATATATCTTTTTAGTTCTTCCAATCACCAAAGGGATGCCAAGATATTTATGAGGGAAAGACAGTCTCGAGAAACCAGTGAGATTCTGAATTCGCTGTGCAACAGAGCATGGCATCTTTGGGTGGATTAAAAAACCACTCTTGCTGATATTAATAAGTTGACCAGAAGCTTGCTCATACATGTGAAAAAGACTGAGTAAGTTTCTGATTGAAGTTGATGAGGCTTTGCTGAAGATCAGTGTATCATCAGCAAACAAAAGGTGAGATATATTTGGACATCTCCGAAAACCAGTAAACCATTCAACCCGGCCACTGTTGAAAGCTTCTCTAAGCGACCTGCTCAAGGCTTCCTCTGCAATAATAAATAAGGATGGAGCAATTGGATCACCTTGACGTATACCTCTGGAAGATTTAAAGAAACCAGCAGTATCCCCATTCAACAAAACAGAAAACCAGCAATTGTTAGATGGGAGGAAGAAAGACTGGAAGAAGAGACGAGCAAGCTCAGCTTACAAGTTGCGATTGGGTCCTTTCATTAAGGTGCCCTTCAAGCTCCGAGAGTCTCCGAGAGCTGCTACCGCTGGACCTGCTTCTCTTCGAAGAATAGGAAGATTCGGCCTCCATCCCAAGTCTTAAAACTCTTAGCTCTTCCGTACTGTGGAAGCCCCTACTCTTCAAGATGGCTTTCGATGTCCCTGGGAGAACAAAGAGGGAAGGTATTTATGGGAATGGGAGAAGTGCGAGCCATAACCCCCCCCATGCTAGGGCACCTTCCTTGCGGTCCCATGTGTCACTTCGCCGCTCGCTCAGGGAAGCTGATTGAGTGGTGCGACACGACGACTAAGAAATGACGCCCCAAGTCCGAATGGATGCAATAGGGAATAGGCGAAGGCCGTTGTTATTGACTTCGATGACAGATTCTCATGGGAAAAGGGGCATGGCAAAGCACGAGTTTCTGTTTCGCGGCTAGGCCTTGCCGAGCGCGTCACATAGGAACAATAAAAGAGAAGAAGCATAGGAAGGAAGGAATGCGTAAGGGGACAAATGAGCAACAGGGACAGAAATCACTCCATTCATAGGTCTACATAAGCTGTCATGAACACTACAATCATAAACATCACAAAAGGGAAGGTGGGACCACCAACCTGTTAATTCCTTCCATCACACTCACGCTCATCCCTCTAGGCGTCCCTCTGCTCCCCCCTAAGGTAAGGGTCCCTCAGGGGACTTCTAGAGCCCCGTACAGCAGCACTCGCCTCACCTCGTGGGGCCTGCTCAACAGCGGCAACCCGCCGATGCTCCCCTGGCGTAGCAAAGAAGCCACCCATATGGAGCTGGCCAAACTGGCGGAGTCGCGCCCCGAATTCTCGTGCCCTCTCATAATTTGCCTCCATGTTCTCTAGCCTCTGTCCTATAGCTCGAAGGCCTAGCTGGAGCTCCCTCACTTGGACCTCCATGGCTCTTCTGTCCTCCCTCTCCTTCTCCCTCTCTAGCTTTTCTCTTTCTACCTCTCTCTTGGCCACCTGGAGGAACACCCTCAATTCTCGGATGTCCGGATGTGGCCTCTCCTCACTATGACGCCGCAGCTCCGCTACAGTCGCTACCTAGGCATCACGCTCCTCTTCAGCCCGAGCCGCGCGGGCCACCGCATCGGTGAGTTACTCTCGGAGGGAGGCAATCTCAAGAAAAAGGGCCGATGTGCTAGAAGATGCACCGCCAGCCATTCCTGCCATCGCTGCCTGCTGGGCACGCTGGAACAAACAAACGACGGCCATCGGCTAAGCTCTAAAAAAAATAAAATTTAATTTAATTAAATAAAAAATGCAACACTTAACTTACCAGGATCGCCAGTTCCTATTGAGTGACGGTCAGCTGTCGCCTGGCCTCTGCTAGCTGGGCACGCAAGCCGTAGATGTCACGCGCATCCCCAGATTGGAGAGGTCCCACATGACTCTCCCGCCGCTACCGTAGGAAGTCGGCACTGTCCTGTACCAGTACGCTCCCTTGCTGTCCATGGAGACGTATGCGCCAGTCCTCGAGCTTCGCCTTGCCTCGACTCTCGTTCCTGACACGGATCGACTCATCAGCGCTCACCCATTCATCGACCAAGCCCGGGGTCCTTGCCATGCCCTACATCAAGAAAGAAGGGTCTTACGTCAAACAACGATAACGCATCTCCTGTCAAGGACGCGTCCATCATTTGAGTGCAACACTCGCCGAACCCTTTTTTCCCTCTCACACGGCTCGCTCCAAACTCAAAACGAATCATTTGGATTCCTAATCCTAGCAGTCATTGGTTATGGTTGCAGGGATATTTGGAGGGCTAGAAATTCAGTGCGATATGAAGGCTCTACTTTGTCCAAAGGCCGCATTCGTCACCAAATTATTATCCAAGTAAAGCAGGCTTGTGCTAGTGCAAACTATAAGGAACCTGATATTGGAAAAAGGAGGATTCTTGATTCATTGGGGATTTCTACTTTCATGCCAATTGGTGCTCAGCTGAAAGCTATTAAATGGGTATGCCCCCCTTGGCCGTTCCTTAAATTGAACTCTGATGGTGCTTGTAAATATGATGGAACTGCTGGAGGGGGTGGTGTCATTAGAGATCATTGTGGTAATGTTATACTTGCTTTCTCCCATTTTTATGGCCAATCCAACAGTCTTGTAGCAGAGGCTAGAGCCTTAATTGATGGAATTCATTACCTCCACACTATTTCAGATCAGCCAGTTCTCATTGAATGTGATTCATATGTCCTTGTTCGAGTAATCAATAAGGAATACCAATGTCCTTGGTCTATTCTTTCATATGCCAGAGAGATTTGGAGATCCATTAATCAGCATGACAGGATTGTTCATACTTATAGAGAAGGAAACAAAGTTGCTGATCTCTTGGCTTCCTTAGCATGCTCATCCAAATGTAATGTCTTTTTCTCTTACAATGAGTTACCATGTGCTATAAAGGGTGAGGCTCGTATGGATAAGCTGGGAATGCCCAGCATCCGTTTGATGTAATCGATATTCCTGCTATTTAGCAATAAAATTCACCCCCTAATGGCCGATGGTCATCTCATCTGCACCTAGGTAGGGTTTTTTGGAGTTAAAAAAAAAAGAATTAAAGAGGAGGAGATCGGAGGACCTATCGGGCCGTGTTCACCTCCCTCTGTGCCACGGGGCCCCTCGGGTCCCTCAAGTGCCCGAAGGGGCCCTTCCTCTTCCATGGACGCCTCTCCATGCTCTTGCGCGACCCTCCTCGAGCAAGGAGTTCCTCGCCCCTCTCTCCCTTCACCACGATTTGGCCCACCAAACTCCATCGATCGAGAGTGGAAGAAGACGAAGATAGGCGAGCAAATCTCGACGGGAGGCGGGCTCGTTTGCGGGCAAGGCACGGAAGAAGAAGGGCCGTCTAGCGCTTTAAATTTGAATTTGAAAGTTAAGACGCGTCCTCGCGCCTAGACACGCCCAAAAAAGAAAAAAAAAGGGGGGGTCCCTCCGTGCAAGGCGTAATTCCCCGCTTTTCAGGGTAAGGTCTCGTGAAGCGTGTCTCGAAAGAACAGGTGCAAGAAAGGAAGCGTGGGAAAAGGGAAGTGCACACGACAGAAGGAACCATTTCATTTCACATAAGCAAATAGTCAGTTGTACATCATAAAGTGACGAAGGTGGGGTGTACAGGCAACTCTCTAACTCTCGCTACCACCCTCCTGATCATCTCTCTCCTCCCTCCTCTGACGAGGGTCCCTAGGGGGCCTCCGCGAACTCTGAGAGGCGGTGCCCGCCTCGCCCTGTGGTGCCATGCCGGCCTCAAAGGCACGACGCCGCTCCTCCGACGAGGAGACCAAGAAGCTGCCTACAGAAAATGAACCAGACTGACGAAGTCACGCCCCGCACTCCTTCGCCCTCTGGTACTGCTCCTCGCTCTCCCGTAGCCTCCCCTCCGCTGTACCAAGACTCACTCGGAGCTCCATCATCTGGGACTCTAAGGACCTCCTCTCCTCCTTCTCTCTCTCCCTTTCCATCCTCTCTCTCACTGCCTCTCTCCTCGACACCTCGAGGGCAATCCGCAGCTCCAGCACGTCACGAGGAAGCTCCTCAGCCTCCCGCCGTCGCTCCTCCTCTAGCTCCGCTATCCGGGCGTCACGCTCTGCCGCCCATGCATCGCGCTCCTGCTTAGCACGGACTGCACGAGCCAGGGCATCCCGGATCTCCGCCACCTTCCAAAGCCCGCATGACCCGTAAAAGATTGGTGAAGGAAGAAGAGCAACTGGAAGGAGAGCTGGGGTCAAGCAAGCACTCACTCGAGCCGCGCGATCGCGCTCGGCCTCCTCAGCCCGGGCCACCGCATGCGCCAGCTACTCCTGGAGGGAAGAGACCTCCGAAGGAGGGCCCCACGAACTAGAACCCGCTTCGCCAGCCATCCTGGCTGTCGCTGCCTGATGAGCGCGCTAAAACACAAGAGCAAACGACAGTCAGAGGCTAAGCATCGAAAAATTCAGATTGAAAAAAAAAACATAATACATTGCATAGACTCACCAGGATCTCCAACTCCTGCCGGATGGCCGCCAAGTGCTGCTTGGCATCCGCCAGCTGGTCCCGCAGGTCGGCAATAATGTTATCACGAGCATCCTGCATTTATGCACATAGGTTAGTGTCACATGCATATGCATATAGAGAAGGAAAATCTTCATCTCACACTTACCCCTGCCGCCCCACTGAGGTGTAGATGCTCCGCATACGTGGCCCGGTACCGTCGCAGGTAGTCAGTATTGTCCTGTACGTGAGACACCACCGGGACGCCACCCTGCTGCCAGTCTAGGTACTGTGCAGGGAAGCGCGTGCGCCAGTCGATGATCTTCGCCTTGCCTCAGGTCTTCTGCCTGACATGGCTCGGCTCGTCCACGTCAACCCACTCCTGGGCTAGACCCAACGTCCTCATGACCAGCCTAAGCCGCAACTGCTTGATCTCGTTCAAGCAATGGACCCACACGTCCCGCCCAAAACGAGGGCGGCCCGCTACGACCCAAGGCTGGACAGCATCGGCCATGCCCCGGTAGGGCCTCCACACCACCTGCATCGCCATACATGCATCATATTAGTTGCCATTTTACTCAATTAAATCATATGCATAAAATAAAAAAAATCATATGCATTATACCATGGTCTCAGGGTACTCGGTCAGCTCACGTCGAAGCGACGCCAGCTGGTAGCCGTGCGGTGCCGCAACCATGACCGGCCTCCACCGCCGCGCTAGGGGCACAGCTCTCCTGTTCCACTGCCTGGCTCTTCCCATCGGGAAGTAGTAGTCGCTCTATACCTGCATCCATCATACATCATTAGTACAGGTAATTGCATATTTGTAACTACGGTAAAATGCATAAATAAAATGTTTACCAGGAGAAAAGGTGCGAAGCCACTAACTGTCGTCTCCCTCTCTGTACTCTGAGAGAGATCGGCGATCAAATGGGCGAGTAGAGCTGCTCCCCACGCGTAGTCCCCCACTCGGTCCAGGTCCGCTAAGATCCCGAGGAAGCGGCAATGGATGCCATCCCCCTTCGTCCCCAGTAGAAGGCGGCCCAATAAGAAGAAGAGGAACCTCTGGAGGTCCAGGTCCGTCAGCTCCCGCTCGCTCGGGTCCTGAGTAAAAGCCACCCGAGCATCTCCCTCCAGACGCGCTAGGAACTCTGCTCCACTCTCACTAACCTGCTGCCGCGGGTCCTCGAATCCGAGCGCCTCCATGATATCCACTCGGCCAACCACCCTGCTGTCTCTGTCGGTCGCGCTCGTCTCCAGCCACAGCAGGTCCAGGGTGCTCTCTCTATAGTCGGGGTAGGTAACCCCGCTGACCGCCTCTCCGTCCACTCGTAGCCCGGTGATCCGAGCTACGTCCTCCAGTGTCGGCACCATATCCCCCCAGGGCATCAGGAACGCTCGGCTCGGCACATGCCACCGCTCCCTCAGCGCCTGGATAAGGGGAAGGTCGAGCCGGAAGGGCTCAATCCTCAGGAACGCCCCAAACCCCATGGCGTCCACCCGCGCCCTCTGAAAGTCTGGTAGCCCTCGGTACGCTGCGACTACCAAGGACCAGCTGATCCGGCTCTTCATCACGCCCTGCACACCACAAAGAACAAACACAAAAATCACATCAGTAAAAATAGGGCTATAATTAATGAACAAAATAACAAAAAATAAAAAAAAAGAAAAAGAAAAATTTTAAATACTTTTTTTGAGGCGTCTAGGGGCCTGGACGCCTCTTTATTTTCTTTATCTTTAAATCAAAAAAATAAAAAATAAAAATAAAAAAATAAAAAAATAAAAAAATTGTTTGAGGCGTCCAGGGGCCTGGACGCGTCTTTTCATTTACCCTATTTAATTAATTCCGTAAATATTAAAAAAAACATAAAAAAATAATAATAATAATAAATGGAGGCGTCCACTTGCCTGGACGCCTCCTCCCCTCACACCCACCTCCCTCTTGGACGTTGTCTCTCGCCCCATTTTACGCTTAAAATCACTCAATAATGCAACAAAGCGGAATTCTAAGGGGCTTATCGGGTCGTGCTCGTCCTCTCTTGCATCCTCGGGCCCCTCCAAGGCCAAAGGAACATCCTCCTCCTCCACGGCGGCCGCCTCTGCCTGATCCCGCGTTCTCCGAGGACGATGGGCGAGCCGCTTCCGCTTCTCACCTCCCTGACTCGCTTCACCACGCTCCATAGGCTCAGATTAAGGACATAAGGGTAAAAGAATATGAGATGGAGCCACAACGGAGAGAGGAAGAGAGCGAGAATGTGAGAGGCCGCTTGCGCAACCTCTATTTTATTTGAATTCCCATTTTTGGACGCGTCCATTAAATTTTTTTTATATATAAAAACAATAATAATAATAATTAAAGCGTCCTAGGGTCAGGACGCATTCAAAAAAATAAATTAATTAATAAATAAAAATATACAAAAAAGGGGGCGGAGAGAAGGATTAAATAAAAATAAAATCTTTTTTTAATTATTTCAAAGCGTCCAGTCAGCTGGGCGCGTTTAAAAAAGAAGAAGAAAAGAAAAGAAAATAATAATAATAATATATATTAATAATAAAGCGTCCACCTATCTGGACGCATCAAAAGATTAAAAAAAATGAAAACAGAAAAAAATAATAAAAAGTGAAAAAGATAAAAACCCAAACTTCGCACATTTTCCAATTCTAAATTTTATTCCATTAGAAAGCAGAGTAAGCTACATTAGGGGCTTAGGCGCTTTAGGCCTTAATTTCCCCAGTTCGGTTACATAAGCCTTCCACAGCTCGCATTCTTCCTCCACATGCGCTAATGCCTTTCGCGCAACACTTGTCTTCCATGGTACTTTGATGGCCTTCGCTTCCTTCGCATCCGCTTCCGTGCCCAGCTCCCTCTTCGTCAGAGGAGCAATGTCAGATAACGGTGGGAACGAGTGGCGAGGAATGCCGATTTGGATGCAGCACCGATGCGCACTATAAAGAACAAACTCCGTCGCGCCAATCAGTTGGAGTTCAGCTCCGGGAGAAGACCTCGTGAGGAGTTCGCGTGAGAGTAGGCATGTCGGTGCACAAGTAAAAAAGCTTTGCGTCATGGTTCTGAAGTGAGACCGCCAGTCTTCACGTTTCCTTAGCCACGGAACACGGTTCGCTATGGTACCACCGAAGCCTAACACATCGGCCATGTGATGAAGGGGGCTTTGTTGGAAGAGCTTCGAAGCAGTTGGCATCCCCTCGCGGTGGTCAAATTTGAAGTGCAAATCAATCCAGCAATTCAGAAGAAGTGCGCAACCGAAAGGAGGCTTACCCATGCTGGAGACAGTAAGGCCACTGTAAGGGTAGGCAAGGATGGCGGGTCCCACCCTCTTTCCACTCCAAATCCCGCAGATGGCACTCAATTGGTCCTCCTCCACTATGTTGTCGGTATAAGGGAACAGGAGAGCACCCGCCAAACAGATGGTAAACCCTTTCATAATTCCTTCCAAGTGGTCATCGTCTGGTGACCCTCTCAGGGCGTCCATGACCCATTCCGTGAGCTTTTGCAGATCAATTCCCTTTTGAGTCTAGACCTTCCTCGCAGCACCAGGCGGCATGAAGCTTCCGAGGACACTCTCGGAAGTCACCCTTGTCAGCATCCGCATGACCTTTATCCTCCCGTCACTCTTGAATTTCTTCAGTCCGAGCAGAAGTTCCACCTCTTCGAGGAGGATGGTCGCCTCGAAGGTAGGGAAGATGAAAGTGTGGGTTTGGGGATGCCAGATCTCCACCAATGCGCCCATAGCCGCCCAGTCCATGCGAATCTTCTCGTAGTGCCTGGCGTGGATAAGGAGCCATTGCAGATGCCACTTCGTGATTATGGCCCTCATGCCGATGGAGATGTTGGAGGTGAGTTTCGAAAGCCACGGCAGCTTGGAAAACTTCCTCGGGCCTGGGAAAAGAGGGTATGGCTGGAAGAGAAAAAGAAAACAAGGAAGGAAAAGAAGTGAAAAGAGAGTTCGGGCAAAAAATTTGAAATAAATCAACTTACCATATGCGACTGGATCATCCCACTCAGATGACCATAGAGGTCGGAAAGTCACCTGATCTCGCTGCTAGGCCTGCTCCTCTTCATAAGGCGGGAAGACTCGCCTTCCATCCTGAAACCCTCAGATTTCTTCTCTTCCTCCCCTTGAAGCTTCTAAGCCCACTCCTTGGTGCATTTGGCTGAACTAGCCTAAGGGAGTATTTATAGGAAAGGAGAGGCGCTAAAGGATGAAATGCGTCACATCAGTGGTCAATCGTCAGTGTTTTGTCTGGATCTCCCTTGTACTGTGGTGCGATTCTGTTGCTTTCTGATGTTATTAATCTGTGCAGGTTTTACTAATAGACGCCACTGTCCCACCTTGTGTACCACCATTCGGTGATTAGTCCCACCATGTTATGCATCATATTATATGATATTTACGCTATTAGAACATGTCAAGGACCTTGCGACCCGAAAACGAATCTAGGATTTGAGTTCCCCTTCAACAAAAATGGTGATGATTTCAGAAGAATTTGGGTTGTACGGATATGCCGTTAATTTGTGATAGCGTGGGGATGACGGTTCCGTTCAGTGAGTTGGTGCGTGGATAAACGAGCCCCAGATCAGTGTCAGCTCACCGAACCGGTATCCTAACCCATTCTTAACGAATTGATAATATTATCCTTGGCTATTTTTTATTTTAGTTTTTCTTAAATTTTTTTTAAACCTAGCATGCATTCATATAGGACTTTGATTTTATTACGGAAGATCATTCAAAGTGATTAGATTGTGACAACCACTGTGCTTCAATTCTTACAAATATGAGATATTCCACTTCGAATAAAACGTGGAGTTTCCTTGAGACGACCCTACGCTGTTCTTCCAAAAGAGACCCTTGTTTGGACTGACCCTCAGATATTCCTCTACTTTTTACCTTGTTTGACCCACCTTGGCCGCAACACTTCCACATTGGCTGGTAACCGCTCCCCAAAGGTGAAACCTGCAGGTTTACGACCTAGGTACTTACACACTGAGAAGTTGGTCTCCTTTTATTTCATGCCTGAGCGCACATCTCCCCCTCCCTTGTTTGATCTCCGTCCAAGCAATCGTCAAAATTTGAAGACCTTCTTCAAGGCCGCCTCATTGAAAATCCGGGAAAGATTCCAAACACTAATGTCAAAAGCATGTCCCATCGCAGCTTGGCATCAACTTTTCAGTCCATTCGCACTCCATTTCACTTCACTTCGATACAATTCCATTACGTGTCACTCCCTTGCAAAGCAGACGCCAAGGCGGGGCAGCTGTTGGCACGCTATTCCTGACATCACCCTGAGAAAATCTCATATTACTATATGACGTCCCGCAGTGGCTTTCGCATTTCGAATCGCTTGAGTGCTTCCCATTCTTGAGTCTTCTTTCACCTTTTGAGTAGGTAATGTGACGCTTCTTCGGCATCTGAAAACTACCTCGTTGCCGAAATCATGCGGTATACGGACGGCATCGCCACCAATCAGACGTACCGGAAGATTCCGAAACCAGGGAGATGTCTAGCGGATGGCTGCCGACGGCCTTTCGGGGGGGGGGGGGGGGGTCCGTCAGATTCTATTGGAGGCGTCCAGGACCTTGGACGCCTCCATCAATGAAAAAAATGAAAAAAAAATAAAAAATAAAAAAAATAGTTGTGAAGGCGTCCAAGTACCTGGACGCCTCAGTCTTGAGGCATCCAGGAGCCTGGATGCCTCAGTCTTGAGGCGTCAAGGGGCCTGGACGCCTCCACACTCTGCATCCAGACAATCCCGGCACGCCGCTCGATTTGACGCTTCGGAAAAATCTAAAACTTTGAGGCGTCCAGGTGCCTGGACGCCTTCAATTTCCGACACCCGGACAAGCCGAACCGCCGTCCGATTTGACGTTGTGCAAAAATCCAAAATATAGGGACGTCTTGCCAGCTAGACGCGCCCACTCGTGAGTCACGGGTACCCACCAAAACCACGCGCTCTACCCACCGTCTACGGCTTTCGGCGGGATTCCGGTGGGCGAAAATGGAGGCGTCCAGTCTCCTGGACGCCTTCATGAAAATATTAAAAATAAAAAAAATATTTAATTTATTGTTGGAGACGTCCAGGGTCTTGGACGCCCTCATCTTGAGGCGTCCAGTCCCCTGGACGCCTCAAGCCACTTGCCCTCTATAAATAGAAGACCCCCTCCCTCGAAGGGAAGGGGCTTCAGATCCGACAGAGGAAGGAGAGACTCTGCCGGATCCCATTTCTAACCCGTGGGTCTTTTGTAGGGGGAGGTTCTGCCGACTTCTCGGGTGCCCGCGCTCGCAAGAGGAAGGCCGCCTTCGTCCACCATGCTTCCACGTCGTCCCTACGATGCTGAAGCTCCGCCGGATCCCACCATCGGCACATTCAATAAGCCAATTCTCTCCCCTTTCTCCGTAGTTCTTTTGCATTCATCATCTTGCATTCTCCGCCTCCCTTCATAAGGGAGTCTTCTTTTATACACGTCTGCATAATTCCATTCATCATAGCATTCTCCTCCTACTCATGTCCGAGAGGGGTTTAAAAATAACACCAACCATGTGTGTGTCTTATCACGATTTCATTATTCTTCATCCAAGGACTAATACTACACTGCCATCTTTTCTGATCCACTTGTTATCTGTTTGTTTCTTCTTTTGCAAGGGTAACCAAGGAAAGCCTTCTCCATCGACCGACCGAAGGGAGAGGAAGAAGCAACCCGCCATCTCCCGCTTTTGAGGTAGGCACGATCACTTTCTTTATTTTGGGGTCTCCGGCCCCTGGCGATCACATCATATTCTCGAGGCCGCGGAGAGTCATTTCCCGCAATGGTCGTTTAAATTTCTGTCACTTGTATTCTGCATTGTTCTTATAGCTGTTATATTCTCGAGGCCGCGGTGAGTCATTTCCCGCAATGGCCGTTTAAATTTCTATCTATTGTATTCTGTTCCTTATATCTGTTACATTCTCGTGGCCGCGGCGAGTCATTTCCCGCAATGGCCATTTGAATTTTCGTCATTGATATTCAGTGCTGTGGTTATATCTGCTCATATTCTCGAGGTCGCGGTGAATCACTTCCCGCAATGGCCGTTTAAATTCCTGTTGCTTGTATTCTGTACTCTTCTCATATCTGCTCATATTCTCGAGGCCGCGGCGAATCACTTCTCGCAATGACCGTTTAAATCACTGTCACTTAAATTCTGCACTTTTCCCATCCCCCGAGGTCACGGAGAGTCATTTCTCGCTATGGCCGTTTAATCCCCACATCTTATTATATTGCATCTGTCTCACACGTCCCGCCGGAGCAATCTCCCGTGGTGGTCTCTCTCCTCTTCTCTCTTCTTTCTGTGTTGCAGCAAAACGAGCCCCTCGCGCGCTCCACTTCGCCTCCTCCGGTAAATTCCGCGTGACGTCGCTCACAGTCGGTGCTGTAAAGAACTGGGAGAGACCTACTAGTGTGACCAAAATTCAAAGCATCTTGGGATTGGCAGGATATTATAGAAGATTTATTAAGGATTTCTCCAAGATCGCTGTACCTTTGACAATATTGACAAGGAAGGAGACTCCTTATATATGGTCTGAGGAATGTGAGAAGAGCTTCTAGACTTTGAAAGATTGTCTAACTACTGTCCCTATACTCACATTACCTACTGAAGGAGGAGGATTTGAAGTTTATACTGATGCATCCGGAATTGGCTTGGGATGTGTCTTGATGCAACATGGCAAGGTAATTGCTTATTCCACAAGGTAATTGAAAAAGTACGAGGAGAATTATCCCGTGCATGACTTAGAGCTGGCGTCTGTAGTCTTTGCCTTGAAGATTTGGCGGCATTATCTCTATGGTGAGGCCTTTAATGTGTATTCCGACCACAAGAGTCTCAAGTACTTATTCTCTCAAAAAGAACTCAATATGAGACAAAGAAGGTGGCTGGAGTACTTGAAAGATTTTAATTTCTTTATACAATACCACTCAGGAAAAGATAATGCCGTAGTAGATGCTCTTAGCCGGAAGTCGATGGCATTATTATCAAGCCTAATGATTAAAGAATGACATTTATTAGAGCAAATCGCGAGCTTAGACCTCAATGTGGAGGAGAAGGGAGACGGAGTCTTGATTGTAAATATTAGACTCCAACCCAGGTTACTCTCAGAAATCAAAGAGCTGCAAGATGATGATCCGCTGATTGTTGAAATTAAAGAGAAATTAGATCAACGATCAGATTTCCGTTTGGAGGATGATGGAAGGCTGCTTTTTCGAGGAAGAACCTGTGTGCCTGATTGTTCTACCGTCAAGGATAACATCTTTGAGGAAGCACATCGATCGAGGTACACCATTCATTCTGGTGCCACAAAAATGTACAAAGATCTCAAAATAACCTTTTGGTGGCCTAACAGGAAAAGAGAGATAGCCGAGTTCGTGAGCCGATGTTTGGTGTGCCAACAAGTTAAAGCTGAACATCTCAAACCGGTTGAGAAGCTGAAACCTCTCGAAATACCGAAGTGGAAATGAGATAGTATTGATATGAATTTTATTGTTGGATTGCCGAAGACCCGAAGTGGATTTGATGCTATATGGGTGATTGTGGACAGATTATCTAAGTCTGCTCATTTCTTGTCTATTAAAAGCAGATGGACCGTGGATGTTCTAGCTGCACTATATATCAATGTGGTTGTGAGGCTGCATGATATTCCAACTTCTATTGTTTCGGATAGAGATCCGAGATTCACCTCTCATTTCTAGAAGGGTTTGCAATCATCTTTGGGTACTAGGCTGAACTTTAGCACATCTTTTTTCCCTCAGACAGATGGACAAATTGAGAGGATGAATCAAATTATCGAAGATATGTTGAGAGCATGTATGATAGTTTTTTGTGGAAGTTGGCATGAACACTTGCCCTTGACTGAATTTACATATAACAACAATTATCAGTCTAGCATTCAAATGACACCTTTTGAAGCACTGTATGGTAGGTGTTGTAGATCACCTCTATATGTTGGAGTGAGGTTGGAGAAAAAGGGTTACTGGGTCCTGATATTATTCAAGATACAACTCACAATATCCAGTTGATTAGGGAAAGGCGGAAAATTACTCAATCACAACAAAAGAGTTATGCCGACAATAGAAGAAGAGACCTTGAATTTGAAGTGGGGGAGCATGTTTTTTTTTAAAAATCTCACTCACACATGGAATCAAAAGGTTTGGTGTCAAAGGGAAACCGAGTCCAAGATTTATTGGCCCTTTCGAGATTCTAGAAAGAATCGGGGAAGTGGCATAGAAGCTGGCTTTGCCTCCACAATTGGCTGGTGTCTTTGATATATTTCATGTATCCATGCTAAGGAAATATGTATATGATCCTTCGCATGTGATTCAATTTGATGACTTGAAGCTACAGAAGAATTTATCTTATGAAGAAAGACCGATCAAGATATTAGATCAGAAATTACACCAGTTGAGGAATAGGGTTATATCGATGGTAAAAGTCCAATGGAGCAAGCGTGGATTCGAGGAAGCAACCTGAGAATTAGAGGAGTCAATCAAGAAGAAGTACCCAAATTTGATCTCAGGTTAGAATTTTGACCCCTCTCCTTGAATTTTTAAATTACAATTGCATGATGTGAATTTGGAGGACCAAATTCTTTTTAAGTGTGGGAGGATGTAGTAACCCAACAAATAACTAGATAAATAAATATTTAAATTTAGTTAAATAATTATAATATTTATGAAATGATGAAATTATATTGTTATTATATAAAATAAACTAGATAATTAAATTTTTCTTGAAATAAATTAAAATTAAATATTTTAAATTTCATAAAAATTGACATAATTAAATTCCCTAGAATTGATTATGATTAACAATTGGGCCATTGGATAACCCTTAATGGGCTGGATTATGGGTTAATGGGCTAAATAGGGTTAAAATTTGTAGCACATGTTAAACACCGTATTATATGATTGAATTAGTCCAAATTCTAGAAGATTGTCATAAAATTCAAACCTTACATCACAACCCACCTTAGTTTTGGCCTTTTGCCCACGTTTTTTCCCCCTATTAAAGTTAGGTTAGTGGAAAAGTTTGAATTTTGTGCCATGAACAATAAATTCGGAGGTGGAGAATTTTGATTTTTCGGGAAAGGAATCTTGACTTTTTGGGCCGGATTTTTCCTATAAATAGGCCCCTCTAATCACCCTCTAGGCCTTTGCTATGTTGGGGAAGGAATTGGTGGCGATTTGGGGGCGAGATTGAAGGAATAAGGGAGCTCGTCGGCATTTCATCCCATTTTTCTTCTTCCTTTTTGATTCGATCTAAGGTAGGTTTCTCTCAGGCTAAATCTTTAATAATTCATGTCATCTTGTGCGTCTTCAAGTGCTCTTTCTATTGGTACTAGCTTGCCCAATTTTCATCCACTATACTGATCGAATTAGTGGTTTTAATCAAGGTGTGTCGGGGTTCACCGGAAGGCGGGCTCTATTTCAGGTAGCGGTCGAACCAGTGACTGCCACCTGAGATGGCAGTCGCCCAATAGATCGTCTTCATGTACTCATTTTCAAAAAATAATATATTATTATGAACGTGTTAAGAACATGGACGCCTTCTTTTAGACGTGTCCCCTAGATTGGACGCCTTGATGTGATATTTTTTTTTTAAAAAAAACTATATATGTTAGACGCGTCAGAACCCATGGACGCCTTCTTTTATACGTGTCCCCTATGGTGGACGCCTTCATGCAATATTTTTAAAAAAACTACATATGTTTATTTCTATGGTAGCGGTCCCCTCGAGACCGTCTTCTGAATATGGCATCCTCCTACTGACCGCTTTCTCAATGAAGCCCCGATTTATTCTAGGTTCAAAAGAAAAGGGTGAATCACCGTACACTGTTCCCAGAAGTCTATGTGGGTAACATAGACCATGGGGATGTCCATAAAACTACAAGAGTTTGTAATCAAGATTTTTTTTAAGCGTCGGAAGATCCGTCATGGATCACGGTGTCTTTCTAGACCGTATTCTAAATGCGCGATCTCCACCACGCTCGGGTTATTTCTAGATTCTAACTGAACCAATATATCATCTAGCATGTTAGATCTGTTAGATCTTAAGTTCTAAATCATATTATGCTGCATATCATTTAAATCCACACACGATTAAGTTAAGTATATGAAAGAAAATAATTCTATTGCATGAGCTTATTTCCTTCATAGTTCTTGTTACCTTTATAATATCCTAGATCTCCATGATTATATTATCTTTCCAGCATGATAAATGTAGTAGATATTATCTGTTAAAACTGCATGTGCTTAGCTGCATAATCTTGATCGATACAAGTCGAGCGATTTCCGTGTTACCATGTTACAGTGTTTTTGACAAATCGTGTAGCTAGCTAGATTTCCAAGGAAGAACGATGTCTAAGGAAAGAGGTCACCAGTCAAACATTTTAAGTGGATAAGTGATTACTTAATTAGGCCCTCGTGAATATGAGGAGAACCTCCCACTGTCCTACCTCTTACCTGGCCGTGATTCTTCAGTTTTCTAGCTTACCACCCGATTGTGAAAAACTTGATCTAAACCTATTTAACAAGGTTTTCCATGAGAGCCGATCGTGCCTTGTCCGTCAATCCATTTCTCTTATCAACTTAATGTCATTAAACATGATGCCTTCATATCAACTTAATGTCATTAAACATGATGCCTTATAATTACTTGTGCTCTTATACTACTTGTTCCTTGAATGATAAATTTTTGCTAGATCTGTACTTTATTTTATGAGCTTCACCTTGAAATTCATTGACCATATATGCTATGTGGATGTCTAAATATACTTGAGATCTATGATCCATAACCATAATGCCAGGCGTTAGTGGGGCCCGGTCTGGTCCTAGGGGGAGCACCCGAAAGTACTTGTGCCCATGAGAGCTATTATTGACTTAGTGTGGCATTGCACCGAAACATGCATGCAAGATTCGTTTATGACATTCAACAATTCCTGAAATATTTGACTTGTTTGAATACTTAAAATTACTTGAATTACATGAAATACTTTACTTGTACATGCTTGCGTGAAATGACCAATTCCATGACTATACTTACTACATGATCGTCTCCACTCGAATTTTACTCTTGATACCTGTGGACATGCAAAATTGCACTCCCATACGCCCCAACTAATCTAGCATCAACAACGACTCCAAATAGAAAAAAAACTACGAGGAAGATGGGCCATCTGGACTCTCCGAACACACGCACATTACCGTGAAGCCGTCTCCGGAGTCATGACAGTGAAGAGAAATCAACCGCCAAGAGCCCTGTAATCCATGGGTCTCGAAGAAAATCAAATGGGCCACAACTCGCGCTCTCAACGAGCTCAGGACTACCCATTCAGGCCTTCAGCGGCACGCTCTCAGGCTCCTTCAGCCGTACGCCCTGAAGCCTTCAGCGGCCTCTTCAGTGGCACACCCCCAAGGCCTCTCAGCGGCACACCCCCAGGGTTGCCCAACGGCACACCCGTGCCCTCCTCCAGCGGCACACCCCGCCCGGGCTAGCCTCTTCAGCGGCACGCCCTTTTGGCGCTTCAGCGGCACACTCCCTGCAGCCCTTCAGCGGCACACGCCCTTCATGCCCCTTCAGCGGCACGCCCTTCATGCCCGTTCAATCGCACACCTTCGTGCCCCTTCAACGGCACGCCCCTAACGCCCCTTCAGCGGCACGTCCTTTGGGCTCTTCAGCGGCACGCTTGCCATGTCTTCCAGCGACACGCCTTTTGGCCCTCTCAGCGGCACGCTTGTTGTGCCTGCCAGCGGCACGTCATTCAGGCTCTTCAACGGCACGCTCCGGCAGGACGACGTGATGCCCACGCCCTATGGATCCTTGGCGCGCAGTGGGCTGTCCGAGGTGTCGGCCGGGGATTGGGCCACGTTGCCTATCACCCCTGCCACCAAGGACGACGGGTCAAATCCCCAATCAATGCCTCTGGTTTCCCGCCTCCGACTGCCGTGTTCGGACGCTCCCGCCGTGTGGGGTATAAAGACTCCTCTCCTTTGATACAGAGGAGGGGGGGACCAAAAAAAACACACACAGGCAGAGGGCGAAAAGAAGAAGAGAAGAAGAAGAGGAGAAGAGAAGAAGAGGGAAGAGAGGAAGAGAGGGGAGAGGCTTCGCTGCTCCACCTACCGCCGCCGTCTGTGCGAAGAGGGAAGAGAGGAAGAGAAGAAGAAGGGGAGGGGAGGCTCTGCCTCCCCCCTCCTGCTGCTCCGTCCATCGCCGTCCGCGCGAAGAGAAGAAGAAGAAGAGGAAGGGAAAGAAGAGAATAAGAAAAGGGGGAGAGGGCCTGCTGCCCTTCCCCTCCCCGTTGCTACTCCGGTTCCCGGCGTCCGTGCGAAGAGAAAAAGAAGAAGAAGAAAAGAGAGGAGAGAGGAGAGAGTGAGCTGTGGGAGAAGAGGAGTCCATGCTCCGTTCCCCTCCCCATTGTATTTCTTTTTCTTCTTTCTTTTCCTTCATTTCCTTTTTTTTTATCACCGTTACGATGTATTAGCCACCCCGGGGCACTCCTCTTGTGAGAATAAAAGTGGAAGGCCTGCAAATTCTTTTGGACGTCTTTCTAAGGCATTTCTTCCGTATTTGCATCCTTCAGTGTTTCATGCCCCTTTCTTTTTTTACCTTCTTTAGGGTTTACTTCTTGCAAAGCATTTTCGCTTTCATTCGCCCCAGTCGTGCCTTCAACGGCACGCCCTGATTGTGCCTCCAACGGCACACCCAGTCGTGCCTTCAACGGCACGCCCTGATTGTGCGTCCAACGGCATGCCCAGTCGTCCCTTCAGCGGCACACCCTAGCCTTCAGCGGCACACCCTAGCCTTCAGCGGCATGCCCTCTTTGAACCCTTCACCGGTGCGCCTGATCAGGCCTTCGCCGGCACACCCCATCGGCCCTTCTCCGGCACACCACCCAGCTACTTTGCCCGGCATGCCTTGGCCCGCGTTCGCCGGCACAACCCCTGGGTGCCTTGCCGGCACGCCTTGGCCCCCCATTCACCGGCACAGCCCCTCCGCGGTACACCCGGGCTCCTCCTAGCCCGGCACGCCCTCGAGGCTTCCTGGCGGCACACTAGCCACCTGTCCCTCCTTCTTGCCCGGTGCACCCCCTAGCCAGTCCTAGAACAGTCTTCCACTCGCCGTTCCTTTCGAGTTTTCCGAAGCTTTATTAAGATGTTGCCGCTCTCAGGCGCCCACCTCCAGTTGTCGGGTTCCGCCACTCCTTGTGGGCGCGTTCCCTGTATCTCCCTTACGCTCGGGTCAAGGGGAGATGCTGCCGAATTTTCGTTAGAAACGATAACATATTAAAAAGATAAAAGGAAGCAACCAACAAATGGAACGACCACACGTTAAAAAGGACTAAAAGAAAGCAACAAACAAATAAAAAAGAGAACAACGGTAAAATGCTTTAACCGAGGCAAGGGAACCGTAATCAACTCAAAGAGAGCCGAATCGAACAACAACTAAGTAACTTGAACATCAGTCCTCAGGAGAGAAAGAATGAAAGTTGATCAAGAGAAAGAGAGAAGAAACCCATGCAAACTTAGTAAAATCAAGAGAGAAAAGAAGAGAGAAAAGACATAAGAATGGAGGAGGAGTGGGCTCCCCATGCCCTTCGCCGGTACACCCTCTAGCCACCCTTCACTGGTACGCCCACTCGCGCCCTTCCCCGGCACGCTCCCTTCCACCCTTCTTCACTGCTATGCCTTCCACCGCCCTTCACCGGTACACCTGCTCGCGTCCTTCGTTGGCACGCCCCAGCCTAGTGGCTCTCCGCCGGCACACACGTCCACAGCCCTTCGCCGGCACGCCCCTCCAGCCACCTTCGCCGGCACGCTCTCGTGACCCCTTCACCGGCATGTTCTCCCCACACTCAATGGCACCCCTTTCACACTTTGTCCGGCATACTCGGCTAGGCCCTTCGCCGGCACGCCTCCCCTTTCTTTCCCCGACACACCCATTCTGGCCTCTTCGCCGGCATGCTCCTGTGACCCCCTTACCGGCACGCTCCCTCCCTACGCTCAGCGCTACGCCCATCCGCGCCCCCTCGCCGGCACGCCCATCCGCGCCCCCTCGCCGGCACGCCCGTTCGCACCTTCGCCGGCACACACGCCAGCCTGCCCCTTCACCGGCACACTCTCCCAGCCCCTCTCCGGCACGCTCTCCCTGCCTTCACCGGTACACCCCTTTTTGCCCCAACGGCCCACTTTTCCTTCCAAAATAAATATATATAAACATATATAAATATGTCATGATAATGATAATGATAATAAATTAATAAAAATTATGATAAATAAATAAACCTAAATATATATATATATATGAGAAATAAACAAAAAAATGTGTAGTAATAATAATAATAGTAAAAAAGGAAAGGAAAAATCTAATAGTAATAATAATAAACAAAATGGAGAAATCATCCAGAATAAATACATAAAAGGGAAATAAGTAATAAAATATATATGCACATAATTTAAAGCCCAGATAAAGAAAATGGTAAAATCTATGTTGCAGCCCCGTCTCTCCCATGACCCGATGCTGAAGGAACAACAATGCCGCCCTTCCAGGTTGGGCCTGAGTCTTGGGAATTATCCCGAAATGGCCATGGCCCGACCTCGCCTCGGGCTGACATTCCGATTAAACCAGACTCGTTTCTTAGGTTGGATCCCTTCTGAGCCACTACTAAAATTACCGCACGTTCGGCAGACATTGAAACGGGTTCACCTCGGTTTTTACCGCATTTCTATTACGGACCTGTGTCTGAACATGAAAAGACCCGTGAGCAACCAACATGGCCGACGTCTCCTACCCCGACGTGGTCGTGACCCAGTATTGCTCTGGGCCGATGGCTCGTCAAATCGGATTCACCCTATCAGGATTCGTTCCCGCCCTTTCATTGAAATTGCCGCAAACTCGGCATACATTTGTACGGGGTTGTTCCTATCTACGTCGCACCTTCAATATGGACCCTTGTCCGAATATCAAGTGGTCCGCAAGTGACCGACAGAAATCTGAATAGAACGAGATGGCTCCTGTCATCCCTGGACCCTATACATGGGAATATCAATAAGGCCTTTGTGGGCTGTGCTTGGGCCTCGGGTCCGTCCCGATTATGGTCATTGTCTGACCCACACCCCGGCCTATAGCTCGCTTCCTTCGAACATGTTTTGGTTTTGGAATCTAGTCTCGGGACTCTTCCCCGTTGCCCTCCGGCACCGGGAACATTAATGATGCCCACGTAAGCTCCGTTTGGACCGCGGGAGGCGCCCCCCGGTATGGTACCGACTCGATCTCGTACCGGGCCAATAAATTCGCTAGTTTCCTGCTACACTCACCGAGATTTTACCGAATGTTTTCAGTGTCTCGGAATAATGTATTTGCCGTATCACGGCATACATATGTTCTAGGTCCTCCTGTGACGATTATGATATTCTCAAGCCGGACACCCGTCCGAATATTAAACGGTCTCCCGAATGACCGACACGTTTCGAACGTCCGCTTCCCTAGACACATGGCTTTTCAGCCGATTCAAGGGATATTCCCTCGTTGCCCCTTGGCACCGGAAATATTAATGACGCTCATGCAAGTCTTGTTTCGACCGTGGGGGGCCCACCGCAGTATGGTCGCAGCTTGCTCTTGCATCGGGCCAAATGATTTACTTGTTTTTGACCGCTCCAACCGAGACTCAGCCGAACGTTTTCCGCTCTTCCGAACAATAAATTTGCCGTACCTCGGCATACATGCGTTCCGATTTTCCCGCGACAACCGTGATTTTCTCGAGCCGGACATTCGTCCGAACATTAAATGGTCAGTACACGACTGACATGACCGCGAATGGTTTTCTTCTCGCCCTCGCGCGAGGATTTCAATACCTCATAATAGACCTTCCATGCAATTGATTTCTTGGCCATGAGGCCCTGAATCCCGGCCATTAATCAAGGGTGTTCCCTCGTATGGGGGATGTAAATGACGCTGTGACCTTTATGGCGCGACGAGTTTTGGTCCCGACACGAACCACACAATCGTCTAACCGAGTCAGATCGAGCGCACCATGGGCTCTTCGGAGCCCGAATAAATTATCACTCAGTGACTGGCACGCCCACGCACTTAACAGACGAACCACCTGAACAAGCGAATTTTAGTGCGTCCACAAGTCTGGCACGCCCGGTGGGACTTAAACCACCCTTCATCTCTTCACCGGGATTTAGGGCCTCATGGCCTCCTAATTAACGATGTTTTCCTGCTTTGATGAATGGCAGGTGCTGTCTTCGCCAGCCCTATGGGGAGAAAATCCAGACCCGATGCAGCTGTCTTCGCGGCCTCGAGGACGCTGCTTCGAAGCATATGCAGCTTCCAGGAATCATGGGGGCTGTTATAAAAAAAGGAGAAGAGAAAGCGAAGAGAAGGGAGGGGAAATCAAGCCCCCCCTTTTTCCTCAAGAAGAAAGAGAAGAAAAGAAGAAAAGAAGAAAAGAAGAAGAGAAGAAGAGAAGAAAAGAAGGAAAGAAGAAAATAAGAAAATAAGAAAATAAGAAAAGAAAGAAACAAAAAAAAGAAGAGAAAGAGCCGGAGAGGAGAGGGTTGTACGCCCACGTCCGTCGAGACCCGTGCTGAATTAAGATTACCATTGTGGGGTTAATACGGTGGAGCGAACCACTCATCCCCTCCCTGAGGGGGTGAGCGCTCTCCTGCACCTCCACCCTGGTCAATCATACAAGAAGAAAAAAAAGGGGGAAAAAGAGAGATAAAAAAAATGAAGGAAAAAGCTGGCAAGCATTGTCGACCAAAAGAGCAAGAAGAAACCCGACATCCTGTCTGACTCTAGGAGGACCCAAGTCCGCGGTGCAATGACCCGGCCCGTTCCTCCTTCCTGCTGCCTCTATCCGGCACAAAACGGCCCCCCGAGTGGTTGTTAAAAGACCCAGCGAGCCACAATTGTAGCTTGGTGAATAGCTGCCCGCTGTGGGGAATGCTTTATAGCAATAGAGTTGCACCCTGGTGTGGACACCGAAAATTGCACATCCAAGTGTCATGTTCGGCCCAGCATCAACAACGGCGCCGAGTGAAGAAACCCCGGAGAAATCAAGCACAAAAGGCCCCACAGTCCGTGGGCCCCAAAGGAAATCAAACGGGCCATGACTCGTGTCCGCGACGGGCTCAGAACGGGCCCCAAATACACACCCCCCCGGGGGTGCTCAGCGGCACAGCCCAAGGCTGCTCAGCGGCACAGGCCAAGGCTGTTCAACGGTACGCCCCCAGGTGGGTTCACCGGCACACCCCCTTGGGTGCTCAGCGGCACAGCCCAAGGCTGCTCAGCGGCATGCCCCCAGGTGGGTTCACCGGCACACCCCTTTGGGTGTTCAGCGGCACACTCCCTGGGGCTCAGCGGCACGCCCCCGGGTGGGTTCACCGGCACACCCCAAAGGGCCTCCAGCGGCACGCCCTGGAAAGCCTTCAGCGGCACACCCTGCCGCGGCCTTCGCCGGCACACCCCTATGGGGGTTCACCGGCACACCCCAAGGGGGGACCTTCAACGGTACGCCCCCAAGTGGCTTCACCGGCACGCCCCCTCTGGGTGTTCAACGGCACGCCCTGCAGGGGCTTCAGCGGCACGTCCTGCAGGCCCTTCAGCGGCACAGCCCTTTGAGGCTTCAGCGGTACGGCCTTTGGGGCCTTCAACGGCACGCCCAAAGGGGTCTTCAGCGGTACAGCCTACAAAGGCTTCAGCGGCAGGCCTTTTTGGCTCTTCAGCGGCACAGCGGTGAAGTTCTTTCAACGGGCGACGTGAGGCCCACGCCCTACGCATCCTTGGCGCGCAGTGGAGCCGTCTGAGGTGGCAGCCGATCGTTGGGCCACGCAGGCTACCCCACTGACAGCCAGGACGGAGGGGAGTCAAACCCCATCATCACGGGCTGCTTCCCGCCCTCGACAGCCATGCTCGAGGGCTCCCCGCTGCTGAGGGTATAAAAGACGCCCGTCTTCCACAGAGAAAAGGGGACGGAGAGAGGCAGAGGAAGAGGAGAACGGAAGAAGAAGGAGGGCGAAGGAGGAGGCAGACGCACGGAGACAGACGGGGAGACACACAACACACACCGGAGAAAGAAGAGAAGAAGAGGCCCTCCCGGCCTGAGCTCCGTCCGACGGCCACCGGGAAGAAACAAGAGTAAGAGAGAGAGAGCTTGTTGTATTGGGGGAAAGGGTTGGGGATAGCGGCCGATGTCTTAGGCCCGGATGTCTTCTTCCCTCTTGTATCCCATTCCTCCTGGCGTTCTTGGTCTTTCTTACTCTTGTCCATGGCCCCATTTGGGGAGTTTGCTTTTGCCATATGTATGAAGGGCCTCGCCCTCTTGATTCTCATGAATGAAAACCACCCTCTCCGGGTTTCTTTTCGATCTTCGATGTTTTAGGCTAGGCTTTGCGGGCTTTTTTTGACGGACAATCCGTTCCTCCCTCTGTCTCCTTATTCCTCCGGCGTCTTTAGGGTCCTCCACGTCGATGTAGGTTTCCCCCTTCTGTTGGCCTTGGCTCCGTGAGCTCCTCACTCATTCCCTTCTATGGCCATCTACCGTGTTCCCGAGCTTGAGGAGAAGGGGAGGTACCCTTCTTTCCTCCCAACCACCCAGTTACTAATGGGCCACTCCCGGCCTTGAAATCCCCCCATCTTTATTCCTCTTTTCCTGAACAGCCACCAAGTACCCCCCCCAGTTGCTAACACCCCTTTTAAGCCTCTCAGCGGTGCACCTTTCCGGCCTTTGGCCGGCACACCTTTCCAGCCCTCAGCGGCACGCCCAGATCAGCCCTCAGCGGCACGCCCAGATCAGCCTTCAGCGGTGCGCCCACCCTTGGCCTTCAGCGGCACACCCTGTTCAGCCTCCAACGGCACACCCTGTTCAGCCTTCAGCGGCACACCCTGTTCAGCCTTCAGCGGCACACCCCCTGTTCAGCCCTCAGCGGCACACCCCCTGTTCAGCCCTCAGCGGCACGCCCTTCAGTCCCTCAGCTTACTCCTTGTCCAGTCCCAGTCCAGGTCCCTTAGATGTCTTCGGTCTGTCGTTCTCCTTCGCGTTTTCCGAGTCTCTATAAAGGTGTTGCCCCCCCCGGGGGCCCACCTCCAGTTGTCGGGTTCCGCCACATCATGTGGGCGCGTTCCCTGTATCTCCCTTACGCCCCGGGTCAAGGGGAAATGCTGCCGAATTTTTGTGAGAAACTAATAAACAATTAAAAGAGGCAAAAGGAGGCAACAAACAAGCAAGATAACTGACGAAACCTTCCAACTCATCAAACCACTGCCGGCATCACGACGAGAACTGAACCGAGCTAACTAACCACCCGGCAGCCCGAGCCTCCGACCCACAAGAAAAGAGATCGAACCGAACAAAGAGAACAAAACACGGGAGGAGTTTTATATAAAACCACACGAAAGTTAAGATAAGAAGAAAAGAAAAGCCTTAAAACAAATAATCAAAAAACTGATCGAGCCTCCACCCTCACGCCCCATTGACCTTCAGCGGTACGCCCCTTTGGCCCTCAGCGGCACGCCCTCATTGGCCTTCAGCGGCACGCTCCCTTGGCCTTCAGCGGTACACCCCTTTCAACCCTTCAGCGGTACACTCCCCCTTTCAACCCTTCAGCGGCACACTCCCCCTGAGCCCCCCAGCGGCACACTCCTCCTGGCCCTTTCAGCGGTACACTCCTTCCCTTCGCCGGTACACCCTCAGCCACTGTATAGACTTGGCCAACGTACAGACTTCATGGTGGCCAGTGTATAGACTTGGGCAGTGTATAGACTTCACACTCCAATGTATAGACTTATCCAGCGTATAGACTTGAGCCAGCCAACGTACAGACTTCATGATAACCAGTGTATAGACTTTGGGTAGTGTATAGACTTCACACACCGACGTACAGACTTTATGCTGGGCAATGTATAGACTTTGAGCATCCAGCGTATAGACTTCGTATCCCAACGTACAGACTTCATGGTGGCCAGTGTATAGACTTGGGCAGTGTATAGACTTCACACTCCAATGTATAGACTTATCCAGCGTATAGACTTGAGCCAGCCAACGTACAGACTTCATGATAACCAGCGTATAGACTTTGGGTAGTGTATAGACTTCACACACCGACGTACAGACTTTATGCTGGGCAATGTATAGACTTTGAGCATCCAGCGTATAGACTTCATATCCCAACGTACAGACTTCATGATGGCCAGTGTATAGACTTAGGCAGTGTATAGACTTCACACCCCCAATGTATAGACTTATCCAGCGTATAGACTTGGGCAGTGTATAGACTTCACACTCCGATGTATAGACTTGGCCAGTGTACAGACTCCGGGCCAGTCGACGTACAGACTCCAAATTGCAACGCGTAGACTTTGCTCCACTCTGCTCCAGTGTACGGACTTTGGGCTTGGCAACGTATAGACTTCGAGCCTGGGGAACGTATAGACTTTATATCACTCCCCCTCCTTCACCGACACACTCTCCAGCGGTACGCCCCTTTGGCCTCCAGCGGTACGCCCTTTGCAGCCCTCACCGGTACACCCCTTCGCCACCCAGCGGTACACCCAATACCCAGCGGTACACTCCCGTCTCTCCTTCGCCGGCACACTACATGCATGCATATATACATCACGATAAGGGCATCAACAATAGCAAATAAATCAATAAAAATCACGCTAATTGAAGGACTCCAAATGCGCAATATTGATCATAATAAAAGAGGCGGGAGGGGTAATAAAAAATAAATAACAAACCAATGATAATAATAAGAATAACCATGCATAGAAGAAGAGAAATCATCCCGGACAAAGGCACGAATAAATAGTAAACATCAAATCAGAAATCCCAGAAGGTATAACCTAGAAAGCTCTAGATAAAAGACGCTAATGCCCACGCCGCAGCCCGCTCTCTCCCCGGGACCCGGGGCAAAAGGAACAACAACGCTGCCCCTTTAGGTCGAGCCCGAGTCTCGGGAATTCCCCCGATATGGCCGGGCTTTGATCTAACCTCGGGCCGACATCCTAATCGGACCGGATTTGTTTTCTCGTTCCGGATACCTTCCGAACCTTCATTTAAAATTGCCGCATGCTCGGCAGACATTTGAAGGGATCTACCTCGATTTTCTCATTGTGGCGCTGCCACGGACTTGTGTCCGAATACAAAGGTCTACGAGTGGCCGACACGGCCGACAGTTTATGGCCTTAATACAACTTTCAGTGTGACCCATCCCTATCTCTCTCGTATAATTAGTGTTACTCCTTTCGGCCGCGGGGCCTCTAATTTCGGCAATTAATCAAGGGTATTCCCTCGTATGAGGGATGTAAATGACGTCGTGACCTTCATGGCGCGACGGGATTCGGTCCCGACACGAACCACACAATCGTCTGACGAAGTCAGATCGAGCGCACCATGGGCTCTCCGGAGCCCGAATAAATTGTCACTCCGGTGACTGGCACGCCCACGCACTTAATAAAACCAACAGACGAACCGGAACAACAGTTTAACGGAAAGTGCGTCCACAACTCTGGCACGCCCGGTGGGACACATCCACCCTTCATCTCTTTGCCGAAATTAGGGGCCCCACAGCCCCCTTCTTGTAATACTAACTGCGTTATCTTCTTAAATGCAGAAAAAGTAAAGAGAGAGGCATCATGGAGCCGACAATGGGTGTCATCTGCAGCCCTGAGGTTGTGGAGAATCACGTGCGAGGTGGCTACCTGGCGGTACCCCTCACTTTCGGGAGCTTCCCTCCCACCGTGGGTTTCCCCAACTTCCTGGGGGTAGCCTTCGTCCAGATCCTCGACGTGGAAACGCCCGAGGAGCCTCAAACCAACGCTCCCGCTCCGGGAGCCGTCGAAGCTGCCGCCGGCCGAGCTGTGGCCGAAGACAACAATAGCGTCCACACAACGACGCTCAGCTGCAACGTGCACCACGTGCACCAAACTACCGGCCCGTTCCACCAAGGGTCGACATCCCACCGGAGAAGGCTCCGGAGAAGCAACACCAGCGCCGGATCAGGGCGTCGCGCCTCCAACTCCGGGAAGTCCATGACGGTTGGGGCCCTCCGAGTCCGCCTAGACGGGCAGAGGTCCCAGGTGACACCGGACCGCATCATCCCAACCGTTCCAGTCCGCAACTCCTTTGAAGGACTGGCTAAGCTGAAGGAGAAGACGAGGCCCACAGCCCCGGTCGTAGCACCAAAGAGGACGCCGGGTCACAGGCCGGCTAAACTGAAGCAAGTCTGGGTGCCTAAGGAGACCCAGCCCAACGCACCCGCCCAGGCAGGGCCCAGCATCTTCCGCCCCAGGAGGGCCCGACGCCATGACAGGGTTGAGGTAGTGACCCCCACTCTCCGACCGGCACCTGTCATCCTGGTGCCGTCCGAGGATGTTCATCGCCGTCGCCGAGGGCGCCGGCACAATGCCGCCCGCCCGGCTCTCACGGCCTACTCCCCTCCTGTCGTTGTCACCGATATGCAACCACAGCTTGCTCTTCCAGACCAGGAGTGGGAAGGGATCGAGCAGGCCATGAGAAATTACCTCCGAGGCCCGGGTAGCACCCCCGCTGGCCGCCAGAGACTACTGGGGGCAATGGCCTCCGCCTCCAGGAAGAAAGGGGGGAGCCCGCACCTAGCATGGAGTCGAGGGCCAGCCCGGAAGAGCCGCGCCAGTCCCCTGTACGGGAGGAAGCGCCGCCCCGACGGTCGGTCTTCGACAGGCTGACATTCCCAGGAGGACCGTCCAGGAGGGCGTCAAGAAAAATAAGAATAAGAAGTGGCAGACATTCACCTGCAATATGGCAGGAGTTCATGGTCGGTATGGGGCCTTACCCACCGACCCGGAAGAGTTGGCCAGAATAGCCGCCAGGCCGGGACCCCTTACCAGAAGAAGAAGAGCGGCAGGCGGCGCGACACCCACAGGAGTCGAAGGGGCCCCACCTGAGGAACCCCTCACGGCCCTCACGGCCAATGTAGTCACCACCGGCGACACGAGTGGCGGACCCTCGACATCATTCGAGGACGCCCCGGCCGAAGAGATGGGGGGCATGCCCAGTCTCCCCACAGCTGACCCAGCAATGCTGCTCATGATGCAACGATTCCAGCAGGAAATCGAATCACTTAAAAAGCAGTTGAATGAGCGGAACACGCCACCCCCAACGTCCTGGCAGACCGGGGTCATACCCGAGGTACCCGGGGACAGGGGGCAGTCTTCCGAGGCGGCCCTTCCGGCAACCCTCGATCCCCTCGGGGGCACGCCCCCGCAACAAGCACATTGCACAGGGGTGACCCCGCCACAGGCTCCGCCTTCACAAGGGTCCCCCATGGCCCTCCGAGCGACCGTGGTAGCCACCCCGAGCGCACAGCCCGCTCATTTCTACCCGAGCCCAGTCGACCCGGCGGCAGTCAGCCGGTTGATGCTCGAGCAGATGATAGACATGAAGTTGGCCGAGAGGGGCGATGGGGATCGGACGCCTTTCGACGTCTACCGAGTACCCTACCCGGCTCATTATGCTGCCAGGAAGTTGCCGGCTGGCGTCACCAAGCCGCCGAAATTTGAAAAGTTCAATGGGCAAGGATCTCCCAGAGAACATATTGCCTATTATGTGAACGTCATGGGAGACTTGGCTGCTGATGAAGCCTACCTCCTGAAGTTCTTCGGCTCAACACTCACCGGGCTTGCCTTTGAATGGTACTCCGGCTTGCCGCCCGGGTCGGTGGCCGATTGGCCCGACATGCAGAAGAAGTTCAAAGAAAGATTCTACGTGGCCGAGAGAGAAGTTACCATGACTGAACTCTACGCCACAAGACAGAAGAATGATGAGTCGGCCCTCGACTACATCAAAAGGTGGAGGAACCTTAGTATGAGGTGCAAACGCCCCCCGCATCAGGAGGACGCAGTTCAGATTTGCAAGCAAAACTTAAAGAAGGAAATCCTAGAAAGAATGATCGGCACCGAGGTCAAGACATTTGACCGTCTGAACAATGTGGTAGCGGAGATCGAGGCATTCTTGGCCCGATACTCCTCCACCCCGGCCATGTCAAGCCAGAGGGCCAGACAGGCGGAGAAGAAGCCGGCTCCCCCGGAGGTGCATGCACTAGACTTCCAGGCTTTCGAAAAGCAGAAGGAGAAAGCCAAGGGAGCAGCTAACCCTCCGCCGCCCAGAACCACAGAACGGCGAGAAGGCCCCTCACTAAGAGAGAAGATGAGAAACAAGTTGTATTCCTTCTCCCGGGACAAGTCCAAGCTCCTGTTTGAGTGGGCAACCAGCTACAATAAGATCACATTGCCAGAGCCGAAAAGGCCTGGCGACTCAAAGAAGAAAGATGACCCGCGCTTCTGTCTGTACCACCGGGTGCTCGGGCATACTATTGAAGATTGCTACGTCTTCAAGGATGTTATTGAGTCCTTAATCAGGGACGGGGAGCTGGACATGGGGGAGCATAAAGTAGACCCCCCGCAGCCACACGAGCTGCCCAGTATAGCCTCCTCCGTCAGTATGATCTCGCTATATCAGGAGCTGCCAGAAGAATGGGCGAAGGCCTGTGCCCGTGCCACTTATGAAACCTTTATCATGGCCCCAGCTCAAGACCAAGAAGGGTGGCAGACTGCACCCGAAAAACCAGAAAGGCGCGCGCCTCTCGACCTACCCCAGGAATTCACTCGAGGGTAGCAGCGCCCCTGCCTGCACCGCCCCCGATAAACCCTGTTTGCCACGACACGGCCCCCCGGCTGGTCATGAGGCGGCCCACTCACAACAGGAAGAGCTCTGCCCCGCTGCGGATGCACAAGAAGACTAGCCCGGCGGTTGAAAGACTCCAGGCTATTATTGATGGGCTCGAAGATTATGAACAGCCCGAAATCCAGCCTGTGGAGCTGAAGGAGTATGTCCCCTGGACGGAGTTCGAATCACTCGAGCTGGCTCCGGGAACAGAAGCTGATGCAGACAAAGAGCCTCCCCTGTGGGGTGAACCTCCTCAAGAGCAGCCACCCGCTGCAGCAGGCAAGAAGAAGAAGAAGAGAAGACCCAGGGGCAAGAAGAAGAAGGAGGTCGTCTTCGCCTGCAATACCCTCTCGGCGCTGTTCGACACCGCTCTCTCCCTGGAAGAGAAAGAAGGAGAGCCACCCCATGAGCCGGCAGAGGTGAATCAAGCTGAGGCGTCCACCTCCCAACACGCCACCAGGTCCGGAAGGAAATGGGGGCGCCCTCCTCAGGACAACCTCAACATCATGCTCAGGGGGGAACGACCATACCAGGTTCCCGAGCCCGAGGTCCGAGGCACCGAGATCCCTCCTCCATCAGACCTCTACCCCGGAGGCACCAAGAGTCAAAGCACCCCGTCATTCGCCGAGTTCCTGTACGCCCGAGCAGGAAGGCGGGTGCACCCCCAGGGGTCCGCTGCGACCAGTGAAGCAAGCATTCCCCAAGCTTTACCAGCGGCAACTCCTGTCCAGCCAGAGGAAGAATTCAGCGGCACCCCAAACCTCGCCGAATTCATGCGGGCAGCGGAAGAGGCCCGACCGACCCCGCCGGCTCAACAAGCTGCAGCAGAACCCACAAAACAGGCATCCCCTGATCCGGCACCCCAATTCCAGGATGAAGGCAGGCGCAGCAAGCCCGAAGAGATGAAACTGCTCAAGGTACGGGCGGCCGAGCGGATAGTCAGACATCTCAAGAAAATCCCGACCCGGTTCACGGTGTGGGAAATGCTGTCCTTGAATGAAGAAACACGGCAAGCCATCATCACCGCACTCCAGACGCCAGCACACCTTGAAGCCTGTTTGGCAGAAATACCACCTGAAGTAGCAGTGGCTTTCACAGAAGATGACATGCTCCTACCGACTTGCAGCCATAACAGGCCCCTCTACATGAAAGGGCAGCTGAACGGCCAGCCTATCAACAGGGTCTTGATCGACCCAGGGGCAGCGGTGAATATACTCCCGTACCGGGTATACCAGAAGCACTACTTTGACGTACATCTGGTCGAAGTTAAAAATGTCAAGATTGCCGGCTTTAACCAGAAATGTGAAGTTCCTATGGGGGTCGCAGAGTTCAACTTGACCTTTGATGACTTCACCACCAAGGTCCAGTTCCACGTCATCAACTCCAGCACTTCCTACAAGGCGTTGCTTGGCCGGCCTTGGCTACACCAGAACAGAGTGGTACCCTCCACCCTGCATCAATGCATCAAGTACCCCTGTGAGGGAAAGGAAGTCAGAATCTTCGCCGACCTCCACCCGTTCGAGGTGTTCGAGTGTCACTTGTCAGATGCTAATCTGTACTTGGAGAAGGCGAAGCAAGCTCCTCAAGTCATCCAAGACAAGGGCAAGAAGAAAATGGAATCAGGGGGCTGGTTTCCTCCGCCGCCCCCAGGCTATGTAGCTCCCCCGCATGTACCATTTATTGCACAAGAAGAAGGGGTATTCAGGGCAGCCCCTCTCGCCATCTACCCCACACCGGGGGCACCCTGCCTCGAAGACCTGCTAGAAGATGTCAGGGTCCCGCCAGGGATCGTCAAGCCGATAGCAGAGATAGAATCCCAAGCAGCTGAACGACTGAAAACCTTCGAGGTGCCTAACTCTGAGGGGCCGCCCACTATTTTCTATGTGGCCGGGGAAAAGCCGGTCAGGGAAGACGATGATTGCCGGTTCCCTGACGAGTTGCATGACCCGCACGTCCCCATCACGGGACTTCCCCACATGACTGACCAGGCAGCCAGAATGGTCAGAAAGCAGAAGATTCCTCCCTACCAGCCCTCCAGCCGGAAGGAAATGTTTGAAAGAATGTGGAACCCACCAAACCTGGATCGACGGTTGCTGAAAATCACCAAGCACCCCGGTCTGGGCTTTTCACTAGAAGATTACTACGAGACTGATGTCATATCGGTCTCAGCATGGCCCGGCGACGACCCCGCAGAAGCTGCAGATTCGCTGGAAACCCACCGAGACACATGTCCCGGGGCCTCGGCCGAAGAGGCACAAGACGAAGAAGTATTCCTGTGGAAGCCTCCCAGCCGCCGCTATATGGAGAAGACCCCCTCCTTTTCCGAAGTGTCGACCTCGAGAGGGCACGCCAGCGAGGCGCCTCCACCCCGGCCGGCCGGCGAAGCAAGGAGCAGTAGCATGGGCCATGCCCCGAGTTCCCCTCGATACGACCCCGTCATGTACGCCTTGTACCATAGGCAGCAACGGGAGATCGAGATGCTAAAAGCACGACTGGCCGAGTTAACCTCGCTAGTCGCCGACCTGATCCAAGGATCTCTTCCCCCATGGGGTGGCCGGATGCCTCGGCCCCGAGGCACCAGTCCCAACACCCCCGCCTTGACAAGGCGGGAAATGAGAGACATGGCAAGCCCGCTGATCGAGCGGCCAACCAGGCAAGGGCTGACACTCCAAGAGAAGCTGCAGAAGCCTTATTCCTTTCCGAGAGAGAAGACCCGGGGCATCTTCGACTGGGCTTGCCATTACGGTAAGGTCTCCCTTCCACGGTCCAAGAGGCCGCAGGACACCCGAAGAAGCGGGAATCCACTGTTTTGCCCTTACCACCAAATACTGGGCCACGCCATTGAAGACTGCTATGTCTTCAAAGACCTTGCTCAAAGCCTCATCAACAGGGATGAGCTTAGAATGGGGGACTACGTGGTAGCCCCGCCACGCCCCCATGTGGCAGACAGCCCCAGGGCAGGAGCCTACACTGTGTCCATCCGATGCCGGGCGCCCGAAGATGCGGCTACCCCAGCCTCTGCAGGAGCGGTCTATGATGAATACACAGAAGAGCCCGAGATGCACTTATGCCCTCCTGAACCTGCGGACCTTACGTACCCGGCGGCTACGACCCTGGGGGACTGCGAGGCAAATGCAACCTCTATGCCCAGTCATGATGAACAAGGGGAGGGAGATGACGTCCTCGAGCCCGAAGACAATGAAGATCAAGACTTCGTGGATTTGTCGCCAGCCCCGCCGGAAATTGAAAATGGCGGCCAGGCCACAGTCGACGAATTGGTTGAAATCAACCTCGGCACAGAAGACAATCCCAGGCCGACTTTTCTGAGTGCTCTCATGCCTCTACAGGAAAGAGAACAATACACAAAGTTGCTGCAAGAATTCCGGGATTGCTTTGCCTGGAACTATGAAGAAATGCCCGGACTGAGCCCCGAGGTGACTCAACACATCCTGTCTATTGATCCCAAAATGGAACCAGTGAAGCAACCTCCCCGGCGCATGAGGCCGGAGTTAACCAGCCAGATCTGCAAAGAGGTCGACAAGCTCATAAACGTCGGTTTCGTGGCAGAAAATCAATACACCACATGGCTGGCCAATATTGTACCGGTGAAAAAGAAGAATGGACAGATCAGGATTTGCGTGGACTTCCGCGACCTGAATAGAGCCTGCCCGAAAGATGACTTCCCGGTGCCTATCACCGAAGTGATGATTGATGCAACCACCGGCCACGAGGCCCTGTCCTTTATGGATGGGTCGTCCGGCTATAACCAAATCTGGATAGCCGACCACGACCGGGTCCATACGGCTTTCCGGTCACCCAAAGGGGTATTTCACTACAAGAGGATGCCCTTCGGCCTCAAGAATGCCGGTGCCACATATCAGCGGGCGATGACCAAGATCTTCGACGAGCTGCTATACGGCAAGGTCGAGTGCTACATTGATGATCTGGTCGTCAAGACGAAGAAAAGAGACGAGCACCTGAGCGACCTCAGGGCCGTCTTCCAAAGGCTCCGGCAGTACGGGCTGAAAATGAATCCCATGAAGTGCGCCTTTGGCGTGTCCAGCGGGAAATTCCTCGGCTTTATTGTCCGGCACAGAGGGATCGAGATCGACCCCCTGAAGATAAAAGCCATCCAGGAGCTGCCTCCTCCGAAGAGTCTGGGGGAGCTGAGGTCCCTACAGGGGCGTTTAGCTTACATCCGCAGGTTCATCTCCAACCTGTCAGGGCGTTGCCAACCCTTCCACAGACTGATGATGAAGAATGCACCCTTCAGCTGGGGTCACGAATGCCAGCACGCGTTCGACCAGCTAAAGGAGTACCTGAAGACCCCACCCGTCCTGGGGGCACCTGTCAAAGGTAGACCGCTTATTCTCTACATAGCGGCCACCGAGTACTCACTGGGGGCAATGCTCGCCCAGAACAATGATGAGGGAAAAGAACAAGCTCTTTACTATCTCAGTCGAAGGTTGGTGGGCGCAGAGGCTAAGTACACCCCGATTGAGAAAATCTGCCTTGCCTTGGTCTTCGCGGTCAAGAAGATGAGGCACTATATGTTGTCCCATGAAGTCAGCCTGATATCCAGGGCCGACCCCATCAAGCACATTCTCCTCCAGCCAGTCCCGAAGGGGCGCCTTGGCAAGTGGGCCGTGCTGCTCATGGAATTTGACATCACTTACGTGCCACAGAAGGCCGTTAAGGGGCAAGCCGTCGCGGACTTCTTCGCAGCACACCCTGTGCCCGAAGACTCTCCGTTGGCCACAGAGCTACCCGAAGACGAAACACTAGAGGTGGATCAAGTGCAACAAGCCGTCTGGCAGTTATACTTCGACGGGGCCTCGAGAACAGAAGCGACCCCGTCTGGGCATGGCAAGGTGCGTGCCGGAGCTGGCATCGTCCTCAAATCGCCAGATGGAGAAGTGATGCACACCTCCTGCTGCATTAGCAAACCCTGCACCAATAATGAAGCAGAATATGAAGCTCTAATCATCGGTCTCCAGGTCGCCCTTCAAATGGAGATCAAAATGCTCCAGGTGTTCGGCGACTCGCTGTTGGTCGTCAAGCAAGTCCAGGGGCAATTTGATGTCCGAAAACCTGAGCTGCTCCCGTATCACACTAAAGCAAAAGGGCTCATGGAGCGGTTCTACCTCCTCGAGATAGGCCATGTCGCCAGAGGGGAGAACGCACAAGCCGACGCATTGGCAAAATTGGCAAGCTCACTGGCAGTGCCTCCAGATGGATCTCTCCATATCCAAGTAATAAACCAACGCCAGGTACCCAGCATGATGGCAGAGGAGTCAGAAGAAGAAGACCTAGAGGTCACTACAGTGGAAGCCGTCAGCCTGCCCGACTGGAGAGCCCCCTTGGTGCAGTGGTTCAAACACCAGCGATTGCCTGACCGAAGAGAAGAAAAGATCAAGCTAGTCAGAACCAAGGATTCTTACGAGCTCCGAAGCGGAATATTATTCCGAATTGTGGCAGACGCCAGAAGGAAGCTGCTCCTCCGATGTTTGTCCACCGAAGAAGCTTGGAGGGTTATGAAGGAGGTCCATGCCGGCATAGCTGGCGCGCACCAGGCGGGACCGAAAATGAAAATTGAAATCAAGAAACTTGGCTATTATTGGCCTGCAATGTTCAACGACTGTTGCGAGTATGCTAAGTCGTGTCAGAGATGCCAGGAGCATGCCACTATACCCAGGAGACCTCCGGCACCATTACACCCAACAGCGCCCAGTTGGCCGTTCGCCCAATGGGGGACGGACGTCGTGGGCCCCTTACCCGCATCTTCCACAGGCGGCAAATACATTCTGGCGGCTACCGACTACTTCTCCCGCTGGGCCGAGGCCGTTGCCTTACGAGAGGTCACCGGAGAAGTCGTGGCCAGGTTTGTCCTCCGCAATATCATATTCCGGTTCGGCGTGCCCGACCGGATTGTGTCAGACAACGGCAGCCACTTCCGCAACCAGAAAGTTTACCGGCTAGCAGAAAAATACAAAATTGACTGGAGGACATCGACTCCTTACAATCCACAAGCCAATGGGCTGGCCGAAGCTTTCAATAAGACACTTTGCACTCTCCTGGCCAAGACTGTTAGCTCTAACAAAAGGGACTGGGAAGAAAGAATGTATGAAGCGCTTTGGGCGTACCGAACCGTATACAAGACCCCAACGGGCTGCTCGCCCTTCTCTCTTGTATATGGCTCGGAAGCAATCATCCCCGTCGAACTGGAGATACCGTCCCTCAGGGTCGCCATTCAGCATGGGCTTGTCCCCGAAGGGCAGACCAACACCGAGCGAAGGCTCGATGAACTCTCCAGTCTGGAAGGAAAGCGGCTTCAAGCCCAACAGAATATCCAGGTCTACCAGGCCCGGATTGCACGCGCCTTTGACAAGCTCGTCAAGGAACGCGAATTCAAGAAGGGTGACCTTGTCATGGTCAAGAGAAGAGATCTCATGGCGGCCAACCCCAAAGGTAAGCTAAACGAGAACTGGCTCGGACCCTACGTAGTCCAGAAAGTCTACGAAGGCGGAGCCTATGTAATTGTCAACCACCGCGGGGAGGTTCAATTCCCGCCTCTTAATGGAAGGCACTTGAGGCTGTACCACGCCCCAGCGCCCCCATTCAGGTAATAATATTACTCTTCGCCCCATTTTGGGGCGGATTTGCGTGATTAATGTCCGAATGATTTGGCCACCAGCCGGGTTCCCGAAAAAGGGAAGAAAGGAATAGAAAGAGAAAGAAAGAAGAAGCAAAAAAAAAAAGAGAAAGACAAAAAAGAAGAAGCAAAAAAAATGGAAAGAGGAAGAGAGAAGAAGCAAAAAAAAAAGAAAAAAAATGGAAAGAGAAAGAAGGAAGAAGCAAAAAAAAGGAAGAGAAAAAAAAAAGAAGAGAAAAAAAAAAGAGAAAAAAAAAGAGAAGCCAGAAAGGGGGACGCCCCCCATTTCCAGTCACCGCCCCGCATCAGCGGGGGTACCAAAATTGATTTAAAAAGAAAGAAACAAACTCTTCTCTCCGTCCTTCCCGGGCGGTGAGTACCCCTTTGGCTCGGACCTCACGTCCGGGTCATTGACTAGACAAACTCTTCTCTCCGTCCTTCCCGGGCGGTGAGTACCCCTTTGGCTCGGACCTCACGTCCGGGTCATTGACTAGACAAACTCTTCTCTCCGTCCTTCCCGGGCGGTGAGTACCCCTTTGGCTCGGACCTCACGTCCGGGTCATTGACTAGACAAACTCTTCTCTCCGTCCTTCCCGGGCGGTGAGTACCCCTTTGGCTCGGACCTCACGTCCGGGTCATTGACTAGACAAACTCTTCTCTCCGTCCTCCCCGGGCGGAGAGTACCCCTTTGGCTCGGACCTCACGTCCGGGTCATTGACTAGACGAACTCTTCTCTCCATCCTCCCCGGGGGGCGAGCACCCCTTTGGATCAGACCTCCCGTCTAAGTCACTGACTAAACGGACCTTTCTATCCGCCACCTCTGAACGGCAAAAGGGGTCTCTGGCCAAGTACCCCTCACTCGAGACCAGCACGCGCTCCCAATATTGCGGCAAAACCAGGGAGTTGCCCGTTCGGTATGGTGGAGTGGTCCCCTCGTCCTCCCCCTGGGAAGGCGAGCGCTCTCCTGTACCCTGACATGGGTCCCTGCCTGGTCCTTCCAAAGTGAATCCCCGCAAAGACTCATACCCTGCCAATGGGCCCCTACACGAAAAGGGGGGAAAGATACAAGAGCGAGGGAAGAGGAAGGAGAAAACAATATGCACGGAAGAGAAAGAGGGGTGGGAAAGCTCCCTCCGGGATAAATGCATACACCAGGAACGCGTGAAATCATAAATGCTTTGCTCTATTCAAAAGAGGATCGAACTACATGTGCTGCGGGGCATACCCCTGTGTTACATTCAAAAAAAAGAAAGAGAAATTAAGGGATGCAACGCTCAGTCGATGTCCCTGAAGATGTCCTCGAGGGGGAGGATCCCGACGCAAGGGAAGTTCGTCATATCGCGCAGTCGGCCCCTCAATCCCTCAAGACGGGCGAGCTCCGCTTCGACGGACGCCATTTCAACGTCGGCAACGGCAAGAGCTTCCCTCTCCTCTGCCACCGCCCCTTCCGCCTCGGCGAGGCCAAGTTTAGCCGCAGCGAGATAGCCCTCCAGCTTCTCGATCCGGTTCTTGAAGGAACGAACGCTGCCTTCGCCTTCCTCTAGGGCCTTTCCGTGGCGTTCTCTACTGTCGCGTCGGGCCTTTAGGGCCTGCAGATATTCGTCTGCCTGAGCATCAAGGGCGGCGCGTTCGTCAGGAGCCTGGGTCTCCAGGAACTCGCGGCGCTTGACATATTTCAATAATAGCAAGACCCGCCGTGACCATTCCCCCAGCGGACAGCCAAGCACTTGCAGCGCCCCCGTTAATTGCGTCACGATGGTATGCACCTCCCGATACGACAGAGAAGCATCGGCGAGAAGCATCGTCCGTAAAGTGATCAGCATCTGACGGACTGGCGCTTCTGAGGACGTGTGACTAACTGAGGGCACGACCGGAGGGGTGAATTCCACGGTGCTGTCCACTTCTGCCCACAGGTCGGTATCTGCCGCCACTGAAGATGAAGGAAGGGCGAGGGTCAAGTCGCCCGGCCGGCGTAGCTCGACGAGAGACTCTTGGCCGACCATTGCCTGGGGAAAGGAAAAGACCATTGCCGAAGCCTCCGGTGCCCCCATCGTTTGGAGGTCACCTGCCCCCTCTGCCTCCGTCTGGCCCGACTCTGCCACTGCTCCAAGGGGCAGGGGTGCAGGTGCCGTTACCTCGGCTAGAGGAGGAGCTTCGAGTAAGGCTGGGCCCGAAGCCGCCACCCACGAACTTCTCTCTCGCGTCTGGGACCCCTCCAGATGTGCGCGGAGCCCCGTAAATATTCACCTCAGGAGCGGGTCCTCCATCTGGGCCGGAAGCTTCGGGAAAGGCGGGAGTGGGATCATCATTCGGGGTAGACGCCCCGCTTCCACCAGTGCAGCAAGACTCGCCGCCCCTAAGTCGGAGACGAGAGCCGGCCCCTCCACCGCTATCGGGGCAACGCTTGGTCGCCGCTTGGCCACGGCCTTTCGGACACGACCAGTCGTTTTCTCCGGTTCCAGCATCGCCTGACCATGTGGAGGGAAATCAGCCATTCGCCATCCATAACAAATCATGCGAGGGCAGGAGGCGAAAAGAGATCTCGGAGCCCGTATGCTTACCTTAGCCGCTGGTACGCTACTTTCGGGCGCAATCTCCCCCTCCTCCAGAGGCTCGCCTGCCAAAGGTCCCAGCGATGCGTCCGCCTGAAGGGCCTCGAACAGAAGGGCCAGCTTGCCCATGCCAACAGCAACCCCCGCCGGGCGGTCAACCGGCGCAGTTGGAGCAGCCCCTCCTGCGGCCTCCGGCTTAGCTGATTCCTGCGAAGAGCAGACACAACAAAAAAACGGCGTCAGTAGGCGGCCATACAGGTAGCCCTGCGCCAATGAAGCCACGCCTACGGCAGCAGCCTCCATCGAGCCGAGCGACCTAGCAAATGAAGAAGCCTTAAAGGCCAGCTCGGACGGCCCGATGCCTCAAGACGCTACCTCAGCAGGAGCCGCTTCGTCGGAAGAGTAGTCATAGTCTACCTCTTCCCCGGACGGAGACTCGACTGCCGCTGGCTCGCCCGGCACCGGCAAAGGGGCCTCCACCTCGAGCTCGACGACCGGCGCCTCCTCTCGTGGACTGGGTGAGACCGCCGTGCCGGACTTCAGCCTCTTCCGCACATACAGCTGCGTCGCCGGGAGGTGCACTCGGGGGCCAAATAGCCCAGTAGTAGCTCCAGCTGCACCTGTTACAAAAAAAACAACACGCGGGTCATGGCAAGCCCAATCGGCTCCCAAGGGATGAAAGAGGTAAAATAGGCCGACAAAGGCAGATACCTTCTTCGACCTCGGCAGACAAAGCCTTCTCCGGAGCCGCAGCCTCGCCCTCAAAGAAGAAACGCATCGTCTCCGCGCGGGGACGCAAGGCCAACTCAGGGGCGAGATCCGCCATGGACGACGCGGGCGATTGCCGAGCCTCACCAGTATCACGGCCCGGCCCGGTCTGCATGGCCGCAAATGCCTCGAAGGACGGGATAGCGACCGCCGGTGAGGCTACTGTCGTACCCAGGGCTTCTTTGGCCCGCCTCCGCTTGGCCGCCCGTTCCCCGGCCACCTTGGCAGCAGCCGGTGCCTTCTTAGCGGGCGACTGTGCCCGGGGCCTTCCCGTTGCCTGCGGCAAGGGAGCTGGAGCCGCCGCCGGGGTCGCCTCCGCTGGGACCGCAACTTCATCCATGCCAGGCGTGGGCGTGGGCTCTTCCATAGAAGCTGAAACAAAAGAAGTACCCAGGTGTCATGGCCCCACTCCAAAATAAAAAGGGAGGCGGGAGATTCAAAAGGCACGCTAAAGAGCAGGGACGCGGACCGGCAGGTTGGCCTGGCTCGGGACGGGCAGCTTCGAATTCCTCGAAAGACGGGACTAGTGGTACCGGAGGGACAGTCGTCGGGGCTTTGGCCGCCTCCGTCTTCCTCCGCTTTGTGTCCCGCTGCTTAGCCGCCTTGGCGGCATCCATTGCTTTCTTCACGGGAGATTTTGCCCGGGGCCTTTTCGCCGCCTTGGGCATAGGAGCCGCAGTCGGGGCCAGTGGCGCGGCTTCGAAATATGCAGGCTTCTGCACAAGCCGAAGGAGATTCCGGTACGTGGCCATTTGTGTGCTATCGGGGTGGTCTGTCAGGAAGGAAGAGAGAAAGAACAGACATGCACGCATGATTAGCATCCGACCATCTGTAAAGGCCGCAATGATGGGAGACGAAGACAAAAGGAGAAAAAGAGATTAAGTACCATGAGGGCCAGTATACAGCCGCAGGGTGATCGGCCAGTAGTTCAGGGATGGCTCTTTGTCCCGACGCGCCGCCTCTCGAACGAGCCAGCACACGTCCTCGATCTTTTGACATCGATCCGTGAGGTTGGCCAGATCCGCGTGCTTCTTGGAAGAGAGGTGGCAGAAAAGATTGAAGTGGTCCATGCCCCACCCATCAGCATAATAATAGGGGATGTGCAGGCGTTTGCCCAGGATGGAGGCCGTCACATCCTCAATCTTCATTCCATTTACCCGGAGGAGGACGTATAGCCACGTGGTGTCCTTATAGTTCTCGGGCTTCCTCTCCTCCCGCCTCATGAACGTGCGGTATAGGCAGGCCAAGTCCCTCTCTGGGCGCCAGCTCTTGGCAGGAGTCCCCTCTTCCTCTATGGGGAATGGGTAGTTGATGAGCTCCAGACGGTCGCTCCCCACCCGGCACAAGTCCCGCAGCGTCTTCTCGTAGTCATCCTTAGCCGCTGGGGGTAGCTCCACCTTCGGCGTCGGCCTCATGTCCCGGGCTTCCCGGCGAGCCATCAGATACGCTGCCACTTCCTTTTCCTATCTATTCTTGAGCCGAAGAAGATGGTCTGGCTCAATATCAAGCACTGGCACTGGCTGCCGGCCAAGGAATCTCCTTTCGGCGCCATCCCAACAATCGGTCTTGTGCAACCGATAGAAAGCCGTCCGGGCATTCCACCACTTTATGTAATCTTGGGTCACTCGGGGGACACGACCCGGGGCCGGTACCCTGAAAGAGGCGGAGTCCGCTCGGTGGAAGAAGTCCCACCAGCTTTTGGCGTGCTCGGCAACCAAATTTCCCCGGACATTCCGCGAGGGCAAGCCGAATTGCGCATGATAAGTAGGGATATGCTGATCATACCCGAAATTGCGGCCGAACCGGAAAGGGTAATATGGCTCCAGCAGCACATTGTCCCCCTTTCGGAATACCAGCACGCTCGGGCGAATTGACAGCGCCCAGTCTCGCAGTTCCGGCTCCAGTAGTGGGCGCACCACGTTCTCCTGGCTGATAGGATGAACGTACCTCTCCACCTGGTCATCCTTGCATTCCCTCTTATTATTCACGAGGGGGCTTGAGTGTGCGGCCAGCGTCCAGAAATGAATAGTACCAGCTGCATCCCGGGGAACCGTGGTCAATCGCCCCCGGATATCATACATCCGCATCGAGGTAGAAGCCGGCTCTGCACTCGCGAACTCCAGCATCCTCGGTATCAGCCCCCAATCCTGGAGAACTCGCGGGGCAAACTCCGGGAACAGCGAACAAACCCACGCGTTGAAGAAGTGCAGTGGGCACACATACCGGGCCTGCCTGGGAAACTGGTGCGTGCTGATATCCCCCAAGGCCTTGTAAATTAAGCAGAGGGTGGCCGGGCACAGAGAAAGCCTGATACCCCACGCCATCTGGCACGCCGGGTAGATGGCGTCCGGCCGGATAACTGTCTCGTCGCCGTACGGCATGGCAAATGAGCATAGCCAGTACGTGAGATAGGCGGCGCAGTGGGTCTGGGGATCCAAACCCATCGGGTTAGGCCCGCTTCGACGCCCTCTAGACGGGATCTTCACGTCAAGCTTGGGCTTTGCACGCTTCTTGGGAGCCACGGCAGTGCCAACGCAGGGGAATTCCTCGTACCGCTTCGGCCCGTCGAAGAAATACTCCAGCCACAGGGGCATGCGCACCCTCTTCCTGTCTCCCCGGGCGGGCTGCTTCCCCTTGTGCGACAGCTGGTACAGCTCCCGGTACGCCTTCATCAGGTACCGGTATGAATACCCCAGAGAATAATAGCCGTCCCCGTTGGTCTCGTCTTTGATTAGGTCCGGGAGGCATATTTCTTCATAAGGCTCCCCGTCAATGGGCAAGCCGCTCAGCTGGCTTAGGCTCCATAAATCCAGAGAAGTCTCGCCCTCCGCCGTGTAGAAGGTGTTAGTCGCTGCGCTGAACACCTCTATCATGCCGCAACAGAGGCCCTTGGAAATGGGATAGCCATATCGGGAGGCGTATACGCTGTGATAAACGCCGACCCGGACCAGCAAAGGAGCATAGTTGAACAGCACATGCTCCGTGAACTCCACCGCCCTCTCCCGGAAGGTGTGGGCGTCCTGAAGCTTCAGCTCCCCGAACCAGCCCAGTGATAGATCATACTTGAATCTGATGGCCAAACAGTCCAAGATGAAGGGCTCTTCCCTGTAGCCCCACTTCAGGGGAGCCAAGAACAGGCCGAACCGAGGCGCCTCGTTGTGCACTTTCCCGGCAGACAAGTCCCATCTGGCCGGAGTAAACTGAGGCACCCGCACCAGCTTGTCTTCAGCCGGCAGTACCCCTTCGATCCCCAGGACCGGCTTCCATTCCCGGGCTTCTCCCACCAGGTACATCGGGATACTCCGGGGAACGCTGTACAACAGGCTATCCCGGGCCTGCAGTATAGCCTGTTCAGCCTTCTTCACGACCCGGAAGTCTCGCCCTTCTCGCGAGCGAAAATGCTTCAGAAATCGAACCAGGTGTCTATCCTTCGGGAAGTCCTTCCTGTACTCCCCGGTGACCCGGTCAAATGTGAAGCCGCTGTCGACTCTGGCAAGCCTCTGGAAATCCATGGTTTCACTGTCAGACTCGGACGACTCCGCCAAAGCAGCTATCTCCCCATGTTCGCGGTCCAAGTCTTCCACGTTGAGCCATGTGACTGCCGGCACCGGACCCCGCGGGATAAGGTCGGAACCGACAGCAGCAGGGGCAGAAGAACCACTTGGAGCAGCCATTTGTCTGCAAAGACACACAGATAAAAAGATCAGAGTAAATCACGAGCAAAAGACTGCAAAGGGGCTTTACTAGAAGTCAAATGAATAAAATATCGCCAATTTTTGACGAAATTTCGGCAGAGTTTCCCCTAGGCCAGAGGCGTAAGGGAAAACACGGGTGCGCGTCCACAAGGAGTGACGGCCCCAACAAAGCATGGTGGGCCCCGAGAGGCAACACCAGAAGTCCACACCGGTCGAAGGGGTCCTCTTCCTTAGCTAAAAATCCCCCTTGGCCCCATGGCCGGTACAACTCTCCCCAAAAGGCCCTCGTCGGCACAGCCCCTTGGTGCTTCCCCGGCACGCCCAGCGTCTGCTCACCGGCACACACCGCGGGTGCCTTCCCCGGCACACCCGCCCAAGCCTTCATCGGCACACTGCAAGCTGCCTTCCCCGGCACGCCCCATAACTGCCTTCCCTGGCACGCTGCCAGGTGCCCCTTCCCCGGCACGCTGGGCGACACCTTCCCCGGCACGCTCCGCGGGAGCTTCCCCGGCACGCTTCCCTGTGCCCTCACCGGCACAGCCGTCTGCCACCTCCCACGGCACGCCCCTGGCTGCTTCCCCGGCACGCCCCTGGAGCGGCCCTTCGCCGGTACGGTCCCCTCAGTGCTTCCCCGGCACGCTTGGTGCCTCCTTCACCGACAAGGCCTAAGGCCTCTTCCCCGGCACGCTTGGTGCCTGCTTCCTCGACACGGCCTAAGGCCTCTTCCCCGACACGCTCGCGACCCCCGCTTCGCCGGCACACTCCCCGGTGCCTTCCCTTGCACGCCTCCACCCGTTCCCCGGCACGCCCATTCGGGCCCTCGCCGGTATGCCCATAGGGACATCTTCCCCGGTGCGCCCTAAGCCGCTCTCCCCGGCACCCTTAACACCTCCTCGCCGGCACAACCGGCACCCGATGGACTTCCTCCCACCGCGAAGCCAGAGGAGAGGGGGGGAGAGTCCGGCAAGAAGAAGAAGAAGGGTACGGAGTCCAGGGCTCCGCCGTGCCCCGATGACGAAGAGAAGATACAGAGAAAGAGGGGGGGAAAAGAAGAAGGAAGAGGGAAGGAGAAAAGAGAGAGGGAGGAGGAGGGCCTCCCGCGGTGTTCCCCTCACCACGGCGACGACGACGGAGGCGGGGGGGACGATCGGCGCCGGAGAAGAAAGAGAAGGGGAGGACGGGGGGGGCGTCCGCTCGGTTGCCAAGGAGGAGGGAAGAGATATAGGGGGGGGGATTCGAACGGGGTGACCGTTCGAAGCACCCCCGCCCCCCTATTTATAGGAAAAGAGAAAAAAAAAGAGAGAAAAAAAGAAAAAAGAGAGAAAAAAAGGGAGAAAAGAAAAGAAAAAAAAAGAAGAAAAGCGGGGAGTAAAAAAAGGAGGAGGGGAACGAATAAAAAAAGGGGGGGAAGAAAATAAAAAAGAAAGGGAAGAAAAAAAAGGAAAAGGAGATAAAAAAGAGAAGAAGAAATAAAAGGAAGGGATAAAAGAGGAGGAAAAAGGGAACAAAAGGAGAAAAAAAAAGGGAGAGAAACAAATATATATTTATATGATATTAAATATATGTATACATATACATGTATATACATACATAATGGTATCCTCTTACACATCTACTCGCACGTATCAATGTGTGGGTCAATGTCGTGCAATAATAGGTGTCCCCGGAGAACGTCCCATCCCCACGATCTCGGGCAGATACGCATCCGCACAAGCAAGGATGACTTTACCCCTGCACACAGCCACCTCTGCAATGGTGCCATTCCCATACCGACAAACAAGCCCGTCCCTGGCACGTCGCCTCGGGCCTCGGCCACCTCCCATCATGCAAAATCGCCATCACGGGCCCTACGCCCGGATCGGCAGAACCTCTATCCTTGCGCTGGCATTAGTACCTTGCCAACGAATGAGTTCCTTTCTGGCGCAAAGCCTCGTGCCCTAGCCACCCGCTCCACACAATATTGCCATTACGGACCCTACGTCCGAGTCGGCACAAATTCTACCCTTGCGCTGGCATTAGTCCCTTGTCAACGAATAAGTCCCTTTCTGGCGCAAGGCCTCGTACCCTAGCCGCCCACTCTGTACGAATATGGCCATTACGGACCCTACGTCCGAATCGGCACGAACTCTCCCGTTGCGCTGGCATTGTCTTCTTGCCAACGAATGAGCCCTACCGTCCGGCGCAAGGCTTCGTGCCCTAGCCGACACTTGCATATCACTCACTCAAAAAAAAGAAAATAAAATAAAATAGGGTTAAAAATAGAGATATCTCGCCGGACTTTCCCTACACCGGGACAAGGGTAAAAATGGCAATAACCCGGCTGTGGCGAAAACCCGAAAGGGCGCTACGGGCAAAATTGGGTACCCCGCCACGTGAAAACCCGAAAGGGCGCGTGGGCAAAAGCAAGAGGGGGCCGGTACCGGCGAAAACCCGAAAGGGCGCTTGTATCGGTAATATGGTACAAAAAGAAAGAAGAACAAGAAAAGACGAAGAGATCAATAAAGCATGTCAGTTCCCGGCATCCTGTCGGCACTGGCGAAGAGACTAAGAGACAACAAAGCATGTCAGTTCCCGGCATCCTGTCAGCACTGACAAAGAGACCAAGAGACCAAGAGACTAAGAGATCAATCAAGCATGTCAGTTCTCGGCACCCTGTCGACACTGACGAAGAGACTAAGAGACAACAAAGCATGTCAGTTCTCGGCACCCTGTCGACACTGACAAAGAGACTAAGAGATCAACAAAGTATGTCAGTTCCCGGCATCCTGTCGGCACTGACGAAGAGACCAAGAAACAACAAGCCAGGTCAGCTCCCGGCACCCTGTCGGCTCTGACGAAGAGACCAAGAGACTAAGAGACAAAAAGCATGTCAGTTCTCGGCATCCTGTCGGCACTGACGAAGAAACAAAGAGACCAAGAGACCAAGAGGCCAGGTCGGTTCCCGGCGCCCCGTCGGCACTGACGAAGAGACAACACACTGCTTCAGCTCCCGGCATTCCGTCGGCACTGATGAAGAGACTAAGAGACAACAAACCAGGTCAGCTCCCGACATCTTGTCGGCACTGGCAAAGAGACCAAGAGGCCGACAAAACATGCCAGTTCCCCGGCATCTCGTCGGCACTGGCAAAGAGACCAAGAGACCGACAAAACATGCCAGTTCCCCGGCATCTCGTCGGCACTGGCGAAGAGACCAAGAGATCAACAAAACATGCCAGCCGGTTCCCGACATCTCGTCGGCTCTGGCGAAGAGACCGAGAGATCAACAAGCATGTCAGTTCCCGGCATCCTGTCGGCACTGCTGGATAGACTAAGAGACAACAAACCAGGTCAGTTCTCGGCACCCTGTCGGCACTGATGAAGAGACAAAGAGACAACAAACTGCTTCGGTTCCTGGCATTCCGTCGGCACTGATGAAGAGACCAACATACTACCTCAGCTCCCGACGCTCCGTCGGCACTAACAAAGAGACCAACAAACAACAAACCAGGTCGGCTCTCGACACCCCGCCGCCATCGACAAAGAGAGAAGAGACGGAGACACCCGCGGGCACCGCCCGGCTCATCCTTCGCCTGCGATACCCGTGGGTGGGGGGCATTTGTGGACACCGAAAATTGCACATCCAAGTGTCATGTTCGGCCCAGCATCAACAACGGCGCCGAGTGAAGAAACCCCGGAGAAATCAAGCACAAAAGGCCCCACAGTCCGTGGGCCCCAATGGAAATCAAACGGGCCATGACTCGTGTCCGCGACGGGCTCAGAACGGGCCCCAAATACACACCCCCCCGGGGGTGCTCAGCGGCACAGCCCAAGGCTGCTCAGCGGCACAGCCCAAGGCTGTTCAACGGTATGCCCCCAGGTGGGTTCACCGGCACACCCCCTTGGGTGCTCAGCGGCACAGCCCAAGGCTGCTCAGCGGCATGCCCCCAGGTGGGTTCACCGGCACACCCCTTTGGGTGTTCAGCGGCACACTCCCTGGGGCTCAGCGGCACGCCCCCGGGTGGGTTCACCGGCACACCCCAAAGGGCCTCCAGCGGCACGCCCTGGAAAGCCTTCAGCGGCACACCCTGCCGCGGCCTTCGCCGGCACACCCCTATGGGGGTTCACCGGCACACCCCAAGGGGGGACCTTCAACGGTACGCCCCCAGGTGGCTTCACCGGCACGCCCCCTCTGGGTGTTCAACGGCACGCCCTGCAGGGGCTTCAGCGGCACGTCCTGCAGGCCCTTCAGCGGCACAGCCCTTTGAGGCTTCAGCGGTACGGCCTTTGGGGCCTTCAACGGCACGCCCAAAGGGGTCTTCAGCGGTACAGCCTACAAAGGCTTCAGCGGCAGGCCTTTTTGGCTCTTCAGCGGCACAGCGGTGAAGTTCTTTCAACGGGCGACGTGAGGCCCACGCCCTACGCATCCTTGGCGCGCAGTGGAGCCGTCTGAGGTGGCAGCCGATCGTTGGGCCACGCAGGCTACCCCACTGACAGCCAGGACGGAGGGGAGTCAAACCCCATCATCACGGGCTGCTTCCCGCCCTCGACAGCCATGCTCGAGGGCTCCCCGCTGCTGAGGGTATAAAAGACGCCCATCTTCCACAGAGAAAGGGGGACGGAGAGAGGCAGAGGAAGAGGAGAACGGAAGAAGAAGGAGGGCGAAGGAGGAGGCAGACGCACCGGAGACAGACGGGGAGACACACAACACACACCGGAGAAAGAAGAGAAGAAGAGGCCCTCCCGGCCTGAGCTCTGTCCGACGGCCACCGGGAAGAAACAAGAGTAAGAGAGAGAGAGCTTGTTGTATTGGGGGAAAGGGTTGGGGATAGCGGCCGATGTCTTAGGCCCGGATGTCTTCTTCCCTCTTGTATCCCATTCCTCCTGGCGTTCTTGGTCTTTCTTACTCTTGTCCATGGCCCCATTTGGGGAGTTTGCTTTTGCCATATGTATGAAGGGCCTTGCCCTCTTGATTCTCATGAATGAAAACCACCCTCTCCGGGTTTCTTTTCGATCTTCGATGTTTTAGGCTAGGCTTTCCGGGCTTTTTTTTGACGGACAATCCGTTCCTCCCTCTGTCTCCTTATTCCTCCGGCGTCTTTAGGGTCCTCCACGTCGATGTAGGTTTCCCCCTTCTGTTGGCCTTGACTCCGTGAGCTCCTCACTCATTCCCTTCTATGGCCATCTACCGTGTTCCCGAGCTTGAGGAGAAGGGGAGGTACCCTTCTTTCCTCCCAACCACCCAGTTACTAATGGGCCACTCCCGGCCTTGAAATCCCCCCATCTTTATTCGTCTTTTCCTGAACAGCCACCAAGTACCCCCCCCCAGTTGCTAACACCCCTTTTAAGCCTCTCAGCGGTGCACCTTTCTGGCCTTTGGCCGGCACACCTTTCCAGCCCTCAGCGGCACGCCCAGATCAGCCCTCAGCGGCATGCCCAGATCAGCCTTCAGCGGTGCGCCCACCCTTGGCCTTCAGCGGCACACCCTGTTCAGCCTCCAACGGCACACCCTGTTCAGCCTTCAGCGGCACACCCTGTTCAGCCTTCAGCGGCACACCCCCTGTTCAGCCCTCAGCGGCACACCCCCCCGTTCAGCCCTCAGCGGCACGCCCTTCAGTCCCTCAGCTTACTCCTTGTCCAGTCCCAGTCCAGGTCCCTTAGATGTCTTCGGTCTGTCGTTCTCCTTCGCGTTTTTCGAGTCTCTATAAAGGTGTTGCCCCCCCCTCCCCCTCCCCCCGGGGGCCCACCTCCAGTTGTCGGGTTCCGCCACATCATGTGGGCGCGTTCCCTGTATCTCTCTTACGTCCCGGGTCAAGGGGAAATGCTGCCGAATTTTTGTGAGAAACTAATAAACAATTAAAAGAGGCAAAAGGAGGCAACAAACAAGCAAGATAACTGACGAAACCTTCCAACTCATCAAACCACTGCCGGCATCACGACGAGAACTGAACCGAGCTAACTAACCACCCGGCAGCCCGAGCCTCCGACCCACAAGAAAAGAGATCGAACCGAACAAAGAGAACAAAACACGGGAGGAGTTTTATATAAAACCACACGAAAGTTAAGATAAGAAGAAAAGAAAAGCCTTAAAACAAATAATCAAAAAACTGATCGAGCCTCCACCCTCACGCCCCATTGACCTTCAGCGGTACGCCCCTTTGGCCCTCAGCGGCACGCCCTCATTGGCCTTCAGCGGCACGCTCCCTTGGCCTTCAGCGGTACACCCCTTTCAACCCTTCAGCGGTACACTCCCCCTTTCAACCCTTCAGTGGCACACTCCCCCTGAGCCCCCCAGCGGCACACTCCTCCTGGCCCTTTCAGCGGTACACTCCTTCCCTTCGCCGGTACACCCTCAGCCACTGTATAGACTTGGCCAACGTACAGACTTCATGGTGGCCAGTGTATAGACTTGGGCAGTGTATAGACTTCACACTCCAATGTATAGACTTATCCAGCGTATAGACTTGAGCCAGCCAACGTACAGACTTCATGATAACCAGCGTATAGACTTTGGGTAGTGTATAGACTTCACACACCGACGTACAGACTTTATGCTGGGCAATGTACAGACTTTGAGCATCCAGCGTATAGACTTCATATCCCAACGTACAGACTTCATGATGGCCAGTGTATAGACTTGGGCAGTGTATAGACTTCACACTCCAATGTATAGACTTATCCAGCGTATAGACTTGAGCCAGCCAACGTACAGACTTCATGATAACCAGCGTATAGACTTTGGGTAGTGTATAGACTTCACACACCGACGTACAGACTTTATGCTGGGCAATGTATAGACTTTGAGCATCCAGCGTATAGACTTCATATCCCAACGTACAGACTTCATGATGGCCAGTGTATAGACTTAGGCGGTGTATAGACTTCACACCCCCAATGTATAGACTTATCCAGCGTATAGACTTGGGCAGTGTATAGACTTCACACTCCGATGTATAGACTTGGCCAGTGTACAGACTCCGGGCCAGTCGACGTACAGACTCCAAATTGCAACGCGTAGACTTTGCTCCACTCTGCTCCAATGTACGGACTTTGGGCTTGGCAACGTATAGACTTCGAGCCTGGGGAACGTATAGACTTTATATCACTCCCCCTCCTTCACCGACACACTCTCCAGCGGTACGCCCCTTTGGCCTCCAGCGGTACGCCCTTTGCAGCCCTCACCGGTACACCCCTTCGCCACCCAGCGGTACACCCAATACCCAGCGGTACACTCCCGTCTCTCCTTCGCCGGCACACTACATGCATGCATATATACATCACGATAAGGGCATCAACAATAGCAAATAAATCAATAAAAATCACGCTAATTGAAGGACTCCCAATGTGCAATATTGATCATAATAAAAGAGGCGGGAGGGGTAATAAAAAATAAATAACAAACCAATGATAATAATAAGAATAACCATGCATAGAAGAAGAGAAATCATCCCGGACAAAGGCACGAATAAATAGTAAACATCAAATCAGAAATCCCAGAAGGTATAACCTAGAAAGCTCTAGATAAAAGACGCTAATGCCCACGCCGCAGCCCGCTCTCTCCCCGGGACCCGGGGCAAAAGGAACAACAACGCTGCCCCTTTAGGTCGAGCCCGAGTCTCGGGAATTCCCCCGATATGGCCGGGCTTTGATCTAACCTCGGGCCGACATCCTAATCGGACCGGATTTGTTTTCTCGTTCCGGATACCTTCCGAACCTTCATTTAAAATTGCCGCATGCTCGGCAGACATTTGAAGGGATCTACCTCGATTTTCTCATTGTGGCGCTGCCACGGACTTGTGTCCGAATACAAAGGGTCTACGAGTGGCCGACACGGCCGACAGTTTATGGCCTTAATACAACTTTCAGTGTGACCCATCCCTATCTCTCTCGTATAATTAGTGTTACTCCTTTCGGCCGCGGGGCCTCTAATTTCGGCAATTAATCAAGGGTATTCCCTCGTATGAGGGATGTAAATGACGTCGTGACCTTCATGGCGCGACGGGATTCGGTCCCGACACGAACCACACAATCGTCTGACGAAGTCAGATCGAGCGCACCATGGGCTCTCCGGAGCCCGAATAAATTGTCACCCCGGTGACTGGCACGCCCACGCACTTAATAAAACCAACAGACGAACCGGAACAACAGTTTAACGGAAAGTGCGTCCACACCTGGCTTAGGGGCATTTGAGGAAGAAATACACCCCGATATGGGGGCACATGAAGCAAAAGACATACCCCGCCATGGGGGCATAAGAAGAAGAGAATTCACCCCAGCCTAGGGACACATAAAAAGAGAAACTCACCCTGGCTTAGGGGCATATGAAGAAGAAACGTACCCCGGCCTGGGGGCATAAGAAAAAAAAGCACGCCCCATGCTAGGGGCATATGGAGATGAATGCACCTCGCCCTGAGGGGCGCAAAAAGCATAAGAACACAACCTAGTTTAGGGGCATTTGAAGAAGCTACATCCTGTCTTGGGAGTATAAGAAGAAAAGAGTCCACCCCATCTTAGGGGTATTTGAAGAAGAAACACACCCCGGTATGGGGGCATAGAAGCCATAAAGAATACGCCCCGGCTTAGGGGTATTTGAAGAAGAAGGATACCCCGCCTCGGGGGACATTGCAAGCAGCGATACACCCTACTTGGATGCACAGGAAGCAAACCACACCCCACTCCTGGGGATACATAAAGAGAGCACACCCCGTCGTGGGGGCACATGAAGAGAATCCACCCCGACTCGGGGGTACATGAAGCAACAAAGAATACACCCCGCCTTAGGGGATTCTGAAGAAGAAGCATACACCCCACCAACGGGGGCACAGGAGCCGTCGAGAATCCACCCCACTTTGGGGGCACAAGAAGCAGACATTCCCCAGCGTGTCGGGGCAGAAGAAGAAGAATCCCCCTCGGGGGCATATAAAAAAAAAGTAAAGATACACCCGGTGCCCGGCGCACATGAATAGAAAGGCACCTCCCTTTAGGGGCACAACAAGCAACAAAGATACACCCCATTCCCAGGGGCACATGAAGAGAAATACACCCCTACTCCAGGGGCATATCAGACAAAACTATACCCCGATTTAGGGGCATTTGAAGCAAAGACTTCACCCTGCCTCAAGGGGGGGGCATAAGAAGCGAAAGATATACCCCACCCGGGGGCACAAGAAGAAAACACACCCCACCTTGGGGGCGTAAGAAGCCAAGAGATATACCCCGCCACAGGGCAGTAGAGGCAAAATGCATCCCCCCCGGGGGCACATGAAGCAACATACCACTCGCCTCGGCAGCATATGAGGCCAAGAAGCTACATCCCGGCTCGGGAGCATAAGAAACAAAAGATATACCCCACGTCGGGAGCATATGAAGTCAAGAATCACACCCCCGTCTTAGGGGTATTTGAAGAAGAAGCATACCTCGCCTCGAGGGCCTAGAAGCTATAAAGAGCACGCCCCGACTCAGGGGCATATGAAGAGAGGTCCACCCCGGCCTAGGGGTATTCGAAGAAGAAACATACCCCGTCAGGGGGCATAGAAGCCATAAAGAATACGCCCCAGCTTAGGGGTATTTGAAGAAGAAGCATACCCCGCCAGGGGACATAGAAGCCATAAAAGAATACACTCCGGTTTAGGGGTACTTGAAGAAGCTACATCCCGCCTTGGGAGCATAAGAAGAAAAGAGAATCTACCGCAGCTTAGGGACCTTTGAAGGAGCATACCCCAGGCTCGGAGTCCATGAAGCAACATGCACCCCCCCCGGGGGGGGGCATCTGAAGCTGAACAAACAACATCCCCCGGCTTAGGGAAGCATATGAAGAAAGGAATACACCCCGATATGGGGGCACGTAAACAAAGAAGAAGAATTCACCCCGCCTCGGGTGCATAAAAAGCAAGAACTACACCCCGCATCAAAAGCGGCAATACACTCCACTCTGGGGGCACTAGAAGCGGAATACACCCCGTGCCAGGGGCATATAAAAAAAAGGATACCTCACTCTGGGACATCATAAGCAGCAATACGCCCCACCTTGGGGGCATCAAAAGCAGCAATACACCCCACCTTGGGAGCACAAAAAGCAAACATTCCCCCCGGTGTGTCTGGGAAGAAGAAAAGAATTCACCCCGGCCTGGGGACACTTGAAGAAAGAAGCACATCCCGCCACGGGGGCACATGAAAAGAACCCCTCCCGCCTCGGGAGCTTAAGAAAGAGAAGAATACACCCTGGCCTGGGGGCTTTTGAAGAAGAAACATACCCCCTCCATGGGAGACAAAGCTACGCCCTGACTCAGGGGTATCTGAAGAGAGATCACCCCGCCGCGGGGTCATAAGAAGCAAAAGAATACACCCCGACCTGGGGACACAAGCGGGGGACCTACCTCGCTCTGAAGCACAATAAAAAGAGATACACTCCGCCCCTGGCGCATAAGAAGTAGATGCACTTACCCCGCTCTGGGGGCACAAAAAGAGACACACTCCGCCCTTGGCGCATAAGCAGCAGAAGCATCTACCCCGACCCGGTGCACAGAAGCGAAGAGACATGCATCCCGATCTGTGAGCATAAGAAGAAAGATATACTCCGCCCAAGCGGTATTTGAAGAAACAACATACCCTGCTTTGGGGGCACAGAAGCCATAAAGAGATACACCCCGGCCTCAGGGGGGCATAAGAAGCAAAAGATACACCCTCGTGCCGGGGACATATGAAGAGAAGCACTCGTCCGCCTTCAGGGGTAAAAAAAAGGGCAGAATTCACCCCCGCCATGGGGGGGGGGGTATAAGAAACAAAAGCTACACCTCGCTTTGGAGGCATTTGAAGAAGAAACATACCCCACTTGGGGGCATAGAAGCCGTGAAGAGCATACCCCACCATGGGGGCATTTGAAGAGAACTACACCCCGCTTTGGGGGCATTTGGAGAAGAAACATACCCCACCTGGGGGCATAGAAGCCGTGAAGAGTATACCCCACCATGGGGGCATTTGAAGAGAGCTACACCCCGCCTCGGGGGCATTAAAAAACACACCCTGGTCTGGGGACATAGAAGCCATGAAAAATACACCCCGCCTGGGGGGCACAGAAGCGAAGAGGCAAAACACAACCCTCAGGGGGGGGGGATGCATACCAAATGAAGCTACACCCCAACCTGGGGGCACATTAAGAGAAATACACTCCATCGTGGAAGCATTAATGAGAAAAGAAGAGCAAAATAAAGAAAAAGACACGCACGAGGCAGACGTGGTCTTCGAGCCCGCCTCATCACACAAAAGAAAAGAAGAAAAGGAAGAAAAGACACATGAGGCAGACGTGGTCCTCGAGCCCGCCTCATCACACAAAAGAAGAGAAGAAAAGAAAGAATACACATGAGACAGATGTGATCCTCGAGCCCGCCTCATTACGCAAAAGAAGAGAAGAAAAGGAAAAAGAGACACATGAGGTAGACGTGGTCCTCAAGCCCGCCTCTTCACCCAAAAGAAGAAGAGCAGAACCAAAAGAAGACACATGAGGCAGACGTGGTCTTCGAGCCCGCCTCATCACACAAAAGGAAAAAAAGGAAAGAAAGAGTCAAGAGGCGAACATGGTCTCTGCACCTGCCTCTCTACAAAAGAAGAAGAGAAGAAAAAAAAGAGACATGAGGCGAACATGGTCCTTGAACCCGCCTCTTCACACAAAAGGAAAAAAAAAGAAAAGAGAAAGAGTCTTGAGGCGAACATGGTCTCTGCACTTGTCTCTCTACAAAAGAATAAAAGAAGAAAAAAAGAGAGTCACGAGGCAGACGCGATCTTTGCACCCACCTCTCCATAAAAGAAGAAGAGAAGAAGAGAAAGAACAATCACGGGGTAAACACGGTCTCTGCACCCGCCTCTCCATAAAAGAAGAAGAGAAGAAGAGAAAGAACAATCACAGGGCGAACATGGTCCTTGCACCTGCCTCTCCATAAAAGAAGAAGAGAAGAAGAGAAAGAACAGTCACGAGGCGAACATAGTCTCTGCACCTGCCTCTCTACAAAAGAAGAAGAGAAGAAAAAAAAAGAGACATGAGGCGAACATGGTCCTTGAACCCGCCTCTTCACACAAGAGAAAAGAAAAGAGAAAGAGTCACGAGACGAGCATGGTCTCTGCACCTGCCTCTCTACAAAAGAAGAAGAGGAAAAAAAAGAGAGACATGAGGCGAACATGGTCCTTGAACCCGCCTCTTCACACAAAAGGAAAAAAAAAGAAAAGAGAAAGAGTCACGAGGTGAACATGGTCTTTGCACCTGCCTCTCTACAAAAGAAGAAAAGAAGAAAAAAGGAGAGTCACGAGGCAGACGCGGTCTTTGCACCCGCCTCTCCATAAAAGAAGAAGAGAAGAAGAAAAAGAGCAGTCGTGAGGTAAACATGGTCTTTGCACCTGTCTCTCCATACAAAAGAAGAAGAGAAGAAGAGAAAGAACGGCCACGAGGCGAACATGGTCTTTGCACCTGCCTCTTCAAAAAAATCGTTATGAGGTAAACTTTTACCTCCGACCTCCAGCCACCCAAAAAATAGAAACCAATCAGCATTCCGCCGACGGGGCGTTAAATCGGAAAATATTCAGCCATCGGGGCTTCAAGCCGATAGATATTCAGCCATCGGAGCTTTAAACCAACTAGACCTTCCGCCGACGGGGCGTTAAACTGACTAAACCTTCCGCCGACGGGGCATTAAACCGACTAAACCTCCCGTCGACGGGGCGTTAAACCGACTAGACCCTCCGCCGACGGGGCGTTAAATCGACTAGACACTCCGCCGACGGGGCGTTAAACCAACTAGACCTTTCGCCGTCGGGGCGTTAAACCGACTAAACCTGTTAGGGATATGGAGTACCCAGACGAGGAGGACAATCAGCAGAGGAGGAAGAAGGAGAGAAGAAGAATGACACAAGAACACACAGGGATTTTTTACGTGGTTCGGAGGTAAGATGCCTTCCTACGTCCACGGCCGCAACAGGATTCCACTAAGATAATCACAGACTAGAGTTACAATACAAGGAGAGAGCCCATCCTTTTATACTAGGAGATTAGGGCGTCATAAGTCAGGGCATTAAGAACAATAATACCCCTGATCAACAGAAATCCTCTTCCGGGATACATCAGACGCGCATGCTCGCTTGTCCCCCCGGATGCTCTCCTGGGACCGAGTATGCTCTCCAGCGACTGCAGATGCTCCCCCACCATCAGTCAGGTCGACACACTCCACGTGACATAGAAATGCCTTGAGCCCGCAATGCCTGCCCTCCTGACGACAGTGATGCTCTCCTGAGGCAATGAATGCCCTCCAGAGACAGCATGTGCTTCCTTGCTAGAACCCAGATAGCATATGCTCCCCTGGAGTAACGAATGCTTCCCTGGCACTGAAAGATGCTCCCCTGGAGTAGCGAATGCTCCCCTGAAGATGCGATATGCTCGCCATGCTCCCCTGAGCTGAGGATGCTTCTCTGGAGCAGTGGATGCTCCCCTGGGGCAGCGATTGCTCCCCTGGAGATAGCATGTACTCGCCATGCTCCCCTGATGCTGAGAATACTCCCTTGAAGCAGTGGATGCGCTCCTGAGGCAGAGTGTGATCTCGTGCAAGGGCGCACGATAAAGAGTTCTGACTCCACACTCTAACAATCTCCCACTTGGAGTCTGAACTCCAAAGAAAGCAAACCTCTCACTGTATTAACCCTGCTCAATATAACAATGGAAATACTGCTACGACATCCCTCCATTAATCATCCATGGAGGCCAACTGAGGCTTTGCACAGCCTCAGTTTCTCTGTGGTCACCACCTTGGTTAACATGTCTGCTGGATTCTCTGCACCAAGTATTTTCTCCAGCAGCAAAACATCATCTTCAAGCAGACCACGAATGAAGTGATATTTCAGTTGTATGTGCTTAGTCCTTGCATGAAAGACTGGGTTCTTGGCAAGGTGAATTGCACTTTGACTGTCACAAAACAACACACTATTGCTTTGTTCCTTGCCCAACTCCTTCAGAAAATTTTTCAGTCATACCATCTCTTTGCTAGCTTCAGAGATAGCTACATACTCTGCTTCTGTTGTTGAGAGAGCAACAACCTTCTGAAGTTTTGAAACCCAACTCACTGCAGTGCCACCCAAGGTGTAAACATAGCCAGTGGTACTTCTTCTGGTGTCCAGATCACCACCAAGATCTGAATCAACAAAACCTTGTAAGATAACATCATTTTTCTTGAAACAAGGTGATTTGCCTGAGGTGCCTTTTAGGTATCTCAGAATCCATTTCACTTCCTCCCAGTGTTGCTTGCCCGGATCTGTCATATATCTGCACACAACTCCCACTGCATGTGCTATATCCGGCCTGGTACAAATCATGGCATACATTAGACTTCCTACAACTGATGCATAAGGAATTTTCTTCATGGACTCATGCTCTTCAGCAGACTTTGGTGACTGCTCTTTAGACAGCTTGAAGTGACTTGCCAAAGGAGTGCTAACAGGTTTTGCATCCTGCATGTTGAATCTGCCCAACACCTTCTGGATGTAACCTTCTTGAGATAGCTTCACAATATCAGCTGTTCTATCCCTCACAATTCTCATCCCAAGAATTTGCTTTGCTGCTCCTAAGTCCTTCATAGCAAATTCCTTTGATAATTATATTTTCAGATTGTTAATCTCTGTCATACTTGATCCTGCAATAAGCATATCATCCACGTACAACAACAATATGATATAACAATTATCAAACTTCTTAAGATAATAACAATGGTCCATATTGCATCTAATGAAACCATTGTTACATATGAATCCATCAAACTTCTTGTACCATTGTCTGGGGGCTTATTTCAGACCATACAAACTTTTCTTGAGCTTGCACACAAGGTTTTCTTTGCTTGGGACTGAAAACCCTTCTGGTTGCAACATGTAGATGTCTTCCTCCAAGTCACCATGGAGAAAGGCTGTCTTCACATCTAGTTGCTCTAAATGTAAGTTCTCAGCAGCAACAATGCTCAACACCAGTCTAATAGTGGTTAGTTTCACAACTGGAGAAAAGATCTCAGTGTAGTCTATACCTTCCTTCTGCTGGAAGCCCTTCACTACCAACCTTGCTTTGTACCTCTTACTGCCATCAGGTTCATCTTTGACTCTGTAAACCCACTTGTTATGCAATACCTTCTTGTTCTTAGGGAGTTTAGTTAGCTCCCAAGTCTGATTCTTTTGCAATGAGTTCATCTCATCTTTCATGGCTAACTCCCACTTAACAGAATCTGTAACCTGCATTGCTTCATCATAACACTCGGGTTCACCTTCGTCAGTCAACAGTAGGTAATGCAAAGATGGAGAATAACTTTGTGTAGGCCTAGGTATTCTTGCAGATCTTCTTAGTTGTACCGGTGTACAAGGTTGTGCTTCTATTTCTAATACATCCTGTATCTTATCATTCACATCATCTTGTGAAATTTCTTCTAGCTCAACCTGTCCACCATTCTCATTTTGTTTCCCTGCACTGTCAGATTCTACAACAGCCCTGTCTTTGTACAAGACATTTTCATTGAATATAACATTTTTCCTTCTGAGAATTTTTTAATTTTCATCATCCCAAAATCGATATCCAAACTCATCAGAACCATATCCAATAAAAAAGTACTTTATAGACTTAGCATCTAGCTTATCCCTGTCATTAGAATCTTCATGCACATATGAAACACAGCCAAAGACTCTCAAGTGTGAAAGATTTACCTCTTTCCCTGTCTAGGCCTCCTCTGGAATTTCACCATCCAAAGGGACAAATGGTCCTCGGTTTATCAAGAAAGCTGCTGTGTTAATTGCATCTACCCAAAATATTTTTGGCAGTCCGGCATGTATCCTCATACTCCTAGCCCGTTCATTCAAGGTTCTGTTCATGCGCTCGGTAACTCCATTCTGCTGTGGCGTTCTTGGAACAGTTCTTTCTGTCCTGATACCACTAGCTGCACAAAAGTCCTTGAATTCTTTGTTGTCATACTCTCCACCATTGTCTGATCTCAGACACTTCACCTTCAAACCTGTCTCATTCTCTACAAGGGTCTTCCAATTTTTGAAAGTAACAAATACATCAGATTTCCTTTTCAAAAAATAAACCCATACCTTGCGAGAAGAGTTATCAATGAAAGTGACATAGTAGAGTGAGCCTCCAAGAGATGGTACTGGTGAAGGACCCCATACATCTGTATGTACAAGCTCTAGCTTCTGTGTCTTCAAAGTTCTAACTGTCTTTGAGAATGTAACCTTCTTTTGCTTCCCAAAAATGCAGTCTTCACAAAGATCAACTTCCACAGATTTCAAGCCAGACAATTTTCTTTTTGACAGTAGTACCTTCATCCCTTTCTCACTCATGTGACCAAGCCTGCAGTGCCATATATTGGAGTCAACTCCTGAATTTGCCACTGCCACTATATCTTTGTTGTTGCTAGTCATGTAGAGAGTACCCATCTTGTTGCCTCGTGCTATAATCATAGCACCTTTGGTGATCTTCCAAGATCCACCCATAAAGGTTGTGACATAACCTTCATCATCAAGCTGTCCAACAGATATCAAGTTCCTCTTCAAGTCAGGTACATGCCTTACATTCTTTAACTTCCACAAAGTGCCATTTGTGGTCCTTACATTGACATCACCCTTCCCCACAATATCTAAAGGCTCATCATCAGCAAGATAAACCTTCCCAAAGTTTCCAGCAACATAATTTTACATACTTTCTTTATGTGAGGTAGAGTGAAACGGCGCACCTGAGTCAAGAATCCATGACTCTAAAGGAGTGTCAACATAAAGAACTAAAGCATCTTGAACTTGCTCTGCTGCAGTTGCATTGGCAGACTCTTCATTATGGTTTTTCTTCTTTGGAGCCTTGCAATCTTTCTTTAAGTGCCCCCTTTTACCACAATTCCAGCACCCATCACCACCAAACTTTGATTGACCTTTCTTCTTGGACCTAGATCTGCTCCTATTTTGACCCCGCTGTTTTGTTCTTCCCCTGCTCTCTGTATTCAAGGCAGAACCTGAGACTTCACCTGATTCCCTTCTGCGAATATCTTCGCTTAGAATCAGGTCTCGAACCTCATTAAGCTTCAACTTGCTCGAACCGGAAGAACTACTTACAGCCGTCACAGTTGCACCCCAACTTTCAGGTAAGGTGGATAAAAGAATCAAGGCTCTAATCTCATCATCAAAGTTTATTTCTACAGAACTCAACTGAGTTGTAATCACATTGAATTCATTGATGTGGTCTGTAACAGAAGTACCTTCGGCCATCTTCAGATTAAATAAACGACGCATCAAATATACCTTGTTTGAAGCCGAGGGCTTTTTCATACATATTTGATAGCGCCTTCATCAATCCTACCGTGGTCTTCTCATTCACGATGTTGAAGGCGACGTTTCTGGCCAACGTCAAGCGAACAACTTCGAGTGCTTGTCTGTCTAGTAGATCCCAATCTTCCTTCTTCATCCCTGCCGGCATCGTTCCAAGGAGCGGCCCATGCAGCTTCTTCTGATACAAGTAGTCTTCGATCTGCATCTTCCAGAAACCGAAGTCCTTGCCATCGAACTTGTCGATCCTCACCTTTCCTTTATCCCCCGCCATTACTCCCACTACTCCCTCGAACCAGAACAAGGCTCTGATACCAGTTGTTAGGGATATGGAGTACCCAGACAAGGAGGACAACCAGCAGAGGAGGAAGAAGGAGAGAAGAAGAATCACACAAGAACACACTGGGATTTTTTACGTGGTTCGGAGGCAATATGCCTCCCTACGTCCACGGTCGCAACAAGATTCCACTAAGATAATCACAGACTAGAGTTACAATACAAGGAGAGAGCCCATCCTTTTATACTAGGAGATTAGGGCGTCATAAGTCAGGGCATTAAGGACAATAATACCCCTGATCAACAGAAATCCTCTTCCGGGATACATCAGACGCGCATGCTCGCCTGTCCCCCCGGATGCTCTCCTGGGACCGAGTATGCCCTCCAGCGACTGCAGATGCTCCCCCACCATCAGTCAGGTCGACACACTCCAAGTGACATAGAAATGCCTTGAGCCCGCAATGCCTGCCCTCCTGACGACAGTGATGCTCTCCTGAGGCAATGAATGCCCTCCAGAGATAGCATGTGCTTCCCTGCTAGAACCCAGACAACATATGCTCCCCTGGAGTAACGAATGCTTCCCTGGCACTGAAAGATGCTCCCCTGGAGCAGCGAATGCTCCCCTGGAGATGCGATATGCTCGCCATGCTCCCCTGAGCTGAGGATGCTCCCCTGGAGCAGTGGATGCTCCCCTGGGGCAGTGATTGCTCCCCTGGAGATAGCATGTGCTCGCCATGCTCCCCTGATGCTGAGAATGCTCCCTTGAAGCAGTGGATGCGCTCCTAAGGCAGAGTGTGATCCCGTGCAAGGGTGCAAGATAAAGAGTTCTGACTCCACACTCTAACAAAACCTTCCACCAATGGGGCATTAAACTGACTAAACCCTCCGCCGACGGGGCGTTAAACTGACTAAGCCTTCCGTCGACGGGGCGTTAAACCGACTAGACCTTCCTCCGACGGGGCGCTAAACCGACCAACTTTCAGCCATCGGGGCTTCAAGGCGACAACTACCCCTTCATCGGCCTTCGGGTCGACAGCTATTTAATTATCGGCCTTTGAGCCGACAGCTACCTCATCATCGGCTCCTAGCCGACAGCTACCTCATCATCGACTCTTGGCCGATGGCTACCCCTTCATCGGCCTTCGGGCCGACAGCTATCCAATCATCGGCCTCCAAGCCGATAGCTACCTCATTATCGGCCTTTGCGTTGACAGCTATATAATCATCGGCTCCTAGCTGACAGCTACCTCATCATTGGCACCTCAGCCTACAGCTTCCCAGTTAAAAAAAATAGACCTCTCACTTTGGTTCGGATCCTTCCCCGGCCAGAGGACAATAGAATAAACCTTTCACTTTGGTCCGGACCCTTCCCCGACCAGAGAACAAAAGAGACCCGTCTCTTCGACTCTCACATCCCGCTACCCAACGCCCCTCTGCAGGGCCATTTCCGCTGGGGCCCACTGTCAAGATTAATCCATCCGTCCCACCGCGCCTCCTGATTCTGGCTCCCGCAGCCCGCTCCCCAGCATCTTTTAGCCCTTATGGCTCACTCCAGTAATGTCCCTTGGGTTCTATAGCCCGCTTCCCTAATATCCTTTTGGCCCTTTTACGGTCTGCTTCCCCAATACCTTTACTACCACTACACTTATACGTAACAACAATATTTTCTTATGCAAAAAAAAAACAACACAAAAAAAATAACAAAACAAAAAACAAAACAAACACAAAAAGAAAATGGAAACAAAAAAGAGAATGCATGATTGCCCTGCTTGCATGGTTGCTTAATATAGAATAATACACCTCCTTGAAGTTTTCTAGGACCGTGTTTCCTTGCTAAATAATATCACCCCGATTCCGGATGCACGCGCGTCACAGCGTACGCTCGAAGGGAACCCGATTATGGCGAGTGCACACGTCAAGGGGAAGAGTCATGGCCGAATTGCTAAGCCCAACTCACAAAATAAACCTGAGGCAACGCTCCCACACTTAGCACTTAATGTGTTCAATAGCCTTCAACTATAGGGATTGCCTGAATTTCTTCTTAGCACTCTACGGAGACTTGAATTCCTGCACTCGCGTGAAAGGTAATCGTGAGGAAAAAGTTGCCTACCCCCACTGTAAAAAAAAAGGAGAAAAAAAAAGAGAGAGACACGTGAATCCGAGTAGTCGGGAATCTCCATTGAGACACATGAGGAGACTCGCGCGAAATGGTGAAGCGAATTATAATAAGGATGAAACCTATTTGCCGGGAATCCCCATTGAGACACATGAGGAGACTCGCGTCAAACGGAGGAATCCGTAATAGAATTACAATAAGGATGAATCCTAGTAGCCGGGAATTCCCATTGAGACACATGAGGAGACTCACGCCGAACGGTGAAATCCGCTACCAAAATAAACAGACGGGGGGCTGTGCGAAGCTACCAAAATTGAGAGCCTGAAACATATGAGTAGGCGCTAGAGTGATCATCGAGTGTCACCAGGAAAACCTGCATATCCCTATGGTTAGGGCTCTTTGTTCACACATTTGCACTACCACGCCACAGAGAATTGCCTCGGGTGAAATGCGTGAATTTAGGCTATGCATGCAAGACATGCGATATCCTCTTGACGGGTGCACCACCCCTCAATTGTGCCTCGCGGCCCGCACCGCATCTACGAATTACGGGCGACGTCCCTATCCTATCCCCTATAGAGGGAGCTGCCTTACTTATATTTATGTTATGCCTGCTAATGAATGCTTGCATGCTTTAAAAAAAAGAAGAGAAAAAAATGATGATAAAAAAAATAACATAAAAATAATAAAATAATAATAATAATAAAATAACAAGAATGTGCGTATGCAATAAACTCAATTTCGGCCATCGAAGCCTACTTTCCTAGCACCGACTCGTAGAGTCCAATCTTGGCCCCCACGGCCTACCTCTTGCCCTCGCGGCTCGTTAATCCCCAACTTCGGCTCTTTAAGCCCGCTCCCAGCCTTGGCTGTTTTGACTTCCCTTATCGGCTCCTGAGCCGACAGCTTTCAATCATCGGCCCCTGAGTCGATAACTTTTCAATTATCGGCCCCTGAGTCGATAGCTTTTTAATCATCGGCCTTCGGGTCGACAACTTTTCAATTATTGGCTCCCATGCCAACAACTTTCAACTATCGGCCCCTGAGCCGACAACTTTTTAATCATCGGCCTTCGGGTCGACAGCTTTTCAATTATCGGCTCCCATGCCAACAGCTTTCAATTATCGGCCCCTCAGCCGACAGCTTTTAATCATCGGCCTTCGGGTCGACAGCTTTTCAATTATTGGCTCCCATGCCAACAGCTTTCGATTATGAGCCCCTGAGCCGACAGCTTTTAATCATCGGCCTTCAGGTCGATAGCTTTTCAATTATTGGCTCCCATGCCAACAGCTTTCAATTATCAGCCCCTGAGCCGACAGGTTTTAATCATCGGCCTTCGGGTCGACAGCTTTTCAATTATTGGCTCCCATGCCAACAGCTTTCGATTATCGGCCCCTGAGCCGACAGCTTTTAATCATCGGCCTTCGGGTCGACAGCTTTTCAATTATTGGCCCCCATGTCAACAGCTTTCAATTATCGGCCGCTGTGTCGACAGCTCTTATATCATTGGCATCCACGCTAGCAGCCACCCGGAGTTCTTCAAAAAAAAGAGAGAAAAAAAAAGAAGGGAAGAAGAGGAGAAGAAAAAAAAACAACAAAAAGAGAGAAGAGAAAAAAAAAGATGACAAAAAAGAGAAGAGAAGAAAAAGAAGAGAAGAAGATAAAAAGAGAGAAGAAAAAAAAAGAGAGACAAAGAGACTAACATACTGCTTCAGTTCCCGACACCCCATCGACACTGATGGAGAGACAAAGAGACCAATATGCTGCTTCAGTTCTCCACACCCCGTCGGCAGTGATGAAGAGACCAACATACTGCTTCAGTTCCCGGCACCCCGCCGGCACTGATGAAGAGACAAAGAGACCAGCATGTCATGTCAGTACCCGACACCCCGGCGGCACTGACGAGAGAAGAAGAGACCAACATACTGCTTCAGTTCCTGGCACCCCGTCGGTACTGATGAAGAGACAAAGAGACCAACATGTCATGTCAGTCCCCGAAACCCAGTCGGCATTGACGAAGAGAAGAAGAGACAAGCATACCACGTCAGCCCCTGACATCCCGTCGGCACCGACGAAGAGAAAAAGAGACAAGTACACCCACAGGCACCACCCGGCTCATCCTTCGCCTGCGTTACCCGTGGGTGGGGGGCATTTATGGACATGCAAAATTGCACTCCCATATGCCCCAACTAGTCTAGCATCAACAACGACTCCAAATAGAAAAAAAACTACGGGGAAGATGGGCCATCCGGACTCTCCGAACACACGCACATTGCCGTGAAGCCATCTCCGGAGTCACGACAGTGAAGAGAAATCAACTGTTAAGAGCCCCGCAATCCATGGGCCTCGAAGAAAATCAAATGGGCCACAACTCGCACTCTCAATGAGCTCAGGGCTGCCCATTCAGGCCTTCAGCGGTACGCTCTCAGGCCCCTTCAGCGGCCTCTTCAGTGGCACGCCCCCAAGGCCTCTCAGCGGCACACCCCCAGGGTTGCCCAACGGCACACCCGTGCCCTCCTCTAGTGGCACACCCCGCTCGGGCTAGCCTCTTCAGCAGCACGCCCTTTTGGCGCTTCAGCGGCACACTCCCTGCAGCCCTTCAGCGGCACACGCCCTTCGTGCCCCTTCAACGGCACGCCCCTAACACCCCTTCAGCGGCATGCCCTTTGGGCTCTTCAGCGGCACGCTTGCCGTGTCCTCCAGCGACACACCTTTTGGCCCTCTCAGCGGCATGCTTGTTGTGCCTGCCAGCGGCACGCCATTCAGGCTCTTCAACGGCACGCTCCGACAGGACGACGTGATGCCCACACCCTATGGATCCTTGGCGCGCAGTGGGCTGTCCGAGGTGTCGGCTGGGGATTGGGCCACGTTGCCTATCCCCCTGCCACAAAGGACGATGGGTCAAATCCCCAATCAATGCCTCCGGTTTCCTGCCTCCGACTACCGTGTTCGGACGCTCCCGCCGTGTGGGGTATAAAGACCCCTCTCCTTTGATACAGAGGAGGGGGGGACAAAAAAAAACACACACAGGCAGAGGGTGAAAAGAAGAAGAGAAGAAGAAGAGGAGAAGAGAAGAAGAGGGAAGAGAGGAAGAGAGGGGAGAGGCTTCGCCGCTCCACCTACTGCCGCCGTCTGTGCGAAGAGGGAAGAGAGGAAGAGAAGAAGAAGGGGAGGGGAGGCTCTGCCACCCCCCTCCTGCTGCTCCGTCCATCACTGTCCGCGTGAAGAGAAGAAGAAGAAGAGGAAGGGAAAGAAGGGAAGAAGAAAAGGGGGAGAGGGCCTGCTGCCCTTCCCCTCCCCGTTGCTACTCCGGTTCCTGGCGTCCGTGCGAAGAGAAAAAGAAGAAGAAGAAAAGAGAGGAGAGAGGAGAGAGGAGAGAGGAGAGAGTGAGCTGTGGGAGAGGAGGAGTCCATGCTCCATTCCCCTCCCCACTGTATTTCTTTTTCTTCTTTCTTTTCCTTCATTTCCTATTTTTTATCACCGTTGCGATGTATTAGCCCCCCCGGGGCACTCCTCTTGTGAGAATAAAAGTGGAAGGCCAGCAAATTCTTTTGGACGTCTTTCTAAGGCATTTATTCCGTGTTTGCATCCTTCGGTGTTTCACGACCCTTTCTTTTTTTCCCTTCTTTAGGGTTTACTTCTTGCCAAGCGTTTTCGCTTTCGTTCACCCCAGTCGTGCCTTCAACGGCACGCCCTGATTGTGCCTCCAACGGCACACCCAGTTGTGCCTTCAACGGCACGCCCTGATTGTGCCTCCAACGGCACGCCCAGTCGTGCCTTCAGCGGCACACCCTAGCCTTCAGTGGCACGCCCTCATTGAACCCTTCGCCGGCGTGCCTGATCAGGCCTTCGCCGGCACACCCCATCGGCCCTTCGCCAGCACCCCACCCACCTACTTTGCCCGACACGCCTTGGCCCCCGTTCGCCGGCACAACCCATGGTTGCCTTGCCGGCACACCTTGGCCCCCCCATTCACCGGCACAGCCCCTCCGCGGCATACCCAGGCTCCTCCTAGCCCGGCACGCCCTCGAGGGTTCCTGGCGGCACACTAGCCACATGTCCCTCCTTCTTGCCCAGTGCACCCCCTAGCCAGTCCTAGAACAGTCTTCCACTCGCCGTTCCTTCCGAGTTTTCCGAAGCTTTATTAAGGTGTTGCCGCTCTCGGGCGCCCATCTCCAGTTGTCGGGTTCCGCCACTCCTTGTGGGCGCGTTCCCTGTATTTCCCTTACGCTCGGGTCAAGGGGAGATGCTGTCAAATTTTCGTTAGAAATGATAACATATTAAAAAGATAAAAGGAAGCAACCAACAAATGGAACGACCACACGTTAAAAAGGACTAAAAGAAAGCAACAAACAAATAAAAAAGAGAACAACAGTAAAACGCTTTAACCGAGGCAAGGGAACCGTAATCAACTCAAAGAGAGCCGAATCGAATAACAACTAAGTAACTTGAACATTCGTCCTCAGGAGAGAAAGAATGAAAGTTGATCAAGAGAAAGAGAGAAGAAACCCATGCAAACTTAGTAAAATCAAGAGAGAAAAGAAGAGAGAAAAGACATAAGAATGGTGGAGGAGTGGGCTCCCCATGCCCTTCGCCGGTACACCCTCTAGCCACCCTTCGCCGGTACGCCCGCTCGCGCCCTTCCCCGGCAGGCTCCCTTCTGCCCTTCTTCACCGATACGCCTTCCACCGCCCTTCACCGGTACACCTGCTCGCGTCCTTCGTCGGCATGCCCCAGCCTAGTGGCTCTCCGCCGGCACACACGTCCACAGCCCTTCACCGGCATGCCCCTTCCAACCCTTCACCGGCACGCCCCTCCAGCCACCTTCGCCGGTACGCTCTCGCGACCCCATTGCCGGCACGCTCTCCCCACACTCAATGGCACCCCTTTCACCCTTTGTCCGGCATACTTGGCCCGGCCCTTCGCCGGCACGCCTCCCCTTTCTTTCCCCGACACACCCATTCTGGCATCTTCGTCGGCCTGCTCCTGTGACCCCCTTACCGGCACGCTCCCTCTCTACGCTCAGCGCTACGCCTGCACGTCCTTCACCGGCACGCCCATCTGCGCCCCCTCGCCGGCACGCCCGTTCGCGCCTTCGCCAGCACACACGCCAGCCTGCCCCTTCACCGGCACACTCTCCCAACCCCTCTCCGGCACGCTCTCCCTGCCTTCGCCGGTACACCCCTTTTTGCCCCAACGGCCCACTTTTCCTTCCAAAATAAATATATATAAACATATATAAATATGTCATGATAATGATAATGATAATAATGATAATAAATTAATAAAAATTATGATAAATAAATAAACCTGAATATATATATATATATGAGAAATAATCAAAAAAATGTGAAATAATAATAATAATAGTAAAAAAGGAAAGGGAAAATCTAATAGTAATGATTATAAACAAAATAGAGAAATCATCCAGAATAAATACATAAAAGGGAAATAAGTAATAAAATATATATGCACATAATTTAAAGCCTAGATAAAGAAAATGGTAAAATCTATGTTGCAGCCCCGTCTCTCCCGTGACCCGATGCTGAAGGAACAATAATGCCGCCCTTCCAAGTTGGGCTTGAGTCTTGAGAATTATCCCGAAATGGCCATGGCCTGACCTCGCCTCGGGCTGGCATTCCGATTAAATCGGACTCGTTTCTCAGGCCGAATCCCTTCCGAGCCACTACTAAAATTGCCGCACGTTCGGCAGACATTTGAACGGGTTCACCTCAATTTTTACCGTGTTTCTATTACGAACCTATGTCTGAACATGAAAAGACCCGTGAGCAACCAACATGGCCGACGGCCCTACCCCGACGTGGTCGTGACCCAGTATTGCTCCGGGCCGATAGCTCGTCAAATCGGATTCACCCTATCAGGATTCGTTCCCACCCTTTCAATGAAATTACCGCAAACTCGGTATACATTTGTATGGGGTTGTTCCTATCTATGTCGCACCTTCAATATGGACCCTTGTCCGAATATCAAGTGGTCCGCAAGTGACCGACAGAAATTTGAATAGAACGAGATGACTCCTGTCATCCCTGGACCCTATATATGGGAATATCAATAAGGCCTTTGTGGGCTGTGCTTGGACCTCGGGTCCGTCCCGATTATGGTCATTGTCTGACCCACACCCCCGGCCTATAGCTCGCTTCCTTCGAACATGTTTTGGTTTTGGAATCTAGTCTCGGGACTCTTCCCCGTTGCCCTCCGGCACCGGGAACATTAATGATGCCCACGCAAGCCCCGTTTGGACCGCGGGAGGCGCCCCCCGGTATGGTCCCGACTCGATCTCGCACCGGGCCAATAAATTCGCTAGTTTTCTGCTACACTAACCGAGATTTAACCGAATGTTTTCAGTGTCTCGGAATGATGTATTTGCCGTATCACGGCATACATATGTTCCAGGTCCTCCTGCGACGATTATGATATTCTCAAGCCGAACACCCGTCCGAATATTAAACGGTCTCCCGAATGACCGACACGTTTCGAACATTTGCTTCCCTAGACACAAGGCTTTTCAACCGATTCAAGGGATATTCCCTCGTTGCCCCTTGGCACCGGAAATATCAATGACGCTCATGCAAGTCTTGTTTCGACCGCGGGGGGCCCACCGCAGTATGGTCGCAGCTTGTTCTTGCACCGGGCCAATAGATTTACTGCTTTTTGACCGCTCCAACCGAGGCTCAGCCGAATGTTTTTCGCTCTTCCGAACAATAAATTTATCGTACCTCGGCATACATGCGTTCCGGTTTTCCCGCGACAACCGCGATTTGCTCGAGCCGGACATTCGTCCAAACATTAAATGGTCAGTACACGACTGACATGACCGTGAATGGTTTTCTTCTCGCCCTCGCGCGAGGATTTCAATACCTTGTAATAGACCTTCCATGCAATTGATTTCTTGGCCATGAGACCCTGAATCCCGGCGATTAATCAAAGGTGTTCCCTCGTATGGGGGATGTAAATGACGTCGTGACCTTTATGGTGTGGCGGGTTTTGGTCCCGACACGAACCACACAATCGTCTGACCGAGTCAGATCGAGCGCACCATAGGCTCTTCGGAGCCCGAATAAATTGTCACTCAGTGACTGGCACGCCCATGCACTTAACAGATGAACCACCTGAACAAGCGAATTTTAGTCCGTCCACAATACCTTGTCGACTTGTGATTCCAATTACTTGCATTCCTTTACTCTCTCTCTTATATATGTTCCATGTTTTAGTTACGTTTCTCGGCATAGTCCAGTAACTTTATCTAAAATGTTAATTACTTAAAGTTGTCTGATATAGAGATATAAACTATACTGAGCATTTCGCTCACCCTGCGTTTTCGGTTAATGTTTCAGGTAGTTCCAATGATGAATCCCAAACAAATGGGGACGGATAAGAGTGAAAAGATGGACCAAGTTTATCCTTGATACCTAGGTTTAAAATTGTTGCTCTTGCTAGAATTACGTATTGGAAGTTGTATTATTTCTTTTTGAGGTTTAATGATGTTGTAAAATTTTATTTCGACGAAATAAAAGTATCATTTTATCGTTATCTCCAATATGATTGGATTCCTTATACGCATGCTCTGATCGACACGAACGGTTACGACTCGTCGCGCCTCAATATTTCATGTCAGGACGTGACATCAAATAACTTTTTATTACATAATTTTAAATTATCAAATTTCGTCAACAAAGTTTTACATAGCTGAACAGTCTGATTGATTGAAAATTTCTCCATCTCGATTATTCGTCTTAAATCTTTCACCAGTGCACGATCTTCAACCTCTCGCTCTTCTGTTTGTTGGTTGGGTGAAAGTATGACATTCCTTCTCTTTTCCTGAAACATATAGATCATGTAATGATAATTTGTATAAGTTAAGAGATATATTATCAAAATTTACATTCTCTTTTTGATACAAAAGAAGAAATGCATTCTATTCAATAAGTACAGGTCAATACATGTTCATATAAAAGAATTGTGGTGAAATCTTGTTACGACATCCTTCTTTGCATTCTCTTTCCATTAGTTATATGATTCCCTATATTTTCCTAAGGGTGAATATATTTCGGTTCGGTTCGGTTCGATTTGCATGGTTCGGTTTGGTTCGATTTGGGACTATTTTTTTTAAATCGAACCAAACAAAAAAAATAGTTTGTTTCGAATTCAAACTGAATTGTTATATTTTATTATAATATATAAAAATTTAATAACTTATATATATATAAAATAAAAATAAAAATACTTATATTTTATATGTTTTATGTGTATATGATTACATTTTAAAATATTTGTCATATATTTATCATATATAATATTAATAAAAATATATAAATAATAATTTGATTTATTGGATTTGATTCGGTTTCACATATTATGAAATCAAATCAAATCGAATCGAATTTGACTTCAAATTGAACCAAACCGAACCGAACCCAACGGTTCAGTTTAATTTTTCGATTTTAACAGAATTTTGAACATCCTATATTTTTCCCGTCACCGGTAGGCTAGCTGATAATGTATGCTGTAGGAAATTTTGTAACTGTGTAAGAAATTTTGTAATTATGTGGTCTATGGGTTTATTGCTCTATAATTTGTATACGATTGGAAAATTAACGTTGGAACTATGGTGCAGTGTAAGTCGACAAACGCGTGATTTAGCTGGAATTGCTGTTGAAGTAGTTCTAGCAGTTGCCGATTTAGAGAGGATGTGGACTATCTCTTTTATGTGCTGATTGTGGTCTATGTAAACATGAGTTGTATTATGATCTACTTTACTCCTAAATTGTGCAAACATGTGTTTGTGATTACATGTTATGAGATTCTTTTTATGTGTTGGTTCATTTTCCTTAAGATCATATTATTTGCTTGCGCTATGTTCATCACTTATTTCTTGTATGTTTAGGGTGAAGAGGCGTGATCTCGCGCTGGTCCTGAGCGGATGGTGGATCACCAGATAGTGAACTGCAAGACAGGGAAACGGATCAAGGGGCCCAGGGGGAAACCCTGGGGAAAACCCTCCGATGCTTAAGTCAGTGGAGCTATGGCGAGAGCAATAAAGGGAGGTGAGAGCTTGTGCGCGAGATCCCTCTCCACCAAAAGGGATGAAGTGGTTCTTGCTCAGGAGCTTTGAGCGTATGATTGCCCTTACCTTTCACCGGAGGGTATCCCTGGTTTAAATAGTGCATCGTCTTCAGGAGTCCCATAAGCTGAGGGGTTTTAGGCGAGCGTTACGTCCTCGACGTGGGTCTTTATCGCCTCGTCGTGGGAGCGTTATCACCTTGGGGAGCTGGAGTCCCTTGCCTTCATGACTTCCTGCTCACAAAGGACTCTTAACGGCTGCCTGGATAAGCAATCGTCGGTCGTTCCGAGCTCAAAGGGGCCAGCCCTCTCCGAGCGATAGGCTTAGCTCGGCAGAAGATGGGTCGGATCGGTCAGCATGCGCCTTCTTCTCCCGGGCGGAGAGATGGCTCGGGCATGGACCTTTCCTGTGACCTGACTGACGCTCAGGCCTTCCGAGCCTAGAGGCCGCCTAGGAAGGTTATGTCCCCGAGTGGTTTTTTTTATTATTGGGCTTTCTGTCCTAAGTGGGCCCTGTGGGCTATCACTTGGACGAGCATGGCCTCGTTGGGTCTTGATGGACCTTGTTTGGCTGCTCTTTGGATGGGCTGCAGAAATCCCCCTCTCCACTTGTCCCCCTCCTACTCCTGAGCCAAAAGAGGCTCGGGTGAGTAGCCTTTGAGGGTTGCGGACCGGCGTGGCTCAGGTGGGTGGAGAGCTGCTGGTGTTATGAAGCCACATGCCGTGGTCACCAAGGCCTGTAATAATTGTGATCCTGACGGATTTGAAACGAAGGGGCCCCCTTTTTTTGGAGGTCGAAACGATGCGCCGCCTCCCGCGTGGGTTTATAGGCGTTGGGCGCTTGTTATCATCCCATACTCTTTCCGTTGCTAGGGTTTTGGCTTTCCTTCGCTTCTTGGTTTTTGGGACTCCTTGATGCGCCGTGAGTACACAGCGGAGGAGCAGAAAATTGCGGCGGCGTTCGAGGAGTTGGCGAGGATAACCGCGGAGGTGGTCCGGCAGCTTCCTCCTCCTCCGGAATCTTTGAGGTCCTCTGAGAGCACTTCTTCCAATTCTTCCTCGGAACCCATGGCGGATCAGCGTTTGGACGCCGAAGGATGGGGCGATGAACCGGTGGTGAGGGCGCCGGTCCCCAATCGCAGCGAGTTGGGAGAAACCGAGGTGAAGAGGCTGGAGCATCAGTTTCGGTTGCCTCATAAGTATAGCTTTGCCGCTGCTGCCCAGTATGAGACGAGCTTGGATGATCGCACGGGCCACATCTGCACCTTTCTTCTGGCGTGGAAGAGCGGGTTTCGCCTCCCCTTCGAGCCCTTCGTCCTTACGCTCCTCAATTTTTTCCAGTTGGCGCCTATCCAGTTGGTGGCCAACTCATACCTCCTCCTCTCTGCCTTTCGAATCCTCTGCCGTCAGTGCGGGGTTCCTCCTTCCTTGGATCTTTTCCACTTTTTCTTCGAGCTGAAGGCGCATCCGTCGGCGGGGAAAGGGTTTTACTTCATCCAGGCGAGGAGGAACAGGAGCTGCATCTCGCTGGCGGCGAAGGACTCCTCGCATAAGGGGTGGAAGGCCCAGTTTTTCTGGGTGAAGATGGATTCGGTGGAGGACACCTGGAGGTGTCAGGTGATGCCCAACTTCCACCCGAATATCCCCCCCCGGCAGGAGGAGTTCCCTTCAGATGTGGAGGAGTATGCCACTCGCTTGCTGAAGAATCGTCAGTCTACCGAGGAGCTGGTGACGCCGGAGAATATCGAGCGGTGTCTTCTTACGCGGCTGAAGCCGTCAGGTACCACAACTTAGATCCTCCTCAGGATGTGGAGGTCGTCCTTCTCTTCTTGATTGCGCCTTCTTCTTTGTTGCAGACACCAGGCGGGAGCCTCTGGAGGAGGCTGCTGAGGTCATTGACCTTGGCGACGACTCGGCGGCGGATGAGCCGGGCGTCCCTGTGGGTCGCTCCCAAGCCCGGGAAAAGGGCAAGGGGGTGGCTCCTGAGGGGACTTCACGGCTGGGCGGCGCGAAGCGCAAGGATCCCATGGAGGGAAGGTTGCGGGAGGCCGTGAAGGCCAGAAAGCGGGCCAAGAAGGCCGGTCTCCTCCTCACTGTCGGGGCTGACTCTAGCTCGGCGGCGCTCCCCTCTCGGGGGCAAGATAGGGCCGACCCAACTGGGCCGGCTCCCCCATCTGCCGAGCGAGAGAGGGCCGAGGAGACTAGGGGCACCTCGGCGGGTGGTGACGATGGGTCGGCTCTCCCCTCGGTGGGAACAGAGGGGGCCGAAGCAGAAACAGCCGTGGCCGAGACCGGGGGGCCGGTCGAGGTAGGCGATGTCTCGGGCGGCGATGTGCGGGCTGAGACGGTTAAGGTTGGGGGTTCGCCTGCGGAGGCGTCGCAGCCCCAAACGTCCGTGGTGCACGGGTCGACCGAGCTCGCAGCGCCGATCGAGGCCAGGGGTTCGCCCGCAGGGGCGTTGCAACCCCAGCCGACCGTAGTGCGCGGAGCGGCTGAACCCGCAGCTCGATCCGGACCTTCTGGCGAGGCGCCAGGCGCGGAAGGGGTTCCCATGCCGGTGGCGCTGGAAAGGCTCGGTATCTCGAGCAATCTGTACAAGCTCTGCCGCGAGGTGTCCGCGAGGATAAAAGGCGGAGACAAGCGTCACTCCCCGGTCGGGGTCCTCGACGTCATCATGGAGGGCGGCCTGGTCATGGCCCAGATGGGGGCCACGATGGCGGAGACTTATGCCCGGACGGAGTCAGAGCGGTCGAACCTCGCTTGGACCCTCGGGGGGTGTGAGAGGAAGCTAGCTCGGCTCAATGAGGAGCATGAGGGGCTCCGCCGGGAGTTCTCTGCGACTAGGGAGTCATTGCGATCGAGCCGTCTGGAGGTCGGAGCGCTGACCGAGCAGCTAGCCAAGGCCCGGGAATTGCTCGAGAGAAAAAACAAACTCCTTGAGGAAAAGTGCCTTCAACATCTCGAGCTGGACGGCCATTGGGAGGCTGAGCGCGCTGAGCTGGTGGACCGGGCGGAGGCAGCGGAGCGCCAGCGCTTGGAGGCCGAGGCCGACCGAGCTAAGGCGGAGGAGCGATCGGTCGAGGCCGAGGCATGGGCGGCTGGGGCCGAGCGAAGGTCGGCCGAGGCGGAGAAACGATCGGCGGCGGCCGAGGGGCGCGCGGCCGAGGCGGAGCGGAAGTTGACCGAGCTTGCTGAGAGGATGGGGCCGGTCGGAGCGGAGGCGATTGAGCAATACAGGGGCTCGGAGGCCTACCAGGCCGACCTGTAGGAAGCTGCCCTCCCCTACTACGAGGCGGCCCTCCGCCGAGGCATCCGCAAGGGGTTCAAGCAGGGTTATCGTCGGGCAGTTGCTTACGCCAACGAACAAGACTCCGGGGTCAACTTCCCCCTTGGCCAGTGCTATGACTCGGACGAGTCATCTTCTAGCTCCTCTGCGTCGGGCGGGGAAGATCCAGAGAGCTCTTCTCCGGTGGGGTCACCAACTCCGGCTGTCTCGGGAGGGCTCGCGGCCGAGGCAGTTCCCGCGCAGGCGGGGTCAGTGCCAGGGCCGGCCGTCACCGAGGGTGCCGGGGTGAAACACCCGTGCCTTCCGTTCCGAGCTTCAAAGTGGGCCCGAGGCCTGATGTATCGCTCTATTTTGCCTCTTTCTTTGTTTGTCTCTTTCCCTTTTCTGAAAAAGAAAGATTTTCTTTTTGCAAGGCAATAAATGACTTACTTGCTTCTTGCCTTCCTTGCCGTGGTTCGATTAGCGTATCTGCAGTAGTTGGAAATTGCCGATACGTCCTGCGTGGTTTTCGCATACTGGTTGGACGGGCCCCTGACAGGGTGTCTTTCCGTTTCCTCACGCTTTGAATGCCTGGCCGCTTCGTGTATCCCGCTGAGGCGGGAAACGAGGGGTTTGAGGTGACCGTTCAGAGGGGAAAATTCCTTTGGCGTGTTTTCGAGGGGGGAGTCATTTAGGGCAAGTAGCCTCCCTTACCCTATAAAAAGACTGAAGGGCATCCTTTCCTCTCCACCGCTTAGGATTTTCCCTAACAGTCTTTCCTCGCCCCTTCTTCACGTTGCGTTGTGCCATTGCATTCGGAGCATGGAGGAAGACGATGCTGCCGATGATGGAGAGCAGAGAGTTTTTGGCTGTTTCGGGCTGTTGAGCATGTTCGACGGTCGTCACGCGGGTTCGAGATAGGTCCGACGGTCGTCGCGCGGATCTGGAGAGGATTTCGACGTGCGGAGGCACGCCGTTTATCCTTTATCAGTTGCGGCGACGGTCCCGGGGGGGCGAGATGGAGGACGGATGGGAGTATCCGTGATGCCCATCCCCTCCGGGCCTTCCCCTACCTCCTCATCCAGCTCTGCTGGTTTCTTTTTCTTTCTGGCAGCCTCTTCTTCCCTCTTCTGCTTTTCTTTTTTCTTTTACTCTTCGGAGGGTGCTTGCACTCTGTTCGCTCCAAAGAGTTGGTAGGTTGGAAGAGAGGAGGCCTTCACAGGCGTTCCTTCTCCCTGGCTTCTATCAACTTGGAAGGTAGCCTTCCTCTTCTCAGTTCCCTCTGTCACCTTTGTCATGGGCCACCCGAGCCAACTGGATCGACCGCCTCTTGTCCGAGCCAGTTTCTACACGAGGCAGAGTCAGTGGCTGGACGCGAGGAGATCAAGACCGAGTCGGCCGAGCGATGGCCTCTTGCATTAGTGCTAGATGGATTTTTTGCTCTTTGCTGTGTAATGTATTGGCTTTTTGCCTCTCTGATGTATCAACAATCATTTGAATGAAAATAAGAGAATTTTATTTCCCTCAAATTGTTTGCACATCTTTAAAAGTAGAACTTGCGTAGTGCGGCTACGTTCCACGTCCGAGGGATGGGTTCCCCTTCCAGTGTAGATAGCCGGTATGCTCCTTTCCCAAGCGTCTCGACCACTCGGTAGGGGCCTTCCCAGTTAGGGGATAACTTGCCCGCCACCTCTAGTGGTCGAGAGGCTTCGGCTTTCCTGAGGACGAAGTCTCCCAGCTGGAAGTGCCTGTCTCAGACTTTGGCGTTGTAGTATCGAGTGAGGCGGCGCTGGTATTCCGTTGCTCGGATGCTGGCGATCTCTCGGAGCTCATCTGCTAGGTCGAGATTCTCGAGTAACTTTTGCTCGTTTACCTCGGGCGAGAAGCGGATGACTCGGAGAGAAGGGTTGGCAACCTCTAACGGAATAACGGCCTCAGTGCCATACACCAGCTGGAAAGGACTCTCACCGGTTGCCGTTCTGGGAGTCGTTCTGTGTGACCAAAGTACGCTAGGCAATTCCTCGAGCCAGCTACCCTTGGCCTTGCCGAGTCTGGTCTTTATGCCTTTTAAGATAGTCTTATTGGCATTTTCGACCAGCCCGTTGGCCTGAGGGTGGGTGACCGAAGTGAAGTGATTGTGAATGCCTAGGTCGACGCATCTATCTCGAAAATAACGAGAGTCGAATTGTCGGTCGTTGTCGCTCACTATCACTCGGGGGTGCCGAAGCGACAAATGATCGATTTCCAGACAAAGCTCCAGACGACTGTCTCGGTGATCCTCGCTGTGGCTTCGGCCTCGATCCACTTGGTGAAGTAGTCGATGGTGACGATAATAAACTTCTTCTGGGCCTGAGCCATAGGGAACGGCCCAAGGATGTCGATCCCCCACCGATCAAAGGGATATGGCTCGGTCAGGGTGACGAGCTCCGTAGCCGGCTGATGGACTAAGTGGTCGAATCGCTGGCATCGGTCGCACTGTTGCACGTGGGCCGTGCAGTCGCGTTGCAGAGTGGGCCACCAGTAACCTTACCGTAGTAGGATCCTGGCGAGCAACCTTCCTCCTGCATGCGCTCCGCATAGGGCTTCATGGATATCTCGGACAGCTTGGATGGCTTCGTCGGGGGTGAGGCACTTTAAGAGTGGACCAGAGAAGGACCTCCGGTAGAGAGTGTCGTCCAGGATGACAAAGCGCCGAGCTTGGTACTTCAATCTGCGAGCCTCTCTAGGGTCGGAAGGCTCTTGGGAGTCCCGGAGCCATGACAGGTAGGGGGTACGCCAGTCGCTGAGAATGGCCGAGTCAACAGCGAGGAGCTCCGAGTCAATGCTCGGGCGCTCTAGCTCTTCAAGGAGGACCGATCGGGTGCCTTCAGGATCGAGAGAAGAGGCCAACCGAGAGAGGGCGTCCGCCCGGGAGTTTTCCTCCCGAGCTATTCGGACTACCTCGAATCCCTCGAACTGTTGGGCCAGGTCTCTGACCAATTGGAGGTATTTGATCATTGGTACCTCTCGAGCTTCGTACTCGCCGTTGATTTGGCTAGCGACCAGCTGGGAGTCAGTGTGGATTTTGACTCTCTCAGCCTCCAGCCGTCGGGCCATGCGTGCTCCCGAGATAAGGGCCTCGTACTCAGAAGCGTTGTTGGATGTCGGGAAGTTGAACTTCAAGGCGTACTGTAGCTCTGCTCCTTTGGGGGACTTCAGGAGGATTCCGGCACCACTACCGACCGAATTGGAAGATCCGTCGACGAACAACTCCCAGGTTGGCCCGAGTGCGGATGGAGATCTTTCTTCAGTCGGGACGGTGCTCTCGGCGATGAAGTCGGCGAGCGCTTGGCCTTTCACAGCTGAGCGCGGCCGATAGGATATATCGTAGGCCCCGAGCATGATGGCCCATTTGACGAGTCACCCCGAAGCTTCGGGGTGGGCCAGAATCTTCTTCAATGGTTCGCCGGTCAGCACGGTGATGGGGTGGCCCTGGAAATAGGGTCGGAGGCGCTTGGCGGAGGTAACCAACGCTAGCACGAGTTTCTCGGTTGCGGGGTACCTCCTCTCAGCCTCGTTGAGCACCTTGCTGGTGTAGTAGACCGGCCTCTTGACTCCCGAGTCATTTCTGACTAGGACCGAGCTGACTGTAGATGGTGTTGCCGAGAGATAGAGCAGCAAGACTTCACCCGGAACGGGCTTGGAGAGCACCGGGGGCGAGGCCAAGAACTCCTTAAGCTCGGCGAACGCTCTCTGGCATTCCTCATCCCATGCGAACGTAGCAGATGCCAACTTGGGCCCCCTCAATAGCTTGAAGAAGGGCAGGCATCGTTCGGCCGCACGGGACAGGAAGCGGCTGAGAGCGGTGACACGCCCAGTTAGGCGTTGGACGTCCTTGATGCTGGTGGGCGGACGCATGTCCAGGATGGCCTGGACCTTGTCGGGGTTGGCTTCGATCCCACGTTGAGTGACCAAGAAACCCAGGAACTTCCCAGATCTCACTCCGAAGGTGCACTTGGCAGGATTGAGCTTCATGTTGTACTTCAGGAGGGTGCCGAAGGTTTCAGCGAGGTCGGTGAAGTGGTCTTGGGCCTTGGGGGTCTTGACGAGCATGTCGTCAATGTAGGCTTCGACGTTCAGACCTAGTTACTCCTCGAACATGTGATTGACCAGCCTTTGATACGTAGCTCCAGCGTTCTTCAACCTGAAAGACATCCGGGTGTAGCAGTATACGCCGTAGTCGGTGATGAAGGCGGTCTTCTCGACATCTTCTGGGTCCATCTGATCTGATGGTAACCTGAATAGGCGTCTAGGAAGCTGAGTATCTCATTGCCCGAGGTTGAGTCAACCAATTGGTCGATGCTAGGTAACGGATAACAGTCCTTAGGAGTGGCCTTATTCAGATCGGTGAAGTCCACGCACATCCGCCATTTGCCCGAGGCTTTAGGCACCAGGATGACGTTGGCTAGCCACGTCGGGTACAGGACCGTTCTGAAGAGGCCAGTCTCTTGTCCCTTGGTGACCTGCACCTTGCTGATCACCTGCTTTTCGGGTGCATGCTTCCTTCTGCGTTGCTGAACGGGCTTCATGGCGGAGTCGAGGTTGAGCTTGTGCATTACAGTCTCCTCTGGTATACCAGGGAGTTGATCATCGGACCAAGCAAAAACTCGGATGTACTCAGAAAGGAATTTTTTATATTGCTGCTGAACCTTGGGCGGTAGGTCGGCTCTGATCCTTACTCCTAGGGTCGGGTCATAGTTTAGGAAAATCGTCAGTAATTCGCCACCAGGTTTGGTGGTTGTAGTTTTATCCTCGACTCCCCGGGGGCCCTTGTCCTTCCCGTCCGGCCTTGTGGCCTCTACCAAGATATTGTAGCACCTTCTGGCCGTGGCTTGGTTACCTCGGACTTCCCCCAACCCATTTTTGGTGGGGAACTTCATTTTTTGGTGATAGGTAGATGGTACGGCCTTTATTCGGCTGAGGATCCCCCGGCCGAAGATGACGTTGTACGCTATCATACCTTTAATCACTATGAAGTCCACCATGACCGTAACGGTTTTGGGTGGGGTGCCGAGGGTAACCGGCAGGCTTAGGGCTCCCTCGGGATAGGTGGGCAGGCCATTAAACCCGTAGAGGGGGGGTCGGACTGGGCGGAGTTTGGATGGATCCTCCCCCATCTTAAGGAAACAATCATAAGACAGTACATCAGGGACACTCCCATTGTCAACCAGAATCCTATGTACGTTACAATGGTTTATCGTAGCAGAGATCACGAGGGCGTCGTCATGCGGGGTGCTCAGCCCTTCCAGGTCTCGGTCGGAGAAGACTATGACCTGGGGCTCACTCGGCGGGGCCTTGGGGGGCTCTACGGCTCGGCTCGCCCGCTCGGTATGATGCTTTCTCCCTCGGCTGCTGTTGCCTCCTGATGTTGTCCCTCCGGAGATGACGTTGATGTGGACCCCTCGGGGGGCGTTGTCAATCTCCTCTACGGCGCCTCGATCTTCTTTACGCTCGGCAGCGAACCGAGCTAGGTGACCCAGACGGATGAGGCGCTCGATCTCGTCTTGGAGCTGGTGGCAGTCACCGATGTGGTGCCTGTGATCGCCGTGGAATAAGCAATGCTTGTCGTGGCTGCGGTTCTTCGACCTCATCGGCTCAGGTTGGCGGAGGAGTCCCGATTCTTTGATGTCTTCATATATCTCATAGACCGGTGCGGCTAGTGGGGTGTACCACTCATACTTCCGCTTGCGCTCCCCATCACGGTCTCTCTTCTTCCCCGAACCTGAGTTTGGCTCGGAAGCCCGCTTCTTGTCCCCCTCCCGACCCGAGCCGGTTGCGTCTCGGCAAGCGTTGAGCACCTCTTCGCACTCGGCGTGGTGCAATGCCAGAGTCACTAGCTCGGCAAGGGTCGAGGGAGGGTGGAGGACAAGTTCGCGACGAAGATTCTCGTCCCGGGTGCCCCCAGTCAGTGCGGTTATGGCTGAGGCCATGTCCAGGCGGGGGATTCTTAGGGCTTCCGATTTAAATCGGTGAATATAAGCCCTGAGTCTTTCCCCTTGCGCCTGTTTGAGGGCCAGGAGCCCCGCTACCGACCTTGGGGGGGCACTTCCGGCGAAACTCTCTTTGAAGATTCACCCAAATTGCTTGAAGTCTCAGATGGACCCAGGGGCGAGGGCCCGGAACCATGCTTGAGCACGTTGGACCAGGGTGGTCACGAAGGCTCGGCACTTGATGGTGTCGGACGCTCTGTGCAGGGTCATCAGAGCGTCAAAGCTATCGTAATGATCGACCGGGTCGCCCTGGCCGTCGTAGGGCTTAAAGGTGGGGATGGAGGTTCTGGGAGATACCTCTGGCTTCAAGATGTACTCGGAGAACGGGGATTTCTCCCCGTCCTCCGGGAAAGAGGTCTTCTGTAGGGCGCGGAGGGCGTGCTCCTATTCTGCGAATCGCCTCTCGAAATCTCGTAGTCGGAGGGATAACTCCGGCTGCTGCCACGTTGTGGGGCTGGGGGGAGCGTCTTGGCGATCTCCGGGAATGTCAGTCTCCGGGTTCAGATGGCGTGCCCCCAGTTTTCCTCTCCTCGGCGTGGAGGAAGCCTCTTGCTTTGGAGGTTTAGCATGCGAGGGGCCTCCAATCCGGTTGCGGATGATCTGCTGGCCGCGGAGGGTGAAGCGGCCTCTAGCGGTGTGCTGGGAGATACTCCCGCGGGGAGGGCTTCCTCACCGGGCGCGAGACCTCCCATCCCTAGCCGCCTGGGCTCTCATGAGTTCCACGAGTACATCCATTTTCGCGTTGAGGGCTTGGAAGGCTTCGGCGCCACCGTTGGGTGGTAGCCCTACCACCGCAGGAGGGGGTAGTGGATCGTCGGCGGGGGCTTGGACCTCCCATCCCCTGCCGCTACCATGGCCTTTCCCCTGTCGCCGGTAGACCTCCTCACTGAGCTCCTTCGCACCATACTGGCTCTTTGTACGTTTCCCACAGACGGCTCCAGATGAAGAGGCGTGATCTCGCGCTGGTCCTGAGCGGATGGTGGATCACCAGATAGTGAACTACAAGATAGGGAAACAGATCAGAGGGCCTAGGGGAAAACCCTGGGGAAAACCCTCCGATGCTTAAGTCAGTGGAGCTATGGCGGGAGCAATAAAGGGAGGTGAGAGCTTGTACGCGAGATCCCTCTCCACCAAAAGGGGTGAAGTGGTTCTTGCTCAGGAGCTTTGAGCGTATGATTGCCCTTACCTTTCACCGGAGGGTATCCCTGGTTGAAATAGTGCACCGTCTTCGGGAGTCCCGTAAGCTGAGGGGTTTTAGGCGAGTGTTACGTCCTCGACGTGGGTCTTTATCGCCTCGTTGTGGGAGGGTTATCACCTTGGGGAGCTGGAGTCCCTTGCCTTCATGACTTCCTGCTCACAGAGGACTCTTAACGGCTGCCTGGATAAGCAATTGTCGGCCATTCCGAGCTTAAAGGGGCCAGCCCTCTCCGGGCGATAGGCCTCGTTGGGTCTTGATGGACCTTGTTTGGCTGCTCTTTGGATGGGCTGCAGAAATCCCCCTCTCCATAGGGAATTTCCAATAGTTTGTTTTATATCTTGAAATGGAGAAACCCATTTCCCCTATGATTTTTGCCAATACTTCTGCTCATCTTTTCATTCCTTTTTGCATCAAAAATGACTGTAAATTATCATCGGCACATCTGAATGTTCAAATTTTTTTTTGGCATGTTTATGTGTTTAGTTGTTTTATTTTAAGTAGGGTGCATATGGCAAGTTCAACAAACTTCTTGTTTCATTGTCCTGCATGATGTTGGTGCAACCCTTGTAATATGTTAGTGTGGTTTCGATGATGAAGCTAATAACTTGCCTACAGTTACATGGGTTGGTGATGCGGAACTAGAGCTAATTGCAATAGTTATAGGTTTGATAGACTTCATGAAGAAAGAAGGTGCTATCACATTCAATGATGTTCCCTCTCTCGACTATGGAGAGCTTCCACATGTTAAGATGTCTACACATGGTCATCGATGGGCTAAGATTCACTTGGCCCTCGTCCAACCAAACCTATTGGTGATCTTTGTGAAACTCAATACATAAATAACCCTTGCAGCCAAACCGATTACTCAATAAAGGTGCTATCGCCCAGAGGAGGGGGACAATAGTATATATATATATATATGAAATATTACCTGGAGAGGGGAAATCAAACCGCCCGAACGGAGAGGCCAAACGAGGTCCAATTTGACCCAACGAGGCCCAGCTCCTTGAAGTGGTAGCCCCAGGGCCCACTTATTATAAGTCTAATAAGTTACTCGGATCAAGCATTTCCTAGACGGCCTTTGGGTTGGGAAGTCCGAGCATCAGTTTGGTCGGGAAAGCTCCTTCGGAGCCCAGTATTCCCTGCCCAGTTCATGCACTCATCGCTCGGGAGGCATCCCCTGGGGCAGTGCCGCATGCTCGGGCCAACTAATGGAAGCTTATCTGTATGACCGTTACGCGTCCCTTAAAAGCTGGGAGCTCAAGGGGATAGGAGAGATCAAGAGTCCGCATGCTATAAAGAGCCCGCAAGAAGGACGTAACCTCCCCCCGAAACTCCTCAGCTTACAGGGATCTTTCACTTAATGAGCCACTATTTAAACTGGAGGAGCCCTCCTGTGAGAAGGTAAGCCAAAAACTCTAAGCAGGAACCACTTCACCTCTTGGTGGAGAGGGATCTCGCGCCCTCATCTTCCTCCTAACTCCTCCCTTCACACTAGTGCTCTACTACATTTACTGACTTAAGCATCGGAGGGTCTTCCCCGGGGATCCTTCCCTGGGCACCTCTGACGTGTTTCCCCTCTTGCAGTTCATACTTCAAGTATACGTGGACATCTTCTTCCCCGCTCAGGAGTAGCTCGAGATCGCCCCTCTTCATCTGGCGCCGTCTGTGGGAAACGCACAAAGAGCCATCATGGTGCGAAGAAGTTCTGGCAGGAGGACTACCGGCGACAAGGGAAAGGCCCTAGTGACGGAAGACGGTGCACCTTCCCTCCCCACGGAGAATTCCCCGTCGAGCAACCACGCCAAAGAAATACCTCCGTCGGTGGCGGGGGAACAGCTTCCCAGCGGGAGTACCGACGCCCTCCAAACCCTCAACGCAAAACTGGATGTCCTAGTGGATCTCATGAGGGCCCAGGCGGCCAGGGAGGAGAAGCCGCATCTCCCCGGAAGAGCCCCCACCGCGGAGATGTCTCCCAGTAAACTGCTGGAGGCCGTTTTACCCTCCGGGGGAGGCGGCTCATCCGCAACCAGTCAGGAGGACCATCGCATGCCCCTCCCCCGGAGCAGGAAGCATCCTCCACCCCGAGGAGGGAGAAGTCTGGAGCACACCGACCGTTCCCAAAAATCGAGGCCCCCGAGGAGCGCCAGGATAGCATGCAAGTGCGTCTCCCCAGCTCCTCAGGTCAGCGACAGCCAGAGCTGTCTCTCCGACAGCGAGACTTTGAGAGGCGTTTCACAGAGCAAGAGCGCGCCCTCCGCGCCTTGCAGAAGACCTCTCCTGTGGAAGACGAGGAGCGATCCCCGTTCTCTGATTATATCTTGAAGGCCGAGATTTCCCCAATGATCACTCTTTTGACCATCAAATCGTATGACGGCCAAGGAGACCTGGCTTATCATTACGACAGCTTCGACGCCCTAATGACTTTGCATGGGGCGTCTGACGTGATTAAGTGCCGAGTGTTCGTGACCACTTTGGTTCAGGGCGCTCAGGCATGGCTCAAGGCCCTTGCCCCCGACAGCATCCACAACTTCAAGCAATTCGGGCGAGTGTTCAAGGAAAGCTTCACCGACAGCGGTCCTCCCCGGTCAGTGGCGGGATTACTGGCCCTCAAGCCGGAACAGGGGGAGAAGTTGTGGGTTTATATCAACTGATTCAAATCGGAAGCCCTGGGCATCCCCCGCCTGGATGTTGCCTCGGCCATCACCGCACTAACCGAGGGCACCCGCGATGAGAACCTACGACGCGAGCTAGTGTTACATCCTCCCACCTCCCTCGCCAAGCTAATGACCTTGGCCCTGCGCCACACAGAGTGCGCGGAAGTCCTCAGCGCCTGTCGAGGCACGACAAGCTCGGGTCGGGAGGGGGACAAGAAGCGACCGTCCGAGGAAGGGATGGGTCAAGGAAAAAGACAAAACCAAGTCGGAGACCGCAAAGAGCCGTCCCGAAAGTATGAGCGGTATACCCCTCTTACCGCTCCCGTCTACGAAATCTACGAAGACATCAAAGGCTCGGGTCTCCTCCGCCAGCCCAAGCCTATGAAGGCCAAGCACCACAATCCCCACAAGCATTGCCTGTTCCACAGCGATCATGGGCACCACACCAGCGATTGCCATCAACTTCAAGATGAGATAGAGCGCCTCGTCCGCCATGGACACCTATCTCGATACGTGTCCGAACAGAAGGAAGACCGAGGCGCCCCCAAAGAAATTGACAATGCCCCTCAGGGAGTCCACATCAACGTCATCGCTGGTGGCACGACATCAGGAGAAGTCAATATCCGAGGAAGAAAGCGTCAAGCCGAGCGGGCAAGCCGAGCCTCTGTTGAGCCCCCTAAGGCCCCGCAGGCGAGCGAACCACATGCCCTGGTATTCTTCGACCAGGACCTAGAAGGGTTAACCACTCCGCATGACGACGCTCTCGTTTTATCGGCTACAATAAACCATCGTAACATAGATATGATCTTAGTTGACAATGGTGGTGCCCCTAATGTATTATCCTATGACTGTTTCCTCAAGATGGGAGAGAATCCATCTAAACTCCACCCGATCCGAACCTCCCTTTGTGGGTTCAACGGCCATGCAACTTATCCCGAGGGAGCCCTGAGCCTGCCAGTTATTATCGGCACCCCGTCGAAAACTGTTACGGTTATGGTTGACTTCATCGTGATTAAAGGGATGACGGCCTATAACGCCATCTTCGGCTGAAGTATCCTCAGCCAAATGAAAGCGGTGCCCTCTACCTTTCACCAAAAAATGAAGTTCCCCACCAAACATGGTGTGGGGGAGGTCCGGGGTAACCAGGCATTGGCGAGACGGTGCTATATAATCTCGGTCGAAGCCACTAGGCCGGAAGGGAAAAAAAGGAGTAAAGAGAGCCGCGGAGGGACCAGCAACATCTGAGCCTGGCGGCGAGTTGCTAACGGTCTTCCTCAACGGTGACTCGACTCTAGGAGGCAAGATCGGAGCCGATCTACCACTTGAGGAACGAGAAAAATATAAAACTTTCCTTGCTCAGTACATCCAAGTCTTTGCATGGTCGGACGAGCTTCTTCCCGGGATCTCGGGAGACATGGTGACGCACAAGCTCAACCCAACGGTGAAACCTGTCCAGCAAAGCAGGAGAAAGCACGCCCCGGAGAAGCAAGCGGTCATCAAAGAGCAAGTCGGAAAGGGGTAAAATACTGGCCTCTTTCGTCCGATCCTGTACCCTACGTGGCTCGCCAACGTCGTCCTGGTACCGAAGACTTTGGGGAAGTGGCGGATGTGCGTAGACTTCACCGACCTCAACAAGGCTACCCCGAAGGATTGCTACATGCTGCCAAGCATCGATCAATTGGTCGACTCAACCTCTGGCAACGAGCTACTTAGCTTCCTTGACGCCTACTCCGGTTACCATCAGATCAGGATGGATCCGGAAGACATCGAGAAGACCGCCTTCATCACTGACTTCGGCATACACTGCTACACCCGAATGCCGTTCGGGTTGAAGAACGCTGGAGCAACATATCAGAGACTGATTAACAACATCTTCGAGGGACAGCTCGGTTGCAACGTCGAGGCCTACATTGATGATATGCTTCTCAAAACGCTGAAGGCCGAAAACCATCTTGCCGACTTAGTCGAGACCTTTGACACCCTCCTGAGGTGCAACATGAAGCTCAACCCTGCTAAATGTGCCTTCAGAGTCAGATCCGAAAAGTTCCCAGGCTTCCTGGTAACTCAGCGTGGGATTGAGGCCAACCTTGACAAGGTTCAGGTCATCCTGAACATGCGGCCACCCACCTGCATCAAGGACGTCCAACGCCTTAGGGGACGCATTGCGGCGCTCAACTGCTTCCTGTCCCGGGCGACCGAACGATGTCTACCCTTCTTCAAATTGTTGAGGGGACCCAAAATGGCATCTGCTACATTCGCCTGGGATGAGGAATGTCATAAGGCGTTCGCCGAACTCAAGGAATTCTTGGCCTCGCCCCCGGTGCTGTCCAAGTCAACCCCAAGCGAAGCTCTACACCTTTACCTCTCGGCGACCCCTTCCACAGTAAGCTCGGTCCTAGTCAGGAACGACGCGGGGGTCAAGATACCAGTTTACCATACTAGCAAGGTGCTTAATGAGGCTGAAAGAAGGTATCCCGCAACCGAGAAACTCGTGCTAGCGTCGGTTACCTCAGCCAAGCACCTCTGACCCTATTTTCAAGGGCATTCTATCGTCGTATTGACCGGAGAACCCCTGAAGAAGATTTGGTGCGGACACCAGGGCGATCACGTGACACGTCGGCGAACCGACGGTGCCATACGCGGAGCACCAACTTGACTACATCGACTTCCCTTCAAATTGGGGACACTTTGGCTTCTATTTGAACTCTTTTTAGCATTAAATTGGGCTTGTAATGTCACATTATATGTGGGTTTTCATATTGGGTTGGTTGTAAGGCTCTAAATGGGCCAACTGGTTAAGGCCCTTAAGACTTCATTAAGAAAGGGAGAGGCCTTGGTCCATTTGGATGGATCCATAGGCCATATATGGGCTCTTCATACATGGGCCAACTAGAGGAGAATGGCCTTGAGCCATATTGGATTCCTAGAAGGATGAGTGGGCTGCCATGACCAAAATGGCCCATTCAAGGCCCAAAATGGGGGGCGCCCCCTTTCTTGTCCTATTAGGCTAGGAAATTGTCTTTTTTCTTCTCTCCATTCACAACATGTGGTATTAAATGGCTGCTGGTCAAGGTTAATTGGCTGCCAACCTACCCCCCTTTTACCTTGAATGTCAAAGGTAGGCAGCCAACATGTCTCTTTGTCCCCTCCCTCTCCCTTTCATGGCCATGGGTGCATCCCCCTTCCCCTCCCCTTGAAACCCACGACCTCCCCACCCCTTATACCTCTTGTAATTGTCTATTTAAGGGCTTGTACATTGTGTGTGCAGAGGCTAATGATATTTTGTTGAAAGAAAATTGTTAAGAGAGTGATTCTCCCTCTTTCTCTTGCTCTTTCCCTTGGTGTGAATTTCCCAGAAATCTGGTCGTGGACTCGACCTTCTCTTCCCATCCCCCTCTTATCATCTTGTTCCCTCCGATTTATCCTTGATACTACTACAAGATTGCAAGAATTCAGCACTGGTTTGATGCCGTTTGGAGTTTAGGACCACCGGCGATGATTTTTCTCGTGGCGGCGAGCATATCTGTCCCAGAGTGCAGTCCAGATCTGAGGGTGACTGTATTTCGGTTTATGCAGCCCAACCACGATGTGATCAGGAGATGGTATCTGAAGATCAATTAAAGTATTGCAAGTCATCTTCACGTTGCCTCTGGTTTCGTTGCATTTCAAGGTCTGTGCTATCCGTGGCGTCAATTCTCGTGAGGTCGCGCAAGAAGATCTGAACAGACTCAGTCCAGATCCAGAGGCGACTTCCCACATCTGTCCCGCCTCATCCAGCCAATATCTGAGAGAGAGGTCTTCAGAGGATTTGTTCCTATGGACGTCACCAACAACCTCCCATGGACGGAGTTCCATTTCGACATCGGCAACCCTTTTTCCACCATTTATTTATCTGTCTGTGCAGTTCTGTGAACACCAAATCAGATGCTGAAAGAAATCATTGTTGCACCCATATCTGAAAGGATCTGAATGCGCCCTCTGGAGTGAAGAAACTACGTCCAGTCACCGTCATTCTCCAACAAACGGCACCCCAATCAGACGTCGTGGCTAGGAGTTATAGTCGTCGGAAGATCGCTGCACAGGGTGCCCAGTGTGGACAGAACCAAGTCGACTCGCCCTCGGCGCGCTCGTCGGCTCCAGCTCGCCTTCCTCGGCTCCGTTGCTTGCTGCCCATCAACCCGGGACCCAGCAACCCCCAAACGCCATTTTTTAACCCTTTACCTCCCTGTGTGGAGTGGGTTTCCAGATCTGAAATTGTAAAATTTAAACATTTGTATATCGGGGTTGTTCGGAAAACGGCCGGGAATTCTTCCCCACGCCTAGACGTGGAGGTACGCGTTCATTCCATTCTCACATTGCTAATTTAGTATACATTCTATATTGCTGCGTTTGTGAGATTAGGGCCGTTAGCTTGTATCTAAATCACCGTGCTAGTGAGTTGAGAGTGCCCGTTCCGTAGCTCCGATCGAGCACCGAACGCGAATCGGTACCCTAGGCGACGGTGGTTTCTTAATCGCCGCGATCCCCACGTTTCCCTCGCAAGGGACGATCGCTGGGCTAAAGAGAGAGCGCTGTTGAGAGGCGTCTCCACCCGGAGAATACCACAGTGGCTAGCCGCCTGGCTTGCCTTAACGTGCTAGTGCTGGCCGCACTTGTGTCCGTCGTACATCCTAGCCCGGTCGAGTCATCCGTCCCGCATCAATTTGGTATCAGAGCGTCGTTCTAAGTCTAGGGTGTCCAAAATCAAAAACAAAAGTGTCATTTAAGTCTAGGATCATCATATTTCTAAAAAAAAAAAGTGTTTTAAAATTGCATCCCAATAAACGGTATATCAAAAGGTGTGACACGAACATTAGGCTATGCCTACCGGGAAGGCCGCACACTTGCGCGAGTGACCTTCGGGTCGATTAACTCCATCTCGTACCGAAAATTGGTTAGGTCTAAGTGCATCATTGTTGCATTAGTATGTGTTTGCATTAGTCGGTGTTAGCATCCGTTTGTGTCTCATGTTCAAATGGCCTTGCATATCCATTCCTAGGGATCCGTTCCCATATTTTGGCAACTATGGCCAACCCATGTCGACCCGTCCAAGGTGATAGGTCCGTGTCCGAGTACATTCGGGCATATCATAAGTATTGGTTGGAACATGGCTTGGGAGAGGAGAGCAACACGGCTACATTTCAGTTCCGGATAGGTTTGCGCCTTCACTTCCAGTTGGAATGTCTTATCCGCAACGCATTCTCTCTAGCGGACTCCTATACGGTCGCTCTAGTGGTCGAACCATTTGAGTCTCACTTTTCTCGGTATAGTGGCTTTCGACAAGCATCCACCTCCCAACCGCCTACACCATGGCCTTCCCCACCTCAATCGGAGAACCCCTTCCCTAGAGCTCCATTATCATCTACTTCCGATCTTCATTCGGAACCTTCTTCTTTGGAGCTACCAAAGCTCGAGCCACTCGTGTTTCTTATGGGAATGCTATACATAGTCGAGCCGCTTCTTCGTTGGCTCAAGGTTGGCTTGGTCCCACCTCCCTTCCCATTTATGGATCCTACCCTACCTTTGGTGTCCGTCAACTCCTCCCACACAACTTTTCGGTCTAGTCACCATGTCGATACTTTGGATGACCTTATTATGGGATTAGATTCACAATGGAAGTTGACGCACCTTTTGGCCCGAGGCTTTGACCAACCCGCTAGTCTTAGCTTCACCCATCCGGTCTTAGGATCCATTACCTCCGTGTACACCGTGGGTCAAGTCACCACGGAGGTCCTTCTATTCCTCCCTATGCCGGCCGAGCCCGATTTCATTTCTTTTATCCCGAGGGAGGAACCGTACCTTCTCTATGAGATCACCATCCCATTTACCATAACGGATGAAGGTGACTATCTACACCCTCAAGAATTTCACAATTGGGACCGAGTCATGGTGGAACCCACTTCATAGGGTCATAAATTCTTTGACCTTTTTGATCCCTTCACTACTGAACCTCCCGAGCTATCATATTCACTCCACTTCTTCCAAGGAGTTCACCATCCCGTCCCTACCCCTCGGTCTAGTTGGCAAGCCGTACCTATGTCTAGGGGTAATGACGAGGGTAGTTTTGGATATCCTAGTCCTTCCCCACCCAAATCCCATAGGTCGCCAATGCATGATTGGTACATCTTAGGGTGTCTAAGAATCGTCCATTCCGTCAAGCATCGAGTACATCTAATATATGCATGGCACATATTCGGGTGCCCTGGTCCACCATTGCATATGCATGGTCTACATCACCATAGGTTTGTCTAAGTTCAAGTGTGTGTGTTTGTTTCTATGGTTTGTTTTCTTTCATATGGTTTGCATTAAGTCGTGTCAATAAAAGGCCAGTCAAGCACATATAAGGAGGTAGCTGATGCATGCTACATATTCGTGGATTCAAAGGGAGAGTACGTCTAGGTCAGGGTCATACCTCATTGGTTTCCTCCCGGAGACCGAAAGCCACTCTAAGTCCACGATCCCCACCCTTTCCGGGTCAAGAAACAAGTGGGTCCGAATGCGTACGATATTGAACTACCGGGTGACTGTGGTGACGGTTCGACGTTCCATGTTTCAGATCTGGTAGCATATTGGAACCCGCGGTGATCCCTAGTGAGCTTTGGGCTTTCTCCTTCTATTGTAAGTGATACACCACCCGAGAGTCCACCTCTTCCAGCCTCAACGCATGCGTATAGATTGTATACTGGATGAGCAGGTGATCACCACAAGGAATGGCGCATATCCACACGTCCTTGTGCGTTGGCGAGGATGCCCCACGATGACCAACACCTTGATCACATGCGGAGAATGCAAGCTTCGGGACCCTTACTCGACGGGGTCGAGTTCCTCCCACCCGGGGGGAATTGGTGCGGACACCAGGGCGATCACGTGACACGTCGGCGAACCGACGGTGCCATACGCGGAGCACCAACTTGACTACATCGACTTCCCTTCAAATTGGGGACACTTTGGCTTCTATTTGAACTCTTTTTAGCATTAAATTGGGCTTGTAATGTCACATTATATGTGGGTTTTCATATTGGGTTGGTTGTAAGGCTCTAAATGGGCCAACTGGTTAAGGCCCTTAAGACTTCATTAAGAAAGGGAGAGGCCTTGGTCCATTTGGATGGATCCATAGGCCATATATGGGCTCTTCATACATGGGCCAACTAGAGGAGAATGGCCTTGAGCCATATTGGATTCCTAGAAGGATGAGTGGGCTGCCATGACCAAAATGGCCCATTCAAGGCCCAAAATGGGGGGCGCCCCCTTTCTTGTCCTATTAGGCTAGGAAATTGTCTTTTTTCTTCTTTCTTCTCTCCATTCACAACATGTGGTATTAAATGACTGCTGGTCAAGGTTAATTGGCTGCCAACCTACCCCCCTTTTACCTTGAATGTCAAAGGTAGGCAGCCAACATGTCTCTTTGTCCCCTCCCTCTCCCTTTCATGGCCATGGGTGCATCCCCCTTCCCCTCCCCTTGAAACCCACGACCTCCCCACCCCTTATACCTCTTGTAATTGTCTATTTAAGGGCTTGTACATTGTGTGTGCAGAGGCTAATGATATTTTGTTGAAAGAAAATTGTTAAGAGAGTGATTCTCCCTCTTTCTCTTGCTCTTTCCCTTGGTGTGAGTTTCCCATAAATCTGGTCGAGGACTCGACCTTCTCTTCCCATCCCCCTCTTATCATCTTGTTCCCTCCGATTTATCCTTGATACTACTACAAGATTTCAAGAATTCAGCGCTGGTTTGATGCCGTTTGGAGTTCGGGAGCACCGGCGGTGATTTTTCTCGTGGCGGCACGCAGATCTGTCGCAGAGTGCAGTCCAGATATGAGGGTGACTGTGTTTCGATTTATCCAGCCTAACCACGACGTGATCAGGAGCTGGTGTCTAACGATAAATTAAAGTATTGCAAGTCATCTTCACGTTGCCTCTGGTTTCGTTGCATTTTAAGGTCTGTGCTGTTCGTGGCATCAATTCTCGTGAGGTCGCGCAAGAAGATCTGAACAGACTCAGTCCAGATCCAGAGGTGACTTCCCACATCTGTCCCTCCTCATCCAGCCAATATCTGAGAGAGAGGTCTTCAGAGGATTTGTTCCTATGGACGTCACCAACAACCTCCCATAGACGGAGTTCCATTTCGACATCGGCAACCCTTTTTCCACCATTTATTTGTCTGTCTATGCAGTTCTGTGAACACCAAATCAGATGCTAAAAGAAATCATTGCTGCACCCATATCTGAAAGGATCTGAATGCGCCCTCTGGAGTGAAGAAACTACGTCCAGTCACCGTCATTCTCCAACAAACGGCACCCCAATCAGATGTCGTGGCTAGGAGTTATAGTCATCGGAAGATCGCTGCACAGGGTGCCCGGTGTGGATAGAACCAAGTCGACTCGCCCTCGGCGCGCTCGTCGGCTCCAGCTCACCTTCCTCGGCTCCGTTGCTTGCTGCCCGTCAACCCGGGACCCAGCAACCCCCAAACGCCATTTTGTAACCCTTTACCTCCCTGTGTGGAATGAGTTTCCAGATCTGAAATTGTAAAATTAAAACATTTGTATATCGGGGTTGTTCAGAAAACGGCCGGGAATTCTTCCCCACGCCTAGACGTGGAGGTACGTGTTCATTCCATTCTCACATTGCTAATTTAGTATACATTCTATATTGCTGTGTTTGTGAGATTAGGGCTGTTAGCTTGTATCTAAATCACCGTGCTAGTGAGTTGAGAGTGCCCGTTCCGTAGCTCCGACCGAGCACCGAACGCGAATCGGTACCCTAGGCGACGGTGGTTTCTTAATCGCCGCGATCCCCACATTTCCCTCGCAAGGGACAATCGCTGGGCTAAAGAGAGAGCGCTGTTGAGAGGCGTCTCCACCCAGAGAATACCATAGTGGCTAGCCGCCTGGCTTGCCTTAACGTGCTAGTGCTGGCCGCACTTGTGTCCGTCGTACGTCCTAGCCCGGTCGAGTCATCCGTCCCGCATCAAGATTCTCTTTCACCCTGAAGCCTCGGGACGCCTCATCAAGTGGGCCATCATGCTCGGGGCCTATGACATCTCATATTACCCCCGCTCGGCTATTAAAGGACAGGCCCTCGCGGACTTCATCGCAGAAAGCACAGCCCCGATTGAGGAGGTATCTCTACCTGCACCTGGGCCTACCTGAGACCTGTTCATCGACGGGTCCTCCAACTCAGCCGGAAGCGGTGCTGGTATCTTTCTCAAGTCCCCCGAAGGAGCAGAGCTACGGTACGCCTTGAAATTCAACTTCCAAGCATCCAACAATGCCTCCGAGTATGAAGCCATTATCCCGGGGGCCAAGATGGCCCGACGACTGTGGGCCGAGCGAGTCAAGATCCACACCGACTCCCAATTGGTCGCTAGCCAGGTTAACGGTGATTACGAAGCTCGGGAAGGACAAATGATCAAGTACCTCTAGGTGGTCAAGAGGATGGCCCGACTTTTCGAGAGCTTTGAGGTAGTTCGGATAGCCAGGGAGGAAAACTCCCGAGCGGACGCCCTCTCTCGCCTGGCCTCCTCCCTCGACCCCGAAGGTACTCGGTCGGTCTTCCTCGAAGAGCTCGAGCGACCGAGCATCGAGTCTGAGCTTATGACCGTTGACCCAGCACCCCCGAGCGACTGGCGGACCCCCTACATATCCTAGCTCCAAGATTCTCAAGAGCCTCCCGACCCCCGGGAAGCTCAGAAACTCAAGTACCAAGCTCGGCGTTTCGTCATGCCGGACGATGCCTTGTACCACATGTCTTTCTCAGGTCCCCTCCTCATTTGCATCGGCGCCGACCAAGCCAGCCGAGCAGTTCGGGAAGTACACGAATGCATCTACGGTGCGCACCAAAGAGGAAGATCGCTCCCCAGGATCTAACTTCGGCAAGGTTACTGGTGGCCCACTCTCCAGCGCGACTGCACGACCTACGTATAGAAGTGCGACCGATGTCAGCGCTTCGACCATTTGATCCACCAACCCGCCACGGAGCTCATCACCCTTGCCGAGCCATACCCCTTCGCTCGGTGGGGGATCGATATTTTGGGACCATTCCCCACGGCCCAGGCTCAGAAGAAGTACGTCATCGTCACCATCGACTATTTCACCAAATGGATCGAGGTCGAGGCCACCACCAGGATCACCGAATCAATCGCAGGGAGTTTCATTTGGAAGTCGATCATTTGTCGCTACGGAGTCCCCCGAGTGATCGTGAGCGATAATGGTCGACAATTTGATTCTCATTACTTCAGAGACAGATGTGCCGACCTAAACATTCGTAACCACTTCACTTCGGTAGCCCACCCTCAGGCCAACGGACTGGTCGAGAATCCCAACAAAACTATCTTGAAAGGCATCAAAAGTAGGCTCGATAAGGCCAAGGGAAGCTGGCTCGAGGAATTACCGAGCGTACTATGGTCGCATCGAACTACTCCGAGAACGGCTACCGGTGAAACACCTTTCCAGCTGGTGTATGGCACGGAAGCCGTGATTCCATTAGAGGTTGGCAATCCTTCTCTCCGAGTCGTCCACTTCAAACCCAAGGTGAACGAGCAAAAACTACTAGAAAACCTCGACTTAGCGGACGAGATCCGAGAGATTGCAAATATCCGAGCGATGGAATACCAATGGCGCGTCACTCGATACTACAACTCTAGAGTCCGAGATAGACATTTCCAGCCAGGGGACTTCATCCTAAGAAAGGCCGAAGCCTCTCGACCACTAGAAGCGGCGGTGATGGGAATCAACTCCGAGCATGTACATTTTAGTTTGCTTTAGTATCCTTTTTATTTGCATTTATACCCTTGTGTAATTGGGTACGCAATTGTATGGCAAGTATAAGCCAAAATGTGAGTCTTTAGGTTTTTGTGGGTTTATTTGTAAAAGTCCAGAAGGTCCAGCTGGGCCCCCCCACCTTCTTCCCCATTGGTCCACTTAAGCCTTAGGGCCCATGTGGGGCTGATCAAATATCCAAGGTGGACTTCTAGAAGGCTTGACCATTCAAGGGGACAAAGGGGAGAAAAATTCAAAATGGTGGCCATTAAAAGTCAAGGGGGCGCCCCCATTTAATATATTCTATTAGGTGTTGTATTTTTATTGGCCATTTGACCACATGGGGGAATAATGTAATATACCCCATTTGCCCTCCCCAAATCCTAGATCTAGGGGTAAGCTTGGTGTTTTGTCAATTTCTATATATCCTTGTATTTTTCCATTTGGTAGAATTAATGAATAAAAATTAAGAGAAATTGCCAAGGAGCATTTGCGCCCCCCCCCCCTCTCTCCCTCTGGTTTTCCCCTTCCTCCTCCAATCTCCAGGGTGAGAAGCCCTCTTCTATCCCTTCCCCTGAGTATCTAGATCCTTTACCGCCGCTGCCACCGCCGTTCGTGACGCCGACGGGCCACCGCGAAGCATCTCCCGGGTTGCTGTCCAGGTTGCTGTTCTGCTGGACAGAGGCCTACTCCGAGAATTTTCTCTCCCAAACCCCATATCTGATGAGGTTGAGATTTTGAGGGTAGGTTCCCCACATAAATTCCCATCACCAGAAAAATTCCTCTTAATTTAAGCCTTCATTTCATTTTCCTTTCCATTTAAGTTTCTAGACCTACACAGATCTGTCCCTGTGCAGATCTTGTTACAGCAGCCCTATTCTTCTATTGTTCGACCCCGTTCCCCTTTTCTGACTGAGCTCAAATTTGTACTGGGTGTTCTGCCCCCCAAAACCCACCTCCACAAAATTTTCCACGAATTTAGAATTTCATTTACTCTTCTGGAAAATTAAAACTCAGACCAAAATCTATTCTTTCCTGTGCAGTCTGGATCCGATCCCTGTCCAGTCAAAAATCCACTTCCCCTGTCAAACCACCTCTGGAAAAGCCACAAAAAATATATTCGTGTTCCTCTATTTCCCCTCTATCTCCCATAAAATTCCCAACCTCCATATCCGACATCTTCCCTTCGGTCAACTCACTCTCAAGCAGGTCCAAATCTGTCCTACTAGATCTGGTACTCTGAACCAGCAGGCTGTAAATTCGACCAAGGCCATTACAGAGAGAAACAAAATTCATTCTCTAGCTGATAGTCGTAGCTCTCTAGAAGAGCTTTCCAACGGCGCCAGTCTCGTGTCAATTAGAGGTTGGGGCTGATCGCAGCAGCCGTTCTCGCCGGGTCGCGCACTGCAAAACAAAAGAAGCAGCCCGTGGACAGCAAGCCGCATCGACCGCCCGGCCGGCCGACTCGCCTTCCATAAGGTGAACCAGTACGACCCCTTCCTAGGGATCGTCCCTCCAGGCGTTCCCGTCACAGTGGTGCCACTCCGGGCCCACTCGGCCCCACCGAGTAGAACGTGGGCCCTATAGTTGTCGACGTGCGCTACCACCGGAGCTGTCCGGATTGCTGCCCGTCAACCCAAGATCGGTCCTCCCGGGCCCCTTGTGTAGCCCTTTACCTCCCTACGTGGAGTGGGCAGTAAATTCATTTCTGTAATTATTGTAATATTTTAACCGGGAGTTACCGTACTTAGCCGGGGTCGTCTTCCCCACGCCCGGAGCGTGGAGGTACACTCGCCACCCTCCTCGTAGGCATTTGCTTATTTCGTATATCTTTGAATGCCGCTGCTAGAGTGATAGGGTAAACTAACTCGTTATATCATATCAATCACTGCTGCGAGAGAGAGCGAGACCGTCCCGTGACCCGACTCGGGCACGAAATTGTGAGTTGACCACCCTAACTCTTTGCCGGTTTCTCAACCCTGCACGTTCGTACGCTTCTCTTGCTAGGGACGATCGCGAGTTTGCCTAGAGTCCAAGGATTGCATATCAATTGGCATCGAGTCGCGTCCCGTCTCGCATCAAATTGATATCAAAGCCAAGTTGAGTCTAGGGTAGTCATTAGTCATTGCATAACAAAAAACAAAAAAAGAGTCATTTACGTCGGTCCGAGGTTGCATTTGCCTACCATTATTCGGTATATCAAAAAGTGTTGCCCGAACGTTAGGTTACGCCTATCGGGAAGGTCACACATTTGCGAGAGAGGATCTTCGGATCCCGTAACTCCGCCACGTACCATCTATTGGTTAAGTCTAGGTTCATCATTTCACTTTGGTCAGTGCATTCCAACCCTGTGTCCATTGCATGCCCACTCGTAGGGGTACCCAATACTCACCACCACCACCACCTATGGCAGATCCCCAAGTCCCTAGTCCCGATGAGTCATCGGTGGTCGACATGTTCCGAGCTCTTATGAAACAAATGGGAGAGTTGACTACACGAGTGGAGAAGATGGAAGGATTGAGTACGCGAGTGGATGGCCAAGGCGCTTGTTTGGAAGGAAGGATGAAGACCTTAGAGGATAGGGCCGTAGAGTCGGACCAGTCCTTTCATGGTATGGTAGGGAGGGTAGCCATCCTAGAGAGACCCCCGGTTGAGGCGCACCCCACGCCGACACATGGTCAACAGGAGCCAGTTCAGCCACCTGCTGCTCCTAGGGCTCAAGGAGTAGATGATAGGAGGCGTCAAGTCCCCAAATTCGTTGATTATGGGTCCGAGAATGAAAATGGGGGAGATGGTCGTGACCGTCGTGTTCAACGACGGAACCGTGAGTTGGATGAGGACGAGCGGACCCCCAAGACCGTTAGTGCAGACCCTCCCACTTTTGACGGGTCCTTAGACCTAAAGGTCTATCTTGATTGGGAGGCCGACATGGACCGGTATTTTGAGTGGTTTGAGATGTCGGACCACCGGAAGGTCAAGTTCGCCAAGATGAAACTATTTGGGCAAGCACAAACTTTTTAGAGAAACATGGAGAACCTATTGTTTCACCGACAGGAGCCCCAGGTCGAGACTTGGAATGAGATGAGGGACAAACTTAGGAAGAAGTATCTCCCTACCTCCTACCGCCAGCGTCTCATAGACAGATGGCAAAGTCTCACCCAAGGAGATCGGTCCGTCTCCGATTACATCGTTGAGTTCGATGAATACTTTTTGTGATGTGACGCCATGGAGGAGAGCTCCCTTACTATCTCCCGATTTTGGCGTGGTCTGCGGCCACACCTATAATATGAGCTTTTCTGCCGGAAGATGGACAAGTTGGAGGATGCCTACCAGGTTGCTCTCGAGATGGAGCAGTTCGAGGGAGAGTTTGAGTCTACCGAGCGTTCGTAGTGCCGAGTCACGTAGCTCCTTAGGCCCATATCCGAGGGCCCCCATGGCTCGACCTCAGGAGCCCGCCCGTCAGGAGCACTTCGCTCCAAGGCCTCGCCCTCCCTCGCCAAGGGAGCTACCTACACCCAAACCACCGACACCCGTTGCCTGGCCCCTGGGACCTATTGCCCGTCCTCCGGCACCTACACCTCCACCCATGTTTCCTACACCCCCTATCCGTCGGGAGGATAAGGGTAAAGGCCCACTTATCGGAGAGACTAGTAGGTCACGACTGCAGTGTTATCACTGTCATGGGTTTGGCCACTTTGTCGGTCAATGTCCCACTTGTACCTCACTAGCCTTAGGGGACAAAAGGGTTGGAGAAACCTCACCTTCTGGGATTGTGTCTGTCAGCTATGAGGCCGAACTGGAATTAGCTGATGAATTCTATGAAGAAGACCTGGAAGAACCCATCGACACCCAGGATGCAGCACTCGAATGATGACCACCTAGGGGTGATGTCACCGCCTTAAGTCTAGGGTCGTGCATGAGTCAGTTTTCTTTGTGTGGTTTGTTAGGAGTCTAAGCATGCATTTGTCAGTGCATGGTGAATCTGCATGCGTCTTGTGCAAGCTCGTAGATGTCAATCCCTTGCGAGGGTGAGACAAGTCGGCTCTAATGCGTGCGTTGTAGACTTTCCGGAGTATGGGATCAGCTCTACATCCATGTCCCGGATCTAGTCACCTACAGGGACCTAGTGGCGATTCCTAATGAGTCTTCGAGCCGCCTCCGCCCCTTTGAGAGTGACCCCACCCCAGAGTGTCCACCATTAGCCTTGTTCCCACAGCAGCATGCACATATCGAGTATATACGGAATGAGCAGGTGACATTTACTTGGAGTGGAGCGTACCCGCGCTACTTGGTACGGTGACGGATCCGTCGGAGCTACTCGAGCAGTCGCATCCCTTACTCGACGGGGTCGAGTTCTTCCCACCCGGGGAGAATTGATGGGAATCAACTTGGGAGCATGTACATTTTAGTTTGCTTTAGTGTCCTTTTTATTTACATTTATACCCTTGTGTAATTGGGTACGCAATTGTATGGCAAGTATAAGTCAAAATGTGAGTCTTTAGGTTTTTGTGGGTTTATTTGTAAAAGTCCAGTAGGTCCCGCTGGGGTCCCCCACCTTCTTCCCCATTGGTCCACCTAAGCCTTAGAGCCCATGTGGGGCTGGTCAAATGTCCAAGGTGGACTTCTAGAAGGCTTGACCATTCAGGGGGACAAAGGGGAGAAAAATTCAAAATGGTGGCCATTAAAAGTCAAGGGGGCGCCCCGATTTAATATATTCTATTAGGTGTTGTATTTTTATTGGCCATTTGACCACATGGGGGAATAATGTAATATACCCCATTTGCCCTCCCCAAATCCTAGATCTACGGGTAAGCTTGGTCTTTTGTCAATTTTTATATATCCTTGTATTTTTCCATTTGGTAGAATTAATGAAGAAAAATTAAGAGAAATTGCCATGGAGCATTTGCGCCCCCCCTCTCTCCCTCTGGTTTTCCCCTTCCTCCTCCAATCTCCAGGGTGATAAGCCATCTTCTATCCCTTCCCCTGAGTATCTAGATCCTTCACCATCGCGGCCGCCGCCGTTCGTGCTGTCGATGGGCCACCGCGAAGCATCTCCCAGGTTGCTGTCCAGGTTGCTGTTCTGCTGGACAGAGGCCTACTCCGGTAATTTTCTCTCCCAAACCACAGATCTGATGAGGTTAAGATTTTAAGGGTAGGTTCCCCACATAAATTCCCATCTCCATAAAAATTCCTTCGAATTTAAGCCTTCATTTCATTTTCCTTTCCATTTAAGTTTCTAAACCTACACAGATCTGTCCCTGTTTAGATCTTGTTACAGCAGCCCTGTTCTTCCATTGTTTGACCCCCTTTCCCTTTTCTGATTGAGCTCAAATTTGGACTGGGTGTTCTGCCCACCAAAATCCACCTCCACAAATTTTTCCGAGAATTTAGAATTTCATTTACCCTTCTAGAAATTAAAACTCAGTCTAAAATCTGTTCTGTCCTGTGCAGTTCAGATCTAACCCCTGCCCAGTCAAAAATCCACTTCCCCTGTCAAACCACTTCTGAAAAATCCACAAAAAATATATTCATGTTCCTCTCTTTCCCCTCTGACTCCCATAAAATTCTCAACCTCCAGATCCGACGTCTTCCCTCCGGTCAACTCTCACTCTCAGGCATGTCCAAATCTATCCTGCCAGATCTGATTCTGTGAACCAGTAGGTTGTAAATTCGACTAAGGCCACTACAGAGACAAACAAAATTCATTCTCTGGCCGATAGTCGTAGCTCTCTGGAAGAGATTTCCAACGACGCCAGTATCACGTCAATCAGAGGTCGGGGTTGATCGCAGCAGTCGTTCTCGTCGGGTCGCACACTGTAAAATAGAAGAACCAACCCTTGGACAACAAGCCGCATCGACCGCCCGGCCGGCCGACTCAACTTCCACAAGGCAAACCAGTACGACCCCTTCCCCTTCCCAGGCATCGTCCCTCCAGGCATCCCCGTCACAGCGGTGCCACTCCGGGCCCACTCGGCCCCACCGAGTAGAACGTGGGCCCCACAGTTGTCGGCGTGCGCTACCACCGGAGCTGTCCGGATTGCTTCTCGTCAACCCAAGATCGGTTCTCTCAGGCCCCTTGTGTAGCCCTTTACCTCCCTACGTGGAGTGGGCAGTAAATTCATTTCTGTAATTATTGTAATATTTTAATCGGGAGTTACCGTACTTGGCCGGGGTCGTCTTCCCCCCGCCCGGAGCGTGGAGGTACACTCGCCACCCTCCTCGTAGGCATTTACTTATTTCGTATATCTTTGAATGCCGTTGCTAGAGTGATAGGGTAAATTAGCTCGTTATATCATATCAATCACTGCTGTAAGAGAGAGCGAGATCGTCCCGTGACCCGACTCGGGCACGAAATTGTGAGTTGACCACCCTAACTCTTTGCCGGTTTCTCAAACGCGCACGTCCGTACACTTCCCTCGCTAGGGACGATCACGAGTTTGCCTAGAGTCCAAGGATTGCATATCAATTGGCATCGAGTCACGTCCCATCCCGCATCAGGCGAGGAAGCTAGCCCCTAATTGGGAAGGCCCCTACAGAGTGGTCGAGTCGCTCGGGAAAGGGGCGTATCGATTATCCACCATGGAAGGAACACCCATCCCTCGGACGTGGAACGCGACTACACTTCGCAGGTTCTACTTTTGATCATCCGGCAAACACGCATATGTAAGCAAAGTAGAATAAATACCATTCCTCTCTTGCCATTAAACTCTGGTGTTCATCAAGTAGGCCATAGCCAATACAATATACAGTTCAGCAAAAAAATTTACATCCACTGGTACTATGACACGAGCAGAACGCTCGGCCAACTCGGTAAGCACTCTTGCATCTAGCCACTGACTCTGCCTAGTGCGAAAACTGGCTCGGATAAATGATAGCCGGCCCCATTGGTTTGAGAAGCTCAGAGGAAAGGTGCCAGAGGGATTGGAAGGAGAACAAAAAAGGGGGGGAAGTTGACCCAAGACAAATGAAGAGGAAGCTTGAGAGAGCTCCCCTTTTAGACAATGGGATCGACGAGAAAGCAGGGAGCTTAAAGAGCTTCCCCTCCTTTCAGGATAGCGTCGGCAGGTCAGGGACAGGAAGGCGACATGCTCCAGCATGTCGAACCCTCTCCCAAACCGACCTTCGACTGTCGAACCCTCTCCCAAACTGGAGTAGCAGGAGCTTCCCTCCTACTGCTATCCGCATCATCATCTTCTGAAGCGCTTTCCATGCTCCGCCGAGATCGACAGCACAACACTTCGCGAAAAGGGAAGAAGGAGAAACCGTCAGGGATGGCCTTAAGCGATGAAAGGAAGAGGAGATGCCCCTCGGACCTTTTATAGGCCGAAGGGGGAGCTGATCACCTTAAATGACTCTCCCCTTAAAAACACGCTAAAGGAGCCTTCCCTGAGACGGTTACCTCATTTCCCAACATCCTCCAAGCGGGATGCGCGAAGCAGCAAGTCATTTAGGGCGGCATGGAAAAGCGAAAAGGTGCCAGTGCCATGTCAGTTATTTGACAGATTGGCACGCACGATGTCCGCAGAGAAAATCGACGCCTTCCCCAACAACTATAGATACGGTAGTCAAATCATGCCAAAAGCGGTAAGGAACAGTCAATTCAGCACTTAATATTGCGGCTATTATAGTTTCCAAAAAAAATTTTCTCGCAACTACATAAGGGAAAAGAAAAAGAAAGAAAGAGCTTGTACATCAGGCCTCGGACCCATCTCGAGGCTCAGTAGACGAGGGCCCCTCAGCACCCGACGATTTGCCCCCGGTACTCTCAGCGACGGCCTACCCAGGCACTGACCCCACCTGCGTGGGAACTGTCTCGGTCGTGTGCCCTCACGAGGCTGCTGGAGTTGGCGATCGCTCGAGCGAGACCGAGGTCCCCCAACTCCCCTCTTCGCTCGAGGTATAATGGGAAGAGTCGGTGGAACCCTAGTTCGAGTCATAGCATTGCCTGGAAGAAAAAATGAGCCCAGACGCCTGGGCCTCAGCCTCTATGATGGCCTGATTGAAGCCCTAGAAGAAACCCTTCCAAAGGCCCCGACAATAGCCCGACTCATAATAGGGGAAGGCAGTCTTCTGAAGAGCCGTGTGGTAAGCCTCTGAGCATTTATGTTGCTCGAGCGCTTCCACCCCGGCCAGCTCCGCCTTCCTCTCAAGCTCGGCTATCCTCTATTCTGACTCGGACAACCTCCTCTCGGCCTCGGTCCGTGCATCCTCGGCCCCCCGGACTCGGCCCTCGAGCCCCTCTCGCTCGGCCTTCCATTGCTCATCGCGCTCGACCTCAACTCTGTGCTCCGCTTCTAGGAGCTCATTCTTCAAATTGGCCATACGACGGGCCTAGGCCAGCTGCTCAACCAACGACCGAGCCTCCGCCTGGCTCGACTGCACCTGTACCCGGAGTGGGGCCACCTCCCGATGAAGATCCCCAAGTTCGAGGGTCAAACGCTCGACCTTCCGATGAAGCGCACCACAGGCCCATGAAAGAGTCTCCCGCTCCGACTCCGCCCGAGCGTACGCGTCTACCGCCTCGGCCCCCAGCTGGGCCATGATTAGACCACCCTCCATAATCCGCTCGAAAAGCATGGAGGGGGGACCTTTCTTGAGTTCTCCTCGCGTGGCTCCCGAAGCTATGGAGTAGCACCTTCGGTACAGAGGGGCTCGGACGCTAAAAGTACTGGTTGAGGGAGGAGAGATCCCCTCAGGGTCGACTGGGGTTGGGGCGCCTCCCCCGAGCGACCCTGTCGCGGGGGCCCCACCGGTTAGCTCGGGCTGGGCTGCCTCGCGACGTACCTCCCCAGCCTCGGTCGGCTGCGACTGAGTCACATCATCCTGTGACCCTCCAGCCTCGACCGGCTCAGATCAGACTCCTCCGTCTGGCACCCCCTCTGTTTCGCTCGGTGCCCCGCGCCTTCGTCATTTGCTCCCTCTTGCTCCATAGAGAGAGAAGGCAACAGGGGAACCTCATCGGCCAGGCGAGCGACCTTCGCCTTCCATGCTCGCTTCTTCTCGACAGACAGAGCCTGCATGGAAGACCTCAGCAGCTTCGCCACGGGGTCCTTACGCTTAACCCCCCGGCGTTCGGAAGCATTGTCCCAGACGACCCGCTTGGCCTTATCCCGAACGCTGGATGAGCCCTCCTGAACTCGGAGGTCACTCAAGGCCGGCGTATCATCAAAGTCGATGACCTCCAGCTCGGCTGGCGGTGCCTCATCCTTGGCCGCTCGCCTCAGGTCTGAACGAAGGAAAACAAAATCGTGAGAAGGAAGGCACTCGCCCGATAAGAAGAGAACATGCCCTGAAACCCTTACCTATCCGCAATAGTGCTCGAGAAAGGTACTCCTCAATGTTGGATGGGGTCACCAATTCAACAGTCGCCCGGCAATTCTGCAGAAGGATAGCAGCATCCCTCTCCACCTCCGGGGAGACCTCTGTTTGCTTCGGAGGGATGTTCGGATGAAAGTTAGGCACCGTCAGGAAATTCCAAACCACACCAACCACAGACACGCCCACCCAGAAATATTGGGTCTTCCACCCCTTGTGAGAGGAGTCCTTCGTGGAAAGAGACACGCAACTCCTCTTTCACTTCGCCTAGATGAAAAAGAAGCCCTTCCCAACAAAAAGGTTCTCCTTCAGCTCGAAAAAATAATGGAAGAGGTCCAGCGAGGTGTTCACCCCAATCTGGCCGCAGAGGAAAATGAAGGAGAAGATAAGGGTATAAGAATTGGAGACCAGCTGAACAGGAGCCAGCCGATAGAACCGAAGCAGATCAGCAACAAAGGAATGGAGGGGTAGGCGGAAGCCACATTTCCAAGCCAAGAGAAAAGAGCAAAAGTGGCCAGAACGAGTGACCATACTTGACTCATGAGGTTCAAGCGCAAGGAACTGGAATCGCCAAGGTAGCCCATATTGATTCTCCAGTCACTTCACGCCAGCCTCACCTAGCTCGCTGCGGAGAGGCTCCGACGGTACCAAAAAAGCCCTTGGGGCCTATTCTTCCCCCCGCCCCTCGGCCCCAGGATTCTGGTCCGCCATGGAACAGATAGAAGAACTGGAAGAAGAAGGGGAAAGCTCTGGACCAGATGACTCCGGAGGAGAAGGAAGTTGATGGATCGCCACCGCAGTAACCTCTTCCAGCTCCGCGAAAACCGCTGTGATCCTCCACCCCTCCGAACTGCTCTCATGGCGCATGAGCCCCCCTCAAATATAAATGCAATAGAAGGCAAAACCCTAAACCACGGAGATAAAGGGATGCAAACAACGTGCAATGCTTATAACCCCTAGCCGGAAGCGGCGCAGCCTCCCGATCTTCCGAAGAGGGGCCTTCTCGTAAAAATTCACCAGAATCATCATCAAGACGAGCATATTTTCAGGACGAGCCGCATCATGTGGCCCCTGCCAGAGAGTGATCTCCACCCAACCAGAGCCACAAAAAGTCCAACCCAAATGCTACTTATCCAAGCCTAATTCTAGCTCGGGAGTAGGAGGGGGACAAGTGGAGAGGGGAAATCTAACCGCTCGAATGGAGAGGCCAAACGAGGTCCAATTTGACCCAACGAGGCCCAGCTCCTTGAAGTGGTAGCCCCAGTGCCCACTTATTATAAGCCTAATATCTTACTCGGATCAAGCACTTCCTAGGCGGCCTTCGGGTTGGGAAGTCTGAACATCAGTTTGGTCAGGAAAGCTCCTTCGGAGCCCAGTATTCCCTGCCCAGTCCATGCATTCATCGCTCAGGAGGCATCCCCTGGGGCAGTGCCTCATGCTTTGGCCAACTGATGGAAGCTTATCTGTACGGCCGTTACGCGTCCCTTAAAAGCTGGGAGCTCATGGGGATAAGGGAGATCAAGAGTCCGCATGCTATAAAGAGCCCGCAAGAAGGACGTAACCTCCCCCCAAAACTCCTCAACTTACAGGGATCGTTCACTCAACGAGCCACTATTTAAACTAGAAGAGCCCTCCTGTGAGAAGGTAAGCCAAAAACCCTGAGCAAGAACCACTTCACCTCTTGGTGGAGAGGGATCTCGCGCCCTCATCTTCCTCCTAACTCCTCCCTTCGCACTAGTGCTCTACAACATTTACTGACTTAAGCATCGGAGGGTCTTCCCCGGGGATCCATCCCTGGGTACCTCTGACTTGTTTCCCCTCTTACAATTCATACTTCAAGTATACGTGGACATCTTCTTCCTCGCTCAAGAGTAGCGGGAGATCGCCCCTCTTCATTACCTTTTGCAACAATACATAAATAACTCCTTGTTTCACAGTAGAAATACCAATATTGTAGATGCCAATAGAAAGACAAATGCTCCCCCAACCAATAGAAAATTTAATTTTTTTCATTGCTATGTTAGAATCAAAGCATACAGATTGTGTTAAAACAAACAATCATCCATTCACAGCACACACTGGGTTGTACTCAGCTACATTAAAACAAAAAATCATCCATTAACATCACACACTCGGCTGTGTTAAAACAAAAAATTATCCATTCATCGTACACACTCGGCTGTGTTAAAGTAAAAAATCATCCATTCACAGTACACACTCGACTGTATTAAAATAAAAAAATATTTATTAACCACACACACTCAGTTGTGGAGTAATCAAAAATGTGTAGTACAAATAAATTATCACTTCAAATTAACATTAAACTATATCGTTGACATATCTTCTGCCCACTTGATGAACCCATAACCCGATGTTGTTTTATCGGCCTACAAGTAAAATATAATCCAATCAAATACATTTAATATGGAAGGCAAAAGCAATAGACATAATAAATAGTTGGTCACATATCTTAGTTTCTGGACGAACATAAAATATTTTCCCTTTATTTTTACTAGTATTAGAGGTCCGTCTTCTACATGGGCCTTTGTCACAAAGACAAAGTAACAATTCATCCACCCACATGAAGAATCGGCATGACTTATCATTTCCAAGCTGTGAGCAAATGTCCAACAGTATGTTGAACATACATAACACGCACGCAAACAAGGCATGCTATGTGTAAATAACATACACTAAGTGAGCAACAATAATAGAGAAGTTGGGGATTCCTGCTACATTGGAAAATCTTGATAAGACATTTCCCCATGTTACACTCACACATAATATGATCATATTTAGCCTCGCCCATTTCTTTTGAATCCATATTTTCGATGCCCTAAAAAATAATTATCATATAACATAATTATGCATTGCCCTTTACTTTTCAATCTACTCACTATAATTATATATGTCATCTTCTTAGCTAAGGCGAATATCATTCATATATGATATTCATTGGAGAACAAGCGCTACAATAACACTCCAATTTCATTGACATTAAGGCCGTCCAACCCACTAATAGGGTTGGCCTAAGACCGTCTAACCTACTATAAGTGTGGCCTACAAATCGGGAAATGAAATGAGACACCTCCACAGTACTCCTCATAACATGAATGCTCCTTCCCATCATCATAACCCAACGTCCACTGGAAAGAATGATTTTCCTATAATAAGCATATATGTTAGGTACAAACAAAAGAACAAATATGTTAGGTACAAATAAAAGAGAAAATATGGACACATAAATATGTTAGGTACAGATAAAAGAGTAAGTCAAGTGTATGCACAAAAAATCAGCATCTAAGATATGTGTAGTTGTCGTACCGAGACATTTTCCCAGCAAAAATAACAAGAAATAGGGCCTCGAGAATTTTCCCGAACACCTTTAAGGCGTTATTTATCCAGCCCCTTCGACGTCATGTTGGGCCCAACCAAGGGTCCAAACTAGTTAGCCGTGACCCACGGCGATGTAAATAATCGATTGGGGCCACCCTCGATCACCCAGCTTGCGGGTTTACCCACCTTCAACCAAGCCACCCAGGCCAACCCTGGGGCGCCCTGACCACAAGCCACGACACGTGGCACCCAGCAACAAGGACATGGTTCTCCCCCAAGACGCATCCCCCCAGCCCTCTAAAGTCAAAGGAAGACTTATCTCAGTCAACCACGGGCTTTGGAGGCCTATAATACCCTTATGAGGCCCATACACGCTTATCGTGAATTTTTCCACGCACCTCGTGGGCGCGCGTATCCCAGTCATCCCACAGCAAGCCAGGGGCTAACCCGCGCCTCGGACACCCTAGCCGTGTCCTACGGCAACCCTCCAGCAAGTTGGGGCCACCCCCGACCCTCAGACACAGGGCGTGGAGTCGTTTACTTTCAGCACCCGGGCCAACCCGGGACTGCCCTATCAACCCGCCATGCAACATGGCTCAACTAACCAAGGCTGGGCCCACATGCCCAAAACGCCTTCTCTTAACTCCTAGGAGCTTTTACCCCTAGACCGGGCCCAAGTTCACGGGCCGCCGGCCAACTATCCAAGCCATTCGACAACTCGAGCTAGGTGTGTCGGGAGTTTTCCCGAACACCTTGCGAGTAGCAGCAACGTCACAGAATGATTGACCCCCACGGGCCAATCACAGCACCTGGGAGCACTCGGTCCTTCAAAGGACCACTCAAAAGAACAGCGGAAGGCCCCTGGGACCACCCCCCGTGGCCACGGCTCGCCCGAGGGCGAGTTCACACTAGGCATATCCGCGCCCTGGTGGGGGCGAACTCCCCCGGGGGCGGCCCCTCCACCCAGCCAGGTCACCCCGCGTAAACCTCCAAGGGGGGGGGGGGGTTTACGCGGACCAGCCTGCCCCCTCGTGCTAGTCAGCGTAAACCTCCCAAAAGGGGAGGTTTACGCGGACCAGCCCCCCCGGCTGGTTCGTGTAAACCTGGGCCCACCCCTTCTAAACAAAAAACAAAAAAACAAAAAGTAAGGGTTTTCACGCCGCGTAAACCCCTAAAGGGGGGGAGGGGTTTACGCGGACCAGCCTGCACCCGCAAAGAGGGGGGGGGGGTAAACCTCCCCCCCCCCTCCAATATATATATATATATATATATATATATATATATATATATATATATATATATATATATATATATATATATATATATATATATATTAGGGAGGTTTACGCCCCCTATGACCCTTCAACTTCCCTATAAATCCCCCCTTAGAAGCTCAAGGGGTATAGAGACACACAAATAACATGTGCATGCACACCGGACCTTTAAGCACGAGGACTTAAGCCCCAAGGCTTCCAACAAGGGTGCGAGAATGTCACGTCCCGAGCGCGGAAGCTTACCCGTGGCGCGACAGTTTTATATAGAACCAAAGCGAGCTAGCTATTCGATGGAATTCTTCATTTTTATAGTTAATAGAGTGCGCAAATAACTAAGATTTAACTTGAAATTTATACAAATAATTCGAGATGACAATTGTTACCACTAACCAAATGACAATTACACATATTTCTCGAGTCCGACTACTAGGCTTCAAGCCCTTATTACAGTTCTAATAAATTAGACAAATACAACTGACATCTGACATAATTGGATACCAATGACATAATTACTACACCATAATTAACAAGACAACATGATAATTCTATTTCTACACTCATCACTCAGACTCATTCCCTTCCGAGTTCTGGCTGATATCCGCATTATCTGAAAAGGGTAGAAAATAACTAGATGAGCGAATCGCTCAGTAGGATTTACATCTCAAGTTATAACATGTTTTAAGTGAATTACCCATTTATTTAATGTAGGTAAACTATGCATGCAGACAGATAGATATCAAGGAATCATAAGATCGACAAGAGTAGAAAGTGAAAATATATAGATTTCACAATTTCAATAGTAAATGATAGTAAATGATATCAGGCCAGTGATAACTAAGAAGTGATAACTGGAATAGCAACATGTTAATCAAGCTAGCAATAGTAAGCAAAGTAGTTTCAAGCATGTATAACTGGAATTGGCTATTTATCAATGCATTCAAATAAACACTTTTACCCTTTTACGGGTCTCAAGTCAATCAATCAAGTAATATCACGAGATTGGGTGGAATGCCTAAAGTCTAGCAAGCAAGTACTCCGGTGCAATGCCAAACACCGTGGTCAATAAACTCCCATGGGCACAAGTACCTTCGGGTGCTCCTCCCAGGACCAGACCGGGCCCTATATGCACAGCATTGGTCATATTTGTCGACATCCACTCTCATTTATAGCCAATATGGAATTTCAAAGATTGACCCAGTAGGATGTTTATAAGGGGGATTGTAGAATAGAGTCCAAGGCGTATCGTTATGTAGGGACGATCTAGGAGTAAAACCCGTAACGTTCGATACATGCTAATGACAATAGGAGTTTGAGACTAACTTGCTGGTATTGACACTATCCAATATGTATATGTATATATATATATCCGATTATAGAATTCTGTCCAATATAATGGAGGTTATAGGTATGTATATCTTCTGTCCGATATACATATATGAGTTAGCCAAAATGGTGATTTATTATAATAATTAGATATTAATTATGAAAATAAGTTTTTATGTTGAATATAGTTCTAACTTGCTAAAAATGATATTAACATGTTGAGAATGAGTTTCATATGTTACTTTACTGGTAAGATGATAAAAATAAATTTTTCATACTAGATTTAATTTTTACATGCTGAAAATTAATTATTAACATGCTAAAATTAACTATTAACATGTTAAAATTAATTAGCTTACTAATAGGATGATAAGATAAGATTTCCATGCTGATTACAGAAATTTTCTGATAACAACATAATTTTATCATGCTAAAATTTATTTTTCTACATTTATTTGCTAATTATTTGATAGGAAAATAAAATTATCATGCTGAAAAATAGTTTTAATACACTGAAAATAACTATAACATGCCAAAAATAATTATAACATGCTGGAATAATTTTTACCATACTGTAAAAAATGTTATCATGTTGGAAGTAATTTTTATGCCTTAATTTACTACTTTATTTAATAGAAAAGTAAGTTTTATATGTACAAAATAACTTTAAATAGATTTTAACGTGCTGAAAATAATTTTTATATCTCAATATGTATAAAATAATTCTATCATATTGGTAGTCACTTTTAACATGCTGGAAATAGTTTTAACATGTTGGAGATAATTTTTAGTATGTATAAACTAATGTGGTGAAAATTAGATTTTTACAAAAAAAAAATAATTTCATTCTACAAATATATATATATATACTCTGTAAGAATGAAGGAGTCCATTTTATATTGTATTCCGTTCTCTATATATATTCGGTGAGAATGGAGGTGTAGACATTAGTTATATATATATATATATATATTCTTGTCTAACAATATATAATGAAGATGTTTTGTATATACACTTAATGGAAGTATATATATGAATTTATATACATATATAATGAAGGTGCTTGTTAATGGAAGTATATATATGAATTTATATACATATATAATGAAGGTGCTTGTATATACAATTAATGGGAGTATATATATATATATTTAAGAAGTTTTATATCATTTTTCATTAAGTTCACAGCATGTGTCGACACTAGTGTCGACACGTACTGTTCATTTTTGGTCTCTATTGTACAGTGAGCATTACAATGTTTTGTGTGTCGACACCGGTGTCGACACCTGAGTCGACACATGGCTTAAATGTATACGCATGGTGTTAAGTTAATAGCATGTGTCGACACATGGCTTATATGTTCATGTAAGCTGTTAAGTTAACAGCATGTGTCGACACATGTGTCGACACTGGTGTCGACACCTGTGTCGACACATGGCTTATACGTTCATGTAAGCTGTTAAGTTAACAGCATGTGTCGACACATGTGTCGACACCGGTGTCGACACCTGTGTCGACACATGAGGTTCTTCTACGGTTTTCAATTAACAGCATGTCTTAAATTCTGTGGCTATTGTTAATTAAGTCTTGTTTTGGTTTAATCATCTTGTTAATCAAGTGTTTAAAGTTTTAATCCATGGTTTAATTTTGGTTTGTCAAAACTCTGGTATAAGTGTCACGTAGGTGTCGCGTAGGTGTTGACACCTCGTGTAAGTGTTGCGTAGGTGTCGTGTAAGTGTTACGTAGGTGTCAACACTTGCGCAACACTTGTGCAACATATTTTACTACAAGTGTCGACACATGTATGACATATGTATGGAAGTGTTACCCAGGTGTTGCGTAGGTGTCGCGTAAGTGTTGCGTAGGTGTCAACACTTGCGCAACACTTGTGCAACACCTGTGTCGATATACTGCAAGTGTCGACACATGTATAGAAGCGTTGACATTTAACATGCTGTGCTGTTAATAGATTAGTTAATAAATCTAATACATGTTAATTATCTAGGATATGAGACTAATACTTGCTAATTGTTCCAGATTGAAGCTATTGCATGCTAACTACGAGGCTAACACATGTTGTATAAACACGAATTCATCGCATGGAGATGTGCCTAGACTAATCATCATGGATTAGATACTAGTTTAGTTAAAATTGAGAACACCTACTAACACATATTAATTATAGCTAATACCTGCTAATTATTTCTAATATATGTTAATCCTTTCACTAATCTTTTTAGATTTAAGTGGGTACAGGCTATTTACTAGGCTAACATATGCTATGCAACAATAAATCGCATGGAGATGCACTGCTTAGACACTAATTAACTAGTAGTTTAGTTAAAATTGAGAACACCTACCTGTTTGGATGGTAATTAGCGAAGGAAGAAGCTTCCCCAGCAACCTCCTCTCCTCCTCCTCTCCTCCTAGTACGCAGCAGAGAACCTCCCAGCCTAGGCTCGTATCTCGAAGCTCTAACTAACACAATGGGAGAGCTAGGCCTAGATTTAATCCCCTCTACTAGACAGGCTTAGGGGGCAAGATCTGAAATTTCAGGATCTGGGATATGAGATAGTGACATGTGTTGGGGATAATGGAGGATAAGTGGCTTGGGAAATTTTGAAATTTCCCCTTTTTCTTGGTGTCTAAGATGGCCACGTCGCCCCCTTAAATTGGGTTAAATTGAGACTTGGCAAAAGAATGTTGATGGGGTGTATAGAACCCTAATCTTTTGGGTTGAAGGCAAGACACTTAACCACTACACTAGGAGGTCATTTTGTTAAGTGGATTCCCTTTACATTTGATAACCCTGAGTTCCTATTTCTTTCATAAGTTTAATATATCATAAACTTAATCATAATTGTTATTATTATTATTTTTATTTTTATCATAAACATTATTGTTATTATTAGTATTTGAAAATATTATTTATTTAATGTCTTTATTTATTTATTTATTATTTTATTTTATTTTATTTTATTTTTGTACACGGGTGCTACACCCTCCCCTACTTAAAAGAATTTGGTCCCCAAATTCAACGGTATAGGGGTAAATTCAACTACATAAGAGTACTGTGTAAAGGATAAGATACCTGCCAGCTAGAACAGTTCTGGGTATCTTCTCTTCATAGATTCCTCGGTTTCCCATGTTGCTTCTTGCTCCGAGCATCGATTCCATTGAACTTTAACCATAGGGATCGTCTTGTTCCTTAGAACTCGGGCTTCTCGATCGAGGATTCGCATCGGCTTTTGCTCATAGGTCAGATCCTTTTGAATCACCAAACTGGCGTGGTCGATGACGTGAGAAGGATCATGCACGTATTTCTTCAGCATAGAAACATGAAATACGTTGTGCACTTCCGAGAGTTGAGGAGGTAAGGCGATGCGGTAGGCTACCTCACCCACTCTTTCCAATACTTCAAATGGACCGATGAATCTTGGTGTAAGTTTACCATTAACACCAAATCTTCGGATACCTCGACTGGGAGATACCTTGAGAAATACATGATCACCGTCTTGAAATTCCAAGTCCCTTCTTCTATTATCAGCATAAGATTTTTGCCTGCATTGAGCCACCTTGAGTCTCTCTCTGATAAGGAGAATCTTCTCAGTTGAATCTCTTACAATATCAGGACCTAGGAGTTGTCTTTCACCGACCTCCCCCCAGCATACCGGAGATCTACAACTTCTACCATAGAGTGCCTCGAAAGGTGCCATTTGAATGCTGGCTTGGTAGCTGTTATTGTAGGCAAATTCGGCTAATGGTAAGTGGTCATGCCAACTCCCGCCAAAATCTATAATATATGCTCGCAACATATCTTCAACAACCTGATTAGTCCTTTCCGTCTGACCATCTGTCTGGGGATGGAAAGCTGTGCTGAAATTAAGCTTCGTTCCCAGAGAGCGTTGTAGACCCTTCCAGAAGTGAGACGTGAAGCGAGGGTCTCGGTCAGATACTATAGACACAAGAATTCCATGGAGTCTAGTGACCTCCTTGATATATAGGGCAGCAAGAACATCAATCGACCACCGACTCTTGATAGGCAAGAAATGAGCCGATTTAGTAAGGCGATCGATGATTACCCAAATTCCATCATGTCCGCCCCTAGACCTGGGCAAACCCACGATGAAGTCCATGCCGATGTCTTCCCATTTCCACTTGGGGATATCTAGTGGATGCAATCTTCCAGCGGGCTTCTGATGTTCCGCCTTCACCTGTTGGCATGTCAAGCATCTAGACACAAAGTCTGCTATCTCCCTTTTCATATTGGGCCACCAAAAGGTTCTTTTTATGTCTTGGTACATCTTAGTGGCTCCAGGGTGGATCATATACCTCGATCGGTGAGCTTCTTCAAGAATCCTCTTCTTCAGCTCAGGATTGTCTGGTACACATGTCCGTTCATGGTATATTAATCTGCCATCGAGTGCCGACTTGAAATCAGATTTCTCGTCCAGCTTTTCTTTTATTTCCACTAGGGTAGGATCTTCTTCTTGCAACCTCTTGATTTCAGCTAGCAAATCCGGATGTACACTTATGAGAGATAGAGTAATACACCTGTCATTCTCATCCATGCTTATATTGAGTTCAGAGAATTTTTCCAGCAGCTTCCATTCTTGAACCATACAGTTGGTTATTAGGGCTCTCGGCTTCCGACTAAGGGCATCTGCTACGGAATTACCCTTACCAGGATGATATTGTATAGTGAAGTCGAAATCCTTGAGATACTCGAGCCAACGCCTTTGTCGCATGTTCAGCTCTCTCTGAGAGAATAGATATTTAAGGCTTTTATGATCGGAGTATACGGTGAATTGCTCTCCGTAGAGATAGTGCCTCCAGACCTTTAAAGCCAATACCACTGCGGCCAGTTCCAAATCATGCACAGGGTAGTTTTCTTCATGCTTCTTTAATTGCCGGGAAGAGTATGCAATGACTCTTCCATTCTGCATCAATACACATCCGAGGCCGATACCAGATGCATCAGTATATACCTCGTACTTCTCTCCTTCAATTGGTAGAGATAAGACCGGAGCAGTAGTCAAAAGATCCTTCAAAGTTAGGAAACTCTTCTCACAGTCTTCACTCCACTCATAAGGCACTTCCTTGCGAGTCAATTTGGTAAGAGGAACAGCAATCTTGGAGAAGTCCTTGATGAAACGCCGGTAATAACCAGCTAAGCCCAAGAAGCTACGAATTTTCGTTGCGTTCGTCGGTCGTCCCCAGTTTTGCACGGCTTCGACCTTTACAGGATCAACAGAAATTCCATTCTTGGAGATAACATGTCCCAAGAAGGACACTTCCTCCAGCCAGAACTGGCATTTGCTGAATTTTGCATACAACTTATTGTCCCGCAATACTTGTAATGCCTTCTTGAGATGTTCCTCATGATCTTCTTTAGTCTTTGAGTAGATCAATATATCATCAATGAAGACCACAATAAATTGGTCTAAATAAGGCCGATAAATGCTATTCATTAACTGCATGAAAGCTACAGGCGCATTTGTTAGTCCGAAAGGCATAACAGTAAATTCGTAATGCCCGTACCTACTCCGAAATGCAGTTTTGTAAATATCCTCCTCCTTGATCCTCAATTGGTGATAACCCGACCGAAGATCTATTTTGGAGAAACACTTTGCTCCTGATAATTGGTCGAACAGCTCATCAATTCTCGGCAGTGGGTACTTATTTTTGATTGTAAGATTGTTTAACTACCGATAATCAATGCATAATCTCAATGTGCCATCCTTCTTTTTAACAAATAGCACGGGTGCTCCCCATGGGGAAGTACTCGGCCTAATAAACCCTTTCTTCAGTAAATCCATCAACTGCTCCTTCAGCTCTTTCAGTTCCGCAGGAGACATCCTGTAGGGTGCTTTAGAAACAGGACCGGTACCCGGAACAATATCTATTGTGAATGACACTTCCCTCACCGGGGGTAAACTAGGTAATTCATCTGGAAATACATCGGAGAAGTCCCGAATCACTCGGATGTCTTCAATTTTCATCTTCTCGACTTCTGTGGTAGTTACAAAAGCCAGAAAAGCCATACATCCTTTCTTCACTAATTTACTAGCTCGGAGAGCTGAGATAAGCAGGGTTTTATTCCGAGATTTGTTAAAAACTAGCTCGGGATAATCCTCAAAAGCTATTTTGCCATGCCGACAATCTACCGTTGCTTGGTAGGTGGATAACCAGTCGGCTCCCAATATGACATCATAACATTCCATGTCAAGGCATATCAGGTCGACAGGTAGATTATTATCTAGAACCATCACCTCACAACTTGGGTAGTGATGCATGATATCCGATTTGTTTCCAAGAGGTGTAGATATAATTAAATCTATCCGTTCAGGTTCTTTGAAAAATGAAGCAGTAAACTTCTTGGAAACAAATGAATGAGTTGCTCCAGTATCAAATAAAACTCTAGTAGGTTTAGAGCAAACAGTCAATGTACCTTCCACGATTCCCCTTCCACAGATTCCGTCCCTTGAAGAGCTTGCAGACGGCCTTGCTTTTTAACTGGATGCTTCTCGTCCTTGTTGGCTTGCTCCTTCATCAACGGACAGTCGGGAATTCGGTGCTCCCGACTACCACATCGGAGACACGCTCCCAGTTTCCTCCAGCACTCCTCGGTCTTATGACCAGCTTTATCACAATATTTGCAAATCTCCTTAGAAGGCGTAATATTGGAGAAGGGCTTGTTGCTGATAGTGAGGAACGGCTTGTGACTTTTCTGGAATCTCTTCTCCTTGGAAGACTCGCCTCCATTAAAGACTCGCTTCTTGCCAAATGGAGGTTTGAAGCTTCCCGAACTTGTAACATGTTCCTTCTTGTCCTTGCCCCGAATCCTTTCAGAAAATTCGGTGGCGTCTTCCAGCAGCTGAGCACGCCGAACCATTTCCGAGTAGACTTGGATGTCCATCGGTGCAAGCTGGGTAATATACTGGGGCCGTAGCCCGTTGAGAAATCTCCTCGCCTTCATCTTTTCCGTACACACCAAGTGAGGTGCATAACGGGAAAGTCTCGAGAACTGGGCTTCATATTCGGCCACCCTCCGGGTCCATTGCTTCAGTGCGGCAAATTCCGCGGCCTTCTTCTCCTGCACCCGGTCTGAGAAATATTTGCCGTTGAAGTGCTCGACGAATTCCATCCACGTGACATAACCGTCGGGCAGTGTGGCTTCCACGGACTCCCACCAGCTTCGCGCATCCCGTTCCAATTGGAATGTAGCCAATAAGACCTTTTCTTCATCCGTGCATTGCATTACATAGAAGATCCTCTCGGTCTCCTTTAGCCAATGTTCGGCATCATCAGGGTCCACCGAACCCGCAAACTTGGGTGGGTTCATGTTACGGAAATCCCGGTGAAGGTCACCGGCTCCACGGTGAGCTCCGCGAGCACCGCCTTGTGCCACCTGCTGTAGCGCCTCAGTAAGCCCTTGCACGGTGCACTGCATCTCGCGCCATTGTGCCCTCTCGGCGGCCATTTCCTACAAAAGAATTTTAAGATAAATGATATTGAGCTTTAAGGTTAAGGGGGACATTTATTATTATAACTTAACCCATGGCTCTACCCATCTCACGAGGTAAGATCTAACTAATTCTATCCTTAGACATTTCCAAAAATATCATATATATATTTTCCCAGATTATATATATATATACATTTTTTTCCTAGAAGTTTTCTATCCTATAATTAGACATTTTTTTTATAGAAGTTTCTAGGTTTGCCTAAGAAGACATTTCTAGATTTATCTCCTAATTAGAACTTTCTAGGGTTTACCTAGATAGACATTTCTAGTTAGACTAAATACGTGTTTTACCTAGGAAAATTCTTAATCCTAGGCTCTGATACCAAGAAAAGCTGTCACGTCCCGAGCGCGGAAGCTTACCCGTGGCGCGACAGTTTTATATAGAACCAAAGCGAGCTAGCTATTCGATGGAATTCTTCATTTTTATAGTTAATAGAGTGCGCAAATAACTAAGATTTAACTTAAAATTTATACAAATAATTCGAGATGACAATTGTTACCACTAACCAAATGACAATTACACACATCTCTCGAGTCCGACTACTAGGCTTCAAGCCCTTATTACAGTTCTAATAAATTAGACTAATACAACTGACATCTGACATAATTGGATACCAATGACATAATTACTACACCATAATTAACAAGACAACATGATAATTCTATTTCTACACTCATCACTCAGACTCATTCCCTTCCGAGTTCTGGCTGATAACCGCACTACCTGAAAAGGGTAGAAAACAACTAGATGAGCGAATCGCTCAGTAGGATTTACATCTCAAGTTCTAACATGTTTTAAGTGAATTACCCATTTATTTAATGTAGGTAAACTATGCATGCAGACAGATAGATATCAAGGAATCATAAGATCGACAAGAGTAGAAAGTGAAAATATATAGATTTCATAATTTTAATAGTAAATGATAGTAAATGATATCAGGCCAGTGATAACTAAGAAGTGATAACTGGAATAGCAACATGTTAATCAAGCTAGCAATAGTAAGCAAAGTAGTTTCAAGCATGTATAACTGGAATTGGCTATTTATCAATGCATTCAAATAAACACTTTTACCCTTTTACGGGTCTCAAGTCAATCAATCAAGTAATATCACGAGATTGAGTGGAATGCCTAAAGTCTAGCAAGCAAGTACTCCGGTGCAATGCCAAACACCGTGGTCAATAAACTCCCATGGGCACAAGTACCTTCGGGTGCTCCTCCCAGGACCAGACCGGGCCCTATATGCACAGCATTGGTCATATTTGTCGACATCCACCCTCATTTATAGCCAATATGGAATTTCAAAGATTGACCCAGTAGGATGTTTGTAAGGGGGATTGTAGAATAGAGTCCAAGGCGTATCGTTATGTAGGGACGATCTAGGAGTAAAACCCGTAACGTTCGATACATGCTAATGACAATAGGAGTTTGAGACTAACTTGCTGCTATTGACACTATCCAATATGTATATGTATATATATATCCGATTATAGAATTCTGTCCAATATAATGGAGGTTATAGGTATGTATATCTTCTGTCCGATATACATATATAAGTTAGCCAAAATGGTGATTTATTATAATAATTAGAAATTAATTATGAAAATAAGTTTTTATGTTGAATATAGTTCTAACTTGCTAAAAATGATATTAACATGTTGAGAATGAGTTTCATATGTTACTTTACTGGTAAGATGATAAAAATAAATTTTTCATGCTGGATTTAATTTTTACATGCTGAAAATTAATTATTAACATGCTAAAATTAACTATTAACATGTTAAAATTAATTAGCTTACTGATAGGATGATAAGATAAGATTTCCATGCTGATTACAGAAATTTTCTGATAACAACATAATTTTATCATGCTAAAATTTATTTTTCTACATTTATTTGCTAATTATTTGATAGGAAAATAAAATTATCATGCTGAAAAATAGTTTTAATACACTGAAAATAACTATAACATGCCAAAAATAATTATAACATGTTGGAATAATTTTTACCATACTGTAAAAAATGTTATCATGTTGGAAGTAATTTTTATGCCTTAATTTACTACTTTATTTAATAGAAAAGTAAGTTTTATATGTACAAAATAACTTTAAATAGATTTTAACGTGCTGAAAATAATTTTTATATCTCAATATGTATAAAATAATTCTATCATATTGGTAGTCACTTTTAACATGCTGGAAATAGTTTTAACATGTTGGAGATAATTTTTAGTATGTATAAACTAATGTGGTGAAAATTAGATTTTTACAAAAAAAAATAATTTCATTCTACAAATATATATATATATACTCTGTAAGAATGAAGGAGTCCATTTTATATTGTATTCCGTTCTCTATATATATTCGGTGAGAATGGAGGTGTAGACATTAGTTTTATATATATATATATATATATATATATATATTCTTGTCTAACAATATATAATGAAGCTGTTTTGTATATACAATTAATGGAAGTATATATATGAATTTATATACATATATAATGAAGGTGCTTGTTAATGGAAGTATATATATGAATTTATATACATATATAATGAAGGTGCTTGTATATACAATTAATGGGAGTATATATATATATATTTAAGGGGTTTTATATCATTTTTCATTAAGTTCACAGCATGTGTCGACACTAGTGTCGACACGTACTGTTCATTTTTGGTCTCTGTTGTACAGTGAGCATTACAATGTTTTGTGTGTCGACACCGGTGTCGACACCTGAGTCGACACATGGCTTAAATGTATACGCATGGTGTTAAGTTAATAGCATGTGTCGACACATGTGTCGACACTGGTGTCGACACATGTGTCGACACATGGCTTATATGTTCATGTAAGCTGTTAAGTTAACAGCATGTGTCGACACATGTGTCGACACTAGTGTCGACACCTGTGTCGACACATGGCTTATACGTTCATGTAAGCTGTTAAGTTAATAGCATGTGTCGACACATGTGTCGACACCGGTGTCGACACCTGTGTCGACACATGAGGTTCTTCTACAGTTTTCAATTAATAGCATGTCTTAAATTCCGGTGTCGACACTTGTGTCGACACATGAGGTTCTTCTACGGTTTTCAATTAATAGCATGTCTTAAATTCTGTGGCTATTGTTAATTAAGTCTTGTTTTGGTTTAATCATCTTGTTAATCAAGTGTTTAAGGTTTTAATCCATGGTTTAATTTTGGTTTGTCAAAACTCTGGTATAAGTGTCGCGTAGGTGTCGCGTAGGTGTTGACACCTCGTGTAAGTGTTGCGTAGGTGTCGTGTAAGTGTTGCGTAGGTGTCAACACTTGCGCAACACTTGTACAACACATTTTACTACAAGTGTCGACACATGTATGACATATGTATGGAAGTGTTACCCAGGTGTTGCGTAGGTGTCGCGTAAGTGTTGCGTAGGTGTCAACACTTGCGCAACACTTGTGCAACACCTGTGTCGATATACTGCAAGTGTCGACACATGTATAGAAGCGTTGACATTTAACATGCTGTGCTGTTAATAGATTAGTTAATAAATCTAATACATGTTAATTATCTAGGATATGAGACTAATACTTGCTAATTGTTCCAGATTGAAGCTATTGCATGCTAACTACGAGGCTAACACATGCTGTATAAACACGAATTCATCGCATGGAGATGTGCCTAGACTAATCATCATGGATTAGATACTAGTTTAGTTAAAAGTGAGAACACCTACTAACACATATTAATTATAGCTAATACCTGCTAATTATTTCTAATATATGTTAATCCTTTCACTAATTATTTTAGATTTAAGTGGGTACAGGCTATTTACTAGGCTAACATATGCTATGCAACAATAAATCGCATGGAGATGCACTGCTTAGACACTAATTAACTAGTAGTTTAGTTAAAATTGAGAACACCTACCTGTTTGGATGGTAATTAGCGAAGGAAGAAGCTTCCCCAGCAACCTCCTCTCCTCCTCCTCTCCTCCTAGTATGCAGCAGAGAACCTCCCAGCCTAGGCTCGTATCTCGAAGCTCTAACTAACACAATGGGAGAGCTAGGCCTAGATTTAATCCCCTCTACTAGACAGGCTTAGGGGGCAAGATCCGAAATTTCAGGATCTGGGATATGAGATAGTGACATGTGTTGGGGATAATGGAGGATAAGTGGCTTGGGAAATTTTGAAATTTCCCCTTTTTCTTGGTGTCTAAGATGGCCACGTCGCCCCCTTAAATTGGGTTAAATTGAGACTTGGCAAAAGAATGTTGATGGGGTGTATAGAACCTTAGTCTTTTGGGTTGAAGGCAAGACACTTAACCACTACACTAGGAGGTCATTTTGTTAAGTGGATTTCCTTTACATTTGATAACCCTGAGTTCCTATTTCTTTCATAAGTTTAATATATCATAAACTTAATCATAATTGTTATTATTATTATTATTATTTTTATCATAAACATTATTGTTATTATTAGTATTTGAAAATATTATTTATTTAATGTCTTTATTTATTTATTTATTTATTTATTATTTTATTTTATTTTTTTGTACACGGGTGCTACAGAGAAGCTAACCGCATGTTAGGTGGCTTGTTGATCGGGTAGTATATGCCGAGGGTATGTCACACGTAAGCCCCTCACATGGCGTCTAGCCGTCTCACTCAAGTCCATCCCCCTGCGTATGAGGGGTTATGATAATGGTGAACACACCCGCACATCGTGTCCGCCAATATATGGAACGTTATGATAAAAACACACACGCCATAATGTCAGACTTGCTCCCGCCATGGGACCACGTGCCCGCCGCTCGCCCCGGGTCGGCCACCGACAGTGCCGATTACTGACTCGAGTTACCCGGACCCTGGCCCGGAAGTAACATTCCCAGGACCGGCCCTAACTCCCCAGCATGAAGACACTCGCCTTCTGGGTCCCGCACCTTACTGCTCACCTCGAGCCATGTCCGGCCTCCCTCAGGCGCCAGCCAGTGTCCGCCTCTGCCATCCACTCTAGCCCTCCCTTGGGGATACGGGCATGTCCCTAGCTCCTTGCGGAGAGCCCCATGTAAAAACCCGCGGATAACCCGCTTTATCTTGCAACGACTCGAGGACCATCCTACGTGTCGAAATTGTCCCGCGGCTTGCACCATATGTACTTCGGCCCTTTCTGCCCGCTTGTAAAGCCGATGTGGCCCCTATAAAGCATGAAACCAGTTGAATATGCTTACCCATACCTGGGTCCCAGTTTCTTACTCGCACTAACATGTGTGCAACCAGTCTCCCGGATCTTAGTTTACCAACCCCCAGTCAAGCACAATTGTCACCCTACAGCTGCAGGGGTACTCGGTTCCATGTCCTTGGCTTCAGAAATATCCAGGCTCTTCATCAGCACAGAACAAAGGTTTTCAGATTCAATCCGATGTAAATAAACACCGACTGCTTGAGGTCGACGGGGAAAGACGTACATGAATCCCCACAATCGTCTGCACACTCACACCTGTGGAACCCCCTTCTCTCCTCATGTCGCGCGATATCCCGAGCCCACGTGCCGCGTCTTGGTGGCACTTCCCCAACCAAAATTTGGTTCCATAGGTAATTGTCGAGAAATCGACTGGCACGCCCGCACCCTATCCGGTCACCCGGTCCTCCTGGAAACCTCTCGTGCAAGTTGACCCTTCTCGACCTTCCATAAAAGGCAAGTGTATGGTACTACCGTGAGAGGCATATAGCTACAAAGGAGAATGTCCCCGAGATAACAAAAACTCCCTTATTTTCCGTTATCGCTTTATTCCCATTCTCACTGCGGTCACCGACTTTTTTTTCGCCCGTCGAAAGATCGGTGGAAACAAACAAGTTGGCGCGCCCGGTGGGACATCTCCGGCCTTTCTTCTTTTGTTGAAGAGAAGCCTGTGCGAGCCCTAAAGCCATGGTGCCCTTTTCCTATCCTTGCAGGAGCGGTAGAGGAGGGACACATTCCCCTGCAACTTTCAGCTCACGTTCCGACAGCCAGACCACGCTCGGCGTCTGTCTTTGACTGTCGCTCTCTCCAGCAACTAGTAGTCCAACAACCATGGCAGCCGTGACCTATGGCCCCATCGTCATCACCACCCATGCATGGGTGGGATACTTGGCGACGCCGATCGCTTTCGGTGACTTCACCCCTGTCATCGGATCGCCCTACTTCCTGGCTGTGGTCCCTATGGCTGTTCCTTAGCCGATCTAGATTCTTGTCCCTGCTCATGCAGCTGACTCATACCGCGCCGCCTCGGCATTGGTGACCTGTCCGAGTGTCAAACTCAGGGTCTCCACTACTACCCCCGTAGGGTCCTAGATCGTCTCTCGCCCAGACAGGCGTCAGCTCCCGGGTCTAGCCTAGGCCAATCTTCAACATGGGCTCTACGCCCCAGACTTTGGCTCCTAGTCCAGCACCCTACTCGGGTCTCCAACCCCGAGTCCCAGCCGAGCCAACACCCGACATGGGCTCCCAGCCCCAGGCCCACGGCTCCCTAGCACCCTGCTCGGGGTTCCAGCCCCGAGTCCCAGCCGAGCCAATACCCGACAAAGGTTCCTCACCCCGGGTCCGAGGCTCCCCAGCACCCTACTCGGGTTTCCAGCTTCGAGTCCCAGTAGGGCCTGCAGCCGACATGGGCTCCCTGCCCCGGGTCCCTATATCCTCAACATTTCCCTCAGACCTCTTGTCCCGAGTCCCAGAAGAGCCAACACTCAACAAGGGTTTTTGACCCAGATGTAGACACGCAAAAATTAACATCATTTTGAGCATATCTCCTATCACATTGTAATGCCTGATTTGACCCTCAAATCGATTTATTTAAGTGGTTTTCCCCATTTTTCTTGACTATTTAGCTTTCCTAAGTTTTCTCCTATTTTTCTAGATTTTTCCTAGGCTTTTCTCCAATTTTTTGAAACTTTTCTGAATTTACGATAGCCCGTTGGTCGCCATTTCCTATCTGAAAGAATGAGGACCTTTTCGAATTGTCACCATTTCTTCTAAGTCGACGCCTCTGGAGAGGGGAAATCTCACCGCCCGTACAGAGAGGACGAACGAGGTCCAACCCTAACCGAACGAGGCCCAACTCCTCAAAGTGGCAGCCCCTAGGCCCACTTATTGTAAAGCCCAAAAATTCACTCGGTATAAGCGCTTCCTAGGCGGCCTTCGGGTTGGGAAGTCCGAGCATCAGTCGATCGAGAAAGCTCCCCTGGAGCCCCCTATTCCTTGTCCCGACCCAGCACTTATCACTCGGGAGACCACTCCTGAACAAGTACCATTCGCTCGGGCTCGCTGATGGAAGCTTATTGATCCGGCCGTTGCGAATCCCTTAATGGCAGGAAGTTCAAGGGGACAAGGGAGACCAAGAGTCCGCGCAACGTAAAGAGCCCGCCTGAAGGACATTATCCCCCTGGAACTCCTCTGCTCACAGGGATGAATTCGCACAACAGGCCATTATTTAAATAGGACATGCCCTACTACGAGAAGGTAAGCCTAAGCAAGGCAAGAGCCAGCAACCCTGAGCAGGAACCACTTCACCTTTCAGTGGAGAGGGATCTCGCGCTCCCATTTTCCTCCCAACTCTTCTCTTCACACCAGTGCTCCACCATCTGTGCTGACTTAGGAATCGGAGGGTTTTCCCCGGGGATCTATCCCTCGGTACCTCTAACTTCTTTCTCTTCTTGCAGTTCTTACTTCAAGGGTACGTGGTCATCTTCCTCCCCGCTCAGGAGTAGCGCGAGATCGCCCCCTCTTCATCTGGCGTCGTCTGTGGGAAACACACAAAGAGCCATCATGGTGCGAAGAAGTTCTGGCAGGAGGACTACCGTCGATACAGGAAAAACTCTGGTAACGGAGGAAGGCGCACCTTCCCTCCCAACGGAGCATTCCCCGTCTGACAACCAAGCCCACGAGCTACCTCCATCGATGGCAGGGGAACAGCTTCCCGATGGGAGCACCGACGCCCTCCAAACCCTCAACGCAAAATTGGATGTCCCCATGGATCTCATGAGGGCCCAGGCGGCCAGGGAGGAGAAGTCACAGCTCCCCAGAAAGAGCCCCCCACGTAGAGATACCTCCCAGCAAACTGTTGGAGGCCGTTTCACCGTCCGGGGGTAGCGGCTCATCTGCAACTCGTCAGGAGGACCGCTGCATGCCCCTCCCCCGGAGCAAGAAGCCTCCTCAACCCAGAGGAGGGAGAAGACCGGTGCACGTAGACCGTTCCCAGACGCCGAGGCCCCTGAGGAGCGTCGGGGCAGCATGCAAGTGTATCCCCACAGCCCATCGGGACAGCAACAACCGGAACTCTCCCTCCGGCTGCGAGACTTCGAGAGGCGTTTCGCAGAGCAAGAGTGCGCTCTCCGTGCCTTGCAGAAGACCTCTCCTGTGGAGGACGAGGAGCGATCCCCATTTTCCGACTACATCCTGAAGGCAGAGATTTCTCCTAGAATCTCACTTCTGACCTTCAAGTCGTACGACGGCCAGGGAGACCCGGCTGACCATTACGACAGCTTCGAGTCCCTGACGACCTTGCATGGGGTGTCCGATGTGATCAAGTGCCAAGCATTCGTGACCTCTCTAGTTCAGGGCGCTCAGGCTTGGTTCAGAGCCCTCGCCCCCGGCAGCATCCACAACTTCAAGCAATTCGGGTGAATATTCAAAGAAAGCTTCGCCGGCAGCGGTTCGCCCCGGTCAGTGGCGATATTACTGGCCCTCAAACAGTAACAGGGGGAGAAGTTACGGGCCTATATCAACCGATTCAAATCGAAAGCCCTACGCATCTCCCACCTATGGCGCGACGAGAACCTATGGCGCTAGCTAGTACTTCATCCCCCTACCTCCCTCGCCGAGCTAGTGACCTTGGCTCTGCGCCATGCCGAGTGCGAAGAAGCACTCAGTGCCTGTCGAGGCACAACCGGCTCGGGTCGGGAGGGGGACAAGAAGAGACCGTCCGAGCAAGGGACGGGACAAGGAAAGAGGCAGAACCAGGACGGAGATCGAAATGAGCCACCCCGGAAGTATGAGCAGTATACCCCACTTACCTCCCCCGTCTACGAAATCTACGAAGACATCAAAGGCTCGGGTCTCCTCAACCCACCCGAGCCCATGAGGACCAAGCATCGCAATTGCCGTAAGCATTGCCTGTTCCACAGCGACCACGAGCATCACACCAGCGATTGCCATCAACTTCAAGATGAGATCGAGCGCCTCATCTGCCAGGGACACCTATCTCGGTACGTGTCTGAGCAAAAAGAAGACCGAGGCGCCGAAGAGATTGATAATGCCCCCCGCGGAGTCCACATCAACGTCATCACGGGTGGGACAACATCAGGCAGAGATAACAACCGAGGAAGAAAGCGTCACGCCGAGCGGGTGAGCCGAGCCTCTGCTGAGGCACCTACGGCCCCGCAGGCTAGCCAACCGCAGGCCCTGATGTTCTCTGACCAGGACCTGGAAGGGATAACCACCCCGCACGGCGACACTCTAGTTATATCGGCTACAATAAACCATTGTAATGTGAACAGAATCTTAGTTGACAATGGTAGTGCTCCTAATGTATTGTCCTATGAATGTTTCCTCAAAATGGGAGAGAATCCATCTAAACTCCGCCTAATCCGAACCCATCTCTGTTGGTTCAACGGCCAGGCTACTTATCCCGAGGGAGCACTGAGCCTGCCGGTTACTGTCGGCACCCCGCCCAAAACCATCACAGTTATGGTAGACTTCATCGTGATTAAGGGGATGATGGCATACAACGCCATCTTCAGCCGAGGCATTCTCAGCTGAATGAGAGCGGTGCCCTCTACCTTTCACCAAAAGATGAAGTTTCCAACCAAATAAGGTGTGAGGGAAGTTCGAGGTAACCAGGCATTGGCTAGACGGTGCTATATAGTCTCGGTTGACGCCACTAGGCCAGAAGGGAAGAATAAAGGGGTAAAGGGAGCCGAGGAGGGACCCACAACGTCTGAGCTTGGTGGCGAGTTGCTAGCACTCTTCCTTAACGGTGACCCGACCCTAGGAGTAAGGATTAGATCCGAGCTCCCACTTGAGGAACAAGAAAAATATAAAGATTTTCTTGCACAGTACATCCGAGTCTTTGCATGGTCTGATGAGCACCTTCACGGGATCCCAGGAGACGTGGTGATGCACAAGCTCAACCTCGACCCGATAGCAAAGCCAGTACAACAGCACAGGAGAAAGCATGCCCCAGAGAAGCAAGCGATCATCAAAGAACAAGTCATCAAGGGGCAGAAGACTGGCCTCTTTCGTCCGGTTCTGTACCCTACATGGCTCGCCAGCGTCGTCCTAGTGCCAAAAGCTTCTGGGAAATGGCGGATGTGCGTGGATTTTACCGACCTCAACCAGGCTACCCCGAAGGATTGTTACCCGTTGCCGAGCATCGATCAACTGGTTGATTCAACCTCTGGCAACGAGCTGCTCAGCTTCCTGGACGCCTGCTCCGGCATCAGATCAGGATGGACCCGGAGGACATCAAGAAGACCGCCTTCATCACCGACTTCGGCGTACATTGCTACACCCGGATGCCATTCGGGTTAAAGAATGCTGGAGCAACATACCAGAGGCTGATCAACCGCATTTTTGAAGAACAGCTCAGTCAAAATGTCGAGGCCTATATTGATGATATGCTCGTCAAAACACCGAAGGCCAAATACCACCTCACCGACTTAGCCGAGACCTTCGACACCCTCCTGAAGTGCAACATGAAGCTTAACCCTGCCAAGTGCACCTTCGGAGTCAGATCCGGGAAGTTCCTAGGCTTCCTGGTCACTCGGCGTGGAATTGAGGCCAACCCCGAAAAGGTCCAGGCCATCCTGGACATGAGGCCACCCACCTGCATCAAGGACGTCCAACGCCTAACGGGGCACATTGCTGCACTCAACCGTTTCCTATCTCGGGCGGCCAAACGATGCTTACCCTTCTTCAAATTGTTGAGGGGACCCAAAATGGCATCAGCTACGTTCGCCTAGGACGAGCAATGCTAGAAGGCGTTCGCTAAACTCAAGGAATTCTTGGCCTCGCCACCGGTGCTGTCCAAACCAGTCCAAGGCGAAGCTCTACACCTCTACCTCTCGGCAACCCCTTCTATTGTAAGCTCGATCCTGGTCAGGAACGACGCAGGAGTCGAGAGACCTGTTTACTATGCTAGCAAGGTGCTTAATGAGGCTGAAAAAAGGTACCCTGCAATCGAGAAACTCGTGCTAGCATTGGTTACCTCGGCCAAGTGCCTCCGACCCTACTTCCAAGGGCACCCCATCGTCATATTGACCACCGAACCCCTGAAGAAGATTATCTTTAACCCTGAAGCCTCAAGATGCCTCGTCAAATGGGCCATCATGCTCGGTGCCTACGATATCTCGTATCACCCTCGCTCGGCTATTAAAGGACAGGGTCTCGCAGACTTCATCACTGAAAGCACGGTCCTGATCAAAGAAGCACTCCCACATACGACCGGGCCTACCTAGGATCTGTTCATCGATGGATCCTCCAATTCGACAGGAAGCGACGCTGACATTCTCCTTAAGTCCCCCAAAGGAGCAGAGCTGCGGTACGCCCTGAAGTTCAACTTCCAAGCATCCAACAATGCCTCCGAGTATGAAGCTGTTATCTCGGGAACCAGGATGGCTCGACAATTGAGGGCCGAATGAGTCAGGATCCACACTGACTCCCAATTGGTCGCTAGCCAGGTCAACGGTGAATATGAAGCTGGGGAAGGACAAATGGTCAAGTACCTCCACGTAGTCAAGAGGATGGCCCAACTCTTCGAGAGCTTTGAGGTAGTCCGAATAGCCCGGGAGGAAAACTCCCGAGCGGACGCCCTCTCTCGACTGGCCTCCTCGCCTGATCCCGCTAGCACACAATCAGTCTTCCTCGAAGAGCTCGGGCAACCGAGCATCGAATTCGAGCTTATGACTATTGGCCCGACACCCTCAAGCGACTGGTGGGCCCCCTACATATCCTGGCTCTGGGACTCTCAAGAGCCCACTGATCCTCGGGACGCTCGGAAGCTCAAGTACCAAGCTCGGCGTTTCGTCATGCTGGACGATGCCTTGTACCGCAGATCCTTCTCCGGTCCTCTCCTCAAATGCATCACCACCGACGAAGCCATCCGAGCGATTCATGAAGTACACGAAGGCATCTGCGGAGCTCACCAAGGAGGAAGATCACTCGCTAGGATCTTGCTACAACAGGGTCACTGGTGGCCCACTCTCCAGCGCGACTGCTCGACCTACGTGCAGAAGTGCGATCGATGTCAGCGCTTCGACCACCTGATGCATCAGCCCGCTGCGGAGCTCATCACCCTTCCCGAGCCGTACCCTTTCGCTCGGTGGGGGATCGAAATTTTTGGGCCATTCCCTACGGCTCAAGCTCAGAAGAAGTTCATCGTCGTCGCCATCGACTATTTCACCAAATGGATCGAGACTGAAGCCACCACCAGGATCACTAAATCAGTCGTATGGAGTTTTGTTTGGAAGTTGATCATCTATCGCTATGGTGTCTCCCGAGTGATCGTGAGCGATAACAGTCGACAGTTTGATTCTCATTATTTCAGAGACAAATGTGCCGACCTAAATATTCGCAACCACTTCACTTCGGTAGCCCACCCTCAAGCTAACGGACTGGTCGAGAATGCCAATAAGACCATCTTAAAGGGCATCAAAACCAGGCTTGGCAAAGCCAAGGGAAGCTGGCTCGAGGAATTACCGAGCGTACTATGGTCGCACTGAACTACTCCGAGAACGGATACCGGCGAAACACCTTTTTAGCTGGTGTATGGCATGGAAGCCGTGATTCCGTTGGAGGTCAGTAATCCCTCTCTCCGAGTCGTCCACTTCGAGCCCGAGGTAAATGAGTAGAAATTGCAAGAGAACCTTGACTTAGCGGACGAGATCCGAGAGAATGCAAGGATCCGAGCAACAGAATACCAACGGCGCATAGCTCAATACTACAACAGCAGAGTCCGAGACAGATACTTCTAGCCAGGAGACTTCGTCCTAAGGAAGGCCGAAGCATCTTGACCACTAGAGGCACTGGGGAAGCTGGCCCCTACGTGGGAAGGTCTCTACCGAGTGGTCGAGAAGCTCGAGAAAGGAGCATACCGATTATCCACCATGGAAGGAACACCCGTCCCTCGGATGTGGAACGCGACAAACCTTCGCAAGTACTACTTTTGAACATTTCACAAGCATACACTTGTAAGCGAAATAGAATAATCACCATTCTTCTCTTCTTATTAAACTTTGATGTACATCAAGAAGGCCGTAGCTGGTATAGTATACATGTACAAAAAATTACATCCCCTGGTACTATAACGCAAGCAGAACACTCGGCCGACCCGATAGGTGCTCCCACGTCCAGCCACTAACTCTGCGTCGTGTAGAAACTGGCTCGGATAAGGGATCGCCGGCTTCGTTGGTTCGAGAAAGCTCGGAGGAAAAAGAAGAAGAGAGGAAGGAATACAAGTGAAGGCCTCCTCTCTGCCAACTCTTTGGAAGGCAGAGAGTGCAGGCATCCTCTGAAGAGTGAAAGAGGAGGAAGAAAAATAAAAAAGACAGAGGTGGACAAGGAGGCCAGAAAGGAGGGAACTTGATTAGCTCCCCTCCTCCCCACGGGATGGCGTCGACGGCTCAGGGATAAGAGTGCGACATGCTCCGGCATGACGAACCCTCTTCCAGAGTGACCTCCGACTGATGAACCCTCTTCCAGACTGAAACAACAGGAGCTTCCCTCCTACCGCCATCTGCAACATCATCTTCTGAAACGCCTTCCATGCCCCACCAAGACTAACAGCACAACGCTTCGCGGAAGGGAAAAACCGCCAGGAACGGCCTTAAGTGATGAAAGGAAAAGGAGATGCCCCTCGGACCTTTTATAGGCCGAAGGGGAAGCTGATCGCTTTAAATGACTCTCCCCTTACAAAACACGCTACCAAGGCTTTCTCTGGGCTGGTTACCTCATTTCTCGATATTCCCCCAGCGGGACGCGCGAAGCGGCAAGTCATTAAGGGTGGTATGGAAAAATGGAAAGGTGCCAGGGCCATGTCAGTTATTTGACATATCGGCGCGCGCAAGATTTGCAGAAAATCGACGCCTTCTTCAAACGACTGTGGATACGGTAGTCAAATCACACCAAAAGTGGTAAGAAATAGTCAATTCAGCATTCAATACTGCCGCTATTATAGTTTCCAAAAAAGGCCTTACTCGGCTACATATGGAAAAGAGAGAAAAAAGAAAAGAGCTATCACATCAGGCCTCGGGCCCATCTCCAAGCTCGGCAGACAAGGCTTCTTCGGCACTAGATGATCTGCCCATAGTATTCTCGACGACGGCCGGCCCAGACACTGACCCCACCTGTGTGGGAACTGTCTTGGCCGTGTGCCCTCCCGAGGATGCTGGAGTTGGTGGTCACTCGGACGGGGCCGAACTCACCTCTTCACTCGACGTGTAGTGGGAAGAGTCAGTGGAGCCCCACTCCGAGTCATAGCACTGACCGGAAGGAAAAACAAGCTTAGACGATTGGGCCCGTACCTCTAGGACGGCCCGATCATAGCCTTGGGAGATGCCCTTCCGGAGTCCCCGTCGGTAGTCCGACTCGTAATAAGGAAAGGCCACCTGCTGTAAAGAGCTGCCTGGTAAGCCTCTTAGCACTTATGTTGCTCGAGCGCTTCTTTCCCAACCAGCTCCACCTTCCTCTCAAGCTCAGCCATCCGCTGCATGGACTCGGACAGCCTTCTCTCGGTCTTGGACAACCTTCGCTCGGCCTCGATCCGCAAATCCTTGGCCGCCCAAACTCGGTCCTCGAGCCCCTCTCGCTCGGGCCTCCATTGGTCATCGCGCTTGACCTGGTTTCTGGGCTCCGACTCCAACAGCTCACTCTTCCGGTCGACCATGCTGTGAGCCTGGGCCAGCTGCTCCGCCAAAGACCGAGCCTCCGCTTGACTCGACTGCGCCAGCACTCGGAGCGAGGCCATCTCCCGGTGAAGGTACCCAAGATCGAGGGTCAGATGCTCAACCTTCCGATCAAGCGCACCGCGGGTCCACGAGAGAGTCTCCCGCTCGGACTCCACCCGAGTGTATGCATCCACTGCTTTAGCCCCCAGCTAGGCCAAGATCAGCCCTCCCTCCATAATCTGCTCAAACAGCGATGAGGGGGGATCCTTCTGAACTTTTTCCCGCAAGTCCCGAGAAGCTAAGGAAAGGCACGCCCGGTACAGAGGAGCCCGGACACTGAAGGTGCTGGTAGAGGGAGGGAAAGCTCTCACCGGAGCGGCCGGGGGCGAGGCATCTCCCTCGGGCAATCCCGTCCCGGGGGCCCCACCGGTTGGCTTTGCCTGAGCGGCCCCACCGCATACCTCCCCAGTTTCGGTCGGCTGAGATCGAGTCGCCTCCTCCTGTGACCCTCCAGCCTCGACCGGCTCAAATCAGACCCCCTCATCTGGTGGCCCCTCCGCTACGTTCGGCGCCTCAGCATCGGCGGTGATCCCTCCTTCCTCGGCCCCCTCTTGTTCAGTAGAGGGTAGAGCCGGCAAGGAATCTCCTCTGGACGGACGGATGGCCTCCTCCTTCATCGCCAGCTTCTTCTCAGCAGACTAAGCCTGCAGTGAAGACCGCAACAACTTGGCCATGGTATCCTTGCGCTTGACCTCCCGGTGCTGGGAAACGTCATCCCGGGTCACCCGCTTGCCCTTGTCCCGAGCGCGGGATGAGCCCTCTGAAGCTTGAAGATCGTCAGGAGCCGGTGCCTCGTCCAAATTGATGATCTCCAATTTGGCCGACGGTGCCTCTTCCTCAACCGCTCGCCTCATGTCTGAGCCACAGAAAGTAGACTAAGAGAAGGAAGGTTCTTACTCTATAAGAAGGAAGACCAAGTTCCCGAACTCCTTACCTGTCGACGACAGTGCTCGAGCAAGGTAGCCCTCAATGTTGGAAGAAGTCACCAAACTAGTAGTCTCTTGGCGATTCTACTGCAGGATGGTCGCCTCATATTCCACCTCCGGAGAAAACACGGTCCGCTTCAGAGGAATGTTTGGGTGGAGATTGGGCACCGTCGGGAAATTCCAGACTACACCAACTGCCGATGGGCCCACCCAGAAATATTGGGTCTTCCACCCTTTATGAGAAGAGTCCTTCACAGAGAGGGACACACAGCTCCTCCCCCGCTTCGCCTGAATATAGAAGAAGTCTCTCTCGGCATGAAGATGCTCCTTCAACTCAAAGAAGTAATGGAAAAGATCCTGCGAGATGTGCACCCAACACTGGTCACAAAGGAAAGTAAAGGAGAAAATGAAGGTATAAGAGTTGGAGACCAGCTGGACAGGAGCCAGCCGATAGAACCGAAGCAACTTGGCAACAAAGAGATGAAGGGGCAGATGAAAGCCACACTTCCAGGCTAGCAGGAAGGAGCAAAAGAGTCCAGAACGAGTGGACATGCTAGACTCATGAGGCTCAGGCACCAGGAACTAGAACCGCCAAGGCAGCCCGTATCGATTCTCCAGCCGCTTCATCTCAGCCTCCCCCAGCTCACTACAGAGCGGCTCTGACGGCGTCAAGAAAACCCTTGGGGTCCGTTCTCTCTGCCGCCCCTCGGCCTCAGAATGATGGTCCGCCATGAGACAGAAGAAGGGGAAAGCTACTAGCCCGAGAACTTTGGAGGAGAAAGGGAGCTGACGAATCACCACCCCAAGAAGCCCCTCTTGCTCCGGCGGCCGCAACGATTCTCCACTCTTCCAAAACTGCTCTCACTGAGTAGAAGCCCCCCCTCTTCAAATATAACTACAAAGAGAGGCAAAACCCTAAAACCTCGGAGATAAAGGGACGCAAAACGTGCAATGCCTAAAAACCCTGACGGGAGGCGGCGTGGCGTACGATCTCCCAAGGAGGGGCCTTCTCTTATTCATCATAACGGCCCTATTTTCAAGATGAGCCGCATCTTGTGGCCCCTACCAGAGAGATATCTTTACCTAACCAGTGCCACAAACAGTCCAACCCAATTGCTACTCGTTCGAGCCTAATCTTGGCTCGGGAGTAGGAGGGGGACAAGTGGAGAGGGGAAATCTCACTACCCGTACGGAGAGGCCAAACGAGGTCCAACCCTGACCGAATGAGGCCCAACTCCTCAAAGTGGCAGCCCCCGGGCCCACTTATTATAAAGCCTAAAAATTCACTCGGTACAAGCGCTTCCTAGGCGGCCTTCAGGTTGGGAAGTCCGAGCATTAGTCGATTGGGAAAGCTCCCCTGGAGCCCTCTATTCCTTGTCATGACCCAGCACTTATCACTCGGGAGACTACTCCTGAACAAGTGCCATTTGCTCGGGCTCGTTGATGGAAGCTTATTGATCTGGTCTTTGCGAATCCCTTAATGGCAGGAAGTTCAAGGGGACAAGGGAGACCAAGAGTCTGCGTAATGTAAGGAGCCCACCTGAAGAACATAACCCCCCCTGGAACTCCTCTGCTCACAGGGATGAATTCGCACAACATGCCATTATTTAAACATGACATGCCCTACTACGAGAAGGTAAGCCTAAGCAAGGCAAGAGCCAGCAACCCTGAGCAGGAACCACTTCACCTTTCGATGGAGAGGAATCTCGCGCTCCCATTTTCCTCCCAACTCTTCTCTTCGCACCAGTGCTCCACCATCTGTGCTGACTTAGGCATCGGAGGATTTTCCCTTGGGATCTATCCCTGGGTACCTCTGACTTGTTTCCCTTCTTACAGTTCTTACTTCAAGGGTACGTGGTCATCTTCCTCCCCGCTCAGGAGCAGCACGAGATCGCCCCCTCTTCAGCCTCGACCTGGGATGAGTCGACCTTTTCAAAATCGCGTCCGAGACAGCAGACGCGTTATTATTTTCCCACCTATTCTGGCTTGAAATATTTATTGAAACAGCGTCCGTCCGGATGGCCGCCTTTTCTTGAATGTGTCTGGGACCCTCGACGCGTCTTCATTTATCCATTTTATTTATTAAATTAGCACCTTTTCAAAGGGTGTTATTTTCTAAAATCGCGTCCAACCTAGTGGACGCATTTTTGAAAACGCGTCAGGCCCATTGACGCTTATTCTTCAGATTCACCTTCTTGAAGAATTAACACCCTTCCACATAGCAGTCTATTCTTGAATGGCCGTGTCACGCCCCGAGGTTATGCAGCGAAAACTAATCGGGACCGTGAACAGCCGGCAAGAAAAGCCTCAAGCGATAATAATAATCAGAGCGCTAATCATTCACACATAAGAGTCAACACAAGAGAGTATAATCCAAAAACCTTGACTTTATTGAATCATAATGAAAAGTTTACAAATACTCTTTGACTAACTAGACTCAATAAAAGAAAAATTACATAATTGACTCTTGACTAGACTAACCACGGCTCCTCTCGAACCCTCAATCGCTCTCGGATCCGTCACTTGGGTAATCCGAATCTGACCCTCTAGAATGTCCTGAAAAGATTGGAAAAGTAGGGTAATGAGCACACTTGCCCAGTAGGTATCTTCATATCAACATGAAGGCAATGTTTAAGTAATTAGCATTTTAGCTCTAGAAACAAGATAAAAAGTAATGTGGTAAAACACACGTATAAAACCAAAGTATACTACAAGTAGCAAGATGTAGATCATAGATATAGGAATGCTCATGAAGAACGATAATATGATCAAGCAAGATATAATATGGCCTTTCACGAATGAGAATGTACAAGCACTTAACGAGAACACACTTTTCAAAACCATAAAGGCTATGCACTAGATTGTCATGTAACATGTTAGGGTGCTAGGCCCGGATACAGAGGGGGGGGTGAATGTATCCCTCTATGAATAATGGCCAAATAAAAACTTGGATGCTAGAGATAGACACAGAATAGAACCAATTCGATTCAACTCAAATACAAACACTTGGAGCGCGCCTATTCAAGCATCTAGCGGAAGCAAAGCAAACAATCAGATCACTGCACAAGGGATTTTTAGGTGCTTCGGTCCTCCAGACCTACATCCACCCCTCACTCCCAACCGGAGTGAGGCTTCACTAGCAAACGCTAGAGCCAAGCAGACTCAGTCTGCAAACAGTTGCTGCCACACAGCTTGACCAGGGGAACAGCCTCCCCTCTTCCTCCCAACCGGAGGGACACCCAAGTGACTCCCAGCCACTTGGAAACTAGAGGTCGCAGACCTCTCTTCCTCCAGACCAGGAGGGACCCGACCTCAGTCCAGAGGATCAGAAGTACAAAGGTAATCAGAAAACAAAGGAAAACAATAAACGAAAATAACACAGCAATCAGAAGGCTGTAAAGATGAAAACACAGATGTGGCTCTCAACGGAGCTGACTGGCCTGGATCTGATCCACGGTCCAGTAGGAACTAGTCTTCAGATGAAGCTTCTTCTTCCTCTTCTCTTCTCTCTCACTTTCTTATTCTCTTAACCCTCACGAGCTCTCTAACTCTCTCTTACTCTTCTTCTCCTTCTGCTCTTCTTCTCTTTCTTTTCTTCTTCTTTTGCAGGCTCTCTCTCTATCTCTTCTCTTCTCTGGATCGAATCCTCTATGCTGCACTCAGACTGGATGTATAGACTTTGCTCCTTTTCTTTTGATCTTCGATCAACCTTCTTTAGTGGAAGAAGGCTCATATATATAGCAGCAGCAGTAGCAGCTCCTGGGCGCGTGGCTTCCACGTTTTCCCGCCCAAGGAATTCGCCAGAACCGAGGTAGCTTCATCCATGTGTCAGCATCTGCATACCTCATCCTCCTGTGATGTGATACGATCTTCCGAGTCCGAGATTTTTCTTTTCTTTTCATTTTCTCTGATATTTCTCATCACTTTTTCCTTTGGTCACTTTGTTTTCTTTTGTTTTCATAAAACAACTTCTCTCCTTTTCTTTTTCTGGGCACTTCCCATTTTCACCACTTTTAAAAGAGCTTTACGAGAGAAAGGGAATAAAGATAAGAGAGGGAGAGATTACGTGAGAGGGAATTTAAGAGAGTGGGGAGAGAGAGGGAGAATGATAGAGTGGGAAAGAGAGAGATCACGGGGGAGGGGTTGTTTGTTTTTATTTCCCTGTTACACAAGCTTCACGATAGAATGAAGAGAGAGAATGGATTAGAGAGGGAGAGAAGAGAGAGGGGGGAGAGAGAGAGCCGCGATGGGATTGTCATGGGAGCCAGGTTCTGCAGCAGCAGTCCTCCCACCATGATGGAATAGAATGGACGCACCAAACGGTGCTCTGTTCTGAGCTTTCTCCCGCCGTGATCGTCCAAGGTGAAACCGCGGCTGCCCGCGGTGTTGCAGGTGGAGGAGAGGTTGGACTTGGAGGGGGGCGGGTGACACGGCACCGATGGGGGTGGCCGGCGAGCAGTGGAGTCGTGCCCCGGTGGCAGGAACCGTTCCACGAGGACGCGGCACCGTGTCCAGGAGGTGATCGTCCGAGATGAGCCGCAACTGTCGCTTGTGGCAAGTGTTCAACGAGGAGTGGGAGGGGTGGTGCTCGGAGCTTGCTCGGTGCGGTTGGGGGGGTGTGGGAGCTGGGCAGGGTGGTGTTGTGTCTGGTTGGCATTTGTGCCGTGGTAGGGTTTTCATGGCAGTGGTGGCTGGGTCCTCTCATCTGGCATGGTGCGTGACGACGGGATGAAGGAGGCGGATGGCAAGAAGGAAGGTGGGAGATGGCTATAGGGCCGGCGGTGGCTGGAGAGATGGCAACGATAGTACCGGGGTGGGAGGACGTGGGTGGGGCTTCTCACCCGTCTCTGTCGCGGAGACAATGCAACCACGCTTCTCACCCGAGACCATTGTGGGGGTGGCTGTGGGAAAGAGAAAGGGGAAGGGACGGGCAATGGTGGGGAAGGGGAGAGTGGTGAGAGGGAAGATGGTGGAAAGGAGGTGGGCAGTGGATGGCGGGGAATCTCACCTGGGGGGGCTTCTCACCGCATCTCCTTCTCGGAGAAGAGCACGCAAGATACAAGGCTTCACACCTCACGATGGTTTCCAAAAATTCTAATCACTTCATTGTCTTAAACAAAGATTACATGACCTTTTATAGGCTCCACAAAGAAGACCAAAAGATAACTCACCTAACACCTACTTCCTACCACTCATAACTTTTTTGGGAAGACACTCTCTTGGGAAGACTAAAAGACACAAAATAAAAAAAAAGACTCTTACATAATTTTTTGTGGACATATTTACTACAAACATAAAACATGACCCATTAAGCCCATACATGTGGCCCAATTAAAAAAAACATCTATTTGATCGTTTTGTTGAAGCCGCTTGTCAATCCCTTCAAATTCAACCGCGAACTTTGAATCTTGAATCGACGATTCCATCAAACTCCTCCGCTAGGAAGAGGTTCGACCTCGAACCTCGTAGCTCAGGATCTCGGTCTGATGAAACATCCCGATTCCCTAAGCTCTGATACCACTTGATGTGATACGATCTTCCGAGTCCGAGATTTTTCTTTTCTTTTCATTTTCTCTGATATTTCTCATCACTTTTTCCTTTGGTCACTTTGTTTTCTTTTGTTTTCATAAAACAACTTCTCTCCTTTTCTTTTTCTGGGCACTTCCCATTTTCACCACTTTTAAAAGAGCTTTACGAGAGAAAGGGAATAAAGATAAGAGAGGGAGAGATTACGTGAGAGGGAATTTAAGAGAGTGGGGAGAGAGAGGGAGAATGATAGAGTGGGAAAGAGAGAGATCACGGGGGAGGGGTTGTTTGTTTTTATTTCCCTGTTACACAAGCTTCACGATAGAATGAAGAGAGAGAATGGATTAGAGAGGGAGAGAAGAGAGAGGGGGGAGAGAGAGAGCCGCGATGGGATGGTCATGGGAGCCAGGTTCTGCAGCAGCAGTCCTCCCACCATGATGGAATAGAATGGACGCACCAAACGGTGCTCTGTTCTGAGCTTTCTCCCGCCGTGATCGTCCAAGGTGAAACCGCGACTGCTGGCGGTGTTGCAGGTGGAGGAAAGCTTGGACTTGGAGGGGGACGGGCGACACGGCACCGATGGGGGTGGCCGGCGAGCAGTGGAGTCGTGCCCCGGTGGCAGGAATCATTCCACGAGGACGCGGCACCGTGTCCAGGAGGTGATCGTCTGAGATGAGCCGCAACTGTCGCTTGTGGCAAGTGTTCAACAAGGAGTGGGAGGGGTGGTGCTCGGAGCTCGCTCGGTGCGGTTGGGGGGGTGTGGGAGCTGGGCAGGGTGGTGTTGTGTCTGGTTGGCATTTGTGCCGTGGTAGGGTTTTCATGGCAGTGGTGGCTGGGTCCTCTCATCTGGCATGGTGCGTGACGACGGGATGAAGGAGGCGGATGGCAAGAAGGAAGGTGGGAGATGGCTATAGGGCCGGCGGTGGCTGGAGAGATGGCAACGATAGTACCGGGGTGGGAGGACGTGGGTGGGGCTTCTCACCCGTCTCTGTCGCGGAGACAATGCAACCACGCTTCTCACCCGAGACCATTGTGGGGGTGGCTGTGGGAAAGAGAAAGGGGAAGGGACGGGCAATGGTGGGGAAGGGGAGAGTGGTGAGAGGGAAGATGGTGGAAAGGAGGTGGGCAGTGGATGGCAGGGAATCTCACCCGGGGGGGCTTCTCACCGCATCTCCTTCTCGGAGAAGAGCACGCAAGATACAAGGCTTCACACCTCACGATGGTTTCCAAAAATTCTAATCACTTCATTGTCTTAAACAAAGATTACATGACCTTTTATAGGCTCCACAAAGAAGACCAAAAGATAACTCACCTAACACCTACTTCCTACCACTCATAACTTTTTTGGGAAGACACTCTCTTGGGAAGACTAAAAGACACAAAATAAAAAAAAAGACTCTTACATAATTTTTTGTGGGCATATTTACTACAAACATAAAACATGACCCATTAAGCCCATACATGTGGCCCAATTAAAAAAAAACATCTATTTGATCGTTTTGTTGAAGCCGCTTGTCAATCCCTTCAAATTCAACCGCGAACTTTGAATCTTGAATCGACGATTCCATCATCCTGGGATCACGAGCCAGGTCATCAATCTCGGTAAGAATCCCTGTCAGAGATAGCATTGGATAAGTCATCAGTTTAAGTCCAAACACCCTGTACAGACTCTGTGAATGCAAAGCATTGTATAGACTTTGAAATCAATCTAGCAAGTGTATAGACTTGATGATGCAGTGAGCATGCAATGTACAGACTCTACATTGCAGGCAGACAGCAATGTACAAACTCTCCAATGTATGGACTTCAAATATGTGAAGCTATGCAATGTGCATACTTTGAAGAACAGCAAGTGAGTAAGTGTGTACAATGAGAGAGTGTATAGACTTGAAGACTTTAGCAGATATAGCAAAAGCAATGTATATACTTGTGAGGACGAATGCATTAACAGAACAGGAGAGTGTGTAGACTTAGACCTTCTGTTCAAGACAAAGACCAAAGTACATACTACATGATGTACAGACTTGATGTTGATCAAAAGACTTTTGGACATCAGCCCAAGGTGTCAACGCTTCCAACGTGCAGCGTCGCCTCAGCTCCTCAAACGAGATGTTCACGCCCTTGGCAACTGGCCAATGCGTCAACGCATCCAGTGTCAGCGTCGACGCAGTGAACAAGGCAGGTGATGAATAATGCATGCACTAGCTTTACCAATGTGTAGACTTCATGAGATGCAATGCAAACTCTGTACAGACTTTACTCAATGTATGGACTTCACATAAGAAGCCAACGGCTGTACAGACTTAGGCAACCTTCAACTCACTGCGATGTACAGACTCTGGGGGACAACAGCCAATGTATGGACTTGCTCAGCTCAAGGCCAGTGTATGGACTTGATGAGACACTCATGAGTGTGTAGACTTAGAGTGAAGCATATAGTGTAACACTGCAACAGACTGTATAGACTTTGGCAAAAGCATGAGACGTACCCTAAGACGATGAAGTCTGTATAGACTTTACTGTGAATGGATGCTCAGTGAGACGCAAGTTGAGACGATGCAGTGTACAAACTTCATGTAATGCATGCAGACGTTGAACAATAGAATGTGTAGACTTTGCCATGAGACGCTGAACAAGACACTCCAATGAATAGACTTGCTAGATGCACTGTAGACAATGTATAGACCTTGAAGGCTAACAAGCGTCCTCAGTGTACAGACTTGGGCTATACAGACTTTGACTCAAATGTGCATATGAGACGCTGAATGAGACAATCACTGTATAGACTTGGCCTAAGACAATGCATGAGACGGACTATGTATAAACTTGCGTTACTGTAGCAATGTATATACTTCATGAACAGATGATGTACCTACTTGGATTTGATGCATGCTGTACAATGTACATACTTCATGCAATGCAAAGCAGACCAAAGTACAGACTTCCTAAATGCTTCAAGACCATGCACATCAAATGTCTAGACTTCACAAGGTGAACGGCTGTACATACTTCCTATGTGAAGACAGTCGCTGTACAGACTTTGTTGAAGTGTGAAGGAGTTGAGTGTATAGACTTCGCGATGTGAAGACTTTGTCAAAGATAGCAGGCCGATGTACAGACTTGAGCGAGTCAAGGTCTGTATAGACTTGAAGATCATTCAGCGACCAATGTATAGACTTTCCAATGGAAAGGCTGTACAGACTTGAAACAATGGAAGACAACGAGTGTATAGACTTTGAAGTGTACCGTAGGTAAAACTTCCAATGTTCAGACTTCAAAGATGAACGTAGGTAAAGAACCCAATGTGCAGACTTGGAAGTGCAACGTAGGAACAGATGTCAATGTACAAACTTTGGCAAGTAACGATGTATAGACTTGCACAGTTCCAGCTGAAGAATGTATAGACTTTACCTATTGAATGTGGCTGTACAGACTTGGAGAGTTGAACCCAATGTACAGATTTGTTGATATCAAACCGATGTACAGACTTGCAATAAAGCTTGCAGAAGGCGATGTATATACTTTGATGCCCAACACCAATGTACTAACTTTGAAGAGAAGACAAATGTATGGACTTTGACGGAGTGAGATAATGTTCAGACTTTGAAGTCACACTGTGGATGTACATACTTGGAAGATCATGGAATGTATAGACTTGAAAGTCTGGAGGTGATGTATAGACTTGCCTAAGATGCAGCATGCCAATGTATAGACTTCATGAAGAAACACATGATGCAATGTGTGGACTTGGTGACACATCCAGACAGATGAGTGTACAGACTATGCCAGCACGCTACACGATGTGTAGACTTAGAAGTGCCTACAGCTGTGCAATGTGCAACCAGTGTATAGACTTGTCGTGCCTACACAGGGCGTTGTACACACTTGCTGCCTGATGCAAATGTGCAGACTCTATAAATGCATATGAATGCTTTATGCAGCAGATTGAACAATCTGAATTTCAAATGCAATGACTCAGAATGTAAGCAGATGAACTGACTGAACATATGAAAGACTGAATGAACATTTGAAAGACAGACTGAATATAAGAATGACTGAATAAAAACATGGTGACTCACAGTGATTAACTCACATTAAAACCAATCATCACAAACCCCTAAAGCCAATCATCAAAACCACAAGCCACAGGGGCCAGGGGCACAACATAACAAGCATGTAATAATTGCAAGAGAGCCTCGTGGATTTCAGTCATTTATAAAAGAAAGTACTCCCAGCGCAATGCGACGCCAGTGTTCATCATACCCCATTATTTATTGCATGTTTCTGACAATCAACCGTAGGGGCTAGAGCCGAGCCCTTGGACACAATCAGTGCCCGAACTGCATCTTCACGTTATAAATCCAGCCACTTCCACGAGTATAACAGTAAAGCTCGGCCAATAATGTATAAGTTCAAACTATAGTTCCATGATAACAAATATCAAGGTAAGAATGCTTCAATTAAGAATAGGAGAGTTTCAAGGATGCATTAGTGACAAGGTTAAGCTACGGAAGGAATACGACAGCATAACGATACATTCAATAACTTTCATAATTCATCAGATAGCTTTTTGAACAAAATATTGGGTTCCAGACTATCAATAGACTATCTAAGAACATAGGAAAATTAACCTTTGGGTCAAACCTTGGGTTAGACACAAGATGGCATAAAGCAGTTATATAGGAACCGATGTCATGAAGCCGCGGTTAAGCACAAACTACTACTATATGGAGTCGACGCCAGAAGGAAGAAGAGTCGACTCGAGAGCACAGCAAGACAACCGCGGTCACGGACCAACCGCTACTGGAGAGCGGCAGTTGACAGGGAACCGCTACTATCCAGGGTGCAATATATGCGAGAAAACTCAAGTGCTTTCTAATCCATTAGGCTTTGAGGGTACAACTAGCTCGACGTCCTACTGGGAATCCCAGGCTCGCGGAGACTTACGGAGGCCTTGAAATAAGATCACCTAGTCCGTTGGAAGGAATATCCAACGGAGAGGATCACAAGTTCAAGAGAGTGTGCCTATAAGTGTAAAGTGTAACTAATGGCTATGTATCGGAATACGTGCCATGTACTTATGAAAGACTCAAAGATGAGAGTGATATCGTGATAAAACAACGATCAAAACATCATGCTAACATGTTTCTCAATCTTTGAAATAGCTTATTACAATACTATATGGTTTTTGGCCAAAATTAACATATGATTAAAAATAAGTTTCTATTACATGAGAATCATGAAAACTAGCATGAAAAATGCACAATATACCAGTGAATAAGACATGGTAATCCCATGGATAAAACATAACTAATAGATACTTTAACTAGGAATCAAAAGAGGGCAATCTGACTACTGTTTAGGGTGAACTGTAGACAGACAGGTAAACGAGGTTAGAAGGGAACTGCTTCAGTAAGGCTATGGTTTGGTGAAAACCGCGTCTAGGTATCTACAGTTTATGTAAACCGCCTCCGTCCTTTCAGATAGGAGGGTGTGAAATTATGTATGCGGTGCCTAAGATAGGGCAATAAATGAATGAAAAATATGTTAAACATGGAGATACGACATGCTAGAATAAAGTTAGCTCAATGAGATGCATAGGTTTGCACAAATAAGTCAAAGTCATCAGCTTTTCTTCTTAAGGTGCAGGGATATGCATGCAAAGATAAGCCCAATATGCAGTGATAGTAAAACATCAAATATGATGTGTACACTGCATGAAATCGCATGGAAATAGAGGGCTATTACTCCTATCACATTAATTTAGCATTTTCATGAGATAACCTACCTTTGATTCGATCCCTAGACTTCAAATTTCTGACTGAAAGTTGACCCTAGTTTCTGCACGTCCTATGCTAAACCAGCAACTTCTCGTCCCTCGTTCTCCTTAATCTCTTGACCTAAATTTATGAAATTTGGAGGGTAGGTAGATAACATAAAGAAGAATAACTTCTTCTAAAGGATGAACTTCTAAATACCTCGATTAGGACTTCTAATCTTACGTTCTTCCTCGGACAGAGCCACTATTTCCTGCGCTTTCTACAGTGAAACAACAACTTCGGGGGCTTCTATCTCTCCAATGGCTTGTCCTCCTAGCACGAAATTTGGAGGGGAGTAAGCTAAAACTAAGGTAAATAAAATGTTCTAAAGAATCAACCTGAAATACCAACTCCTTACCGTCGAACAATGCGAGCCAAAGAAAGGGTTCGCGCAGGTTGAATCTAGGTTCTATTTATAGAGTTTACTAGGGTTTTGGGGATTAGTTCGATCTAGAAGTCCTAAATTGGTGTAGGATCGATCCCCAAGAGTCCTAGACTAGGTTACTATGCCAGATAGCATCGAACCCTAGAGATTGGAATGAGAAAAATCCCATTTTTCCACGTTCCTCCAACTCACATTCACTTAACATAGCCGCGGTTAGGGTGAATCTGTCGCTGTGTGACCGCGGTTGATCGACAAACCACGTTCTTGCGGTTAAATCCAAAATTTTTGGATTTTCCTATTATCTCCTATAATTGGACTAGTTATCCAATTTTATTTCTGTAAATTGTCCTAATTACGTCTCTAGTAATGGGCTTGGCGCAAAAGGGTTTAAAAATTGGTCTATGGGCCTATTTTAAGTGGGCTGAACCCTTTGGTTAATATAGGGCCTTAATTAACCCATAACCATTTATTAAATGCTTTATAAATCTTATTTAATTCCAGAAAATTTCGAGGCGTTACAGGGCGACCATCATCTGACCGCTAATTCTGTTGTTGAATAATTACCAAAGTCGTAATTTCCTAAATTGCATCTGTCCATATGGACGCGATTTCCTTTTTAGATTTTTGGTAATTTTCTATTTTTTAAAATATTAATGAAACGGCGTCCGTTCGGGCTGTCGCCTATTCTTGAACGCGTCCAGGACCCCGGGCGCGTTCTTCCTTGCCTTATTTTGAGCATTTAACTCCGTCTAAAATTCGTATTAATTCCCAATTGGCAACCAGCCCATGGAGGCTCAAGGAGGAGGTCTCCCATGTGCCTAAAGCTACATCCTTGGATCGTCTTCCTCCCTTGAAGATCTAAAGCCCCCAATTGGAGAACAAACCCATAAGCCTATCTTTCATCTCTTCTCTTTATCTTTTCTTTTATGCATTTAGTTCATATCCATGTTCATGCTCATGCATCATAATCATATCTCCTTCTCCTTTTATTTCCTTTTATCTCAACATTGAGATCCTCCATTGTGCAACACTTAGCACCCTCCCTTTTCTATCATTCATCAAATTTTCCTTACCCTTTACATAAGTGTTTAAAGGCCAACACCAACATGGTGTGTTCTATTTCATGTTTTCATGTTTATTCTATTAAGAACTTGATGCTACACTGACCTTGTTTCTAATTCATATTTTCTTTATTGATGTTTGTTTTATTTTACAAGGGTAATCAAGACAAGAGAAACTCCCTTCATCGGCCGGCCGATAGGAAGAGAAGGTACACTCACATCTCCCCCGCATTTAAAGGTATTCTTCGCGATCTCTCCTTTGTTATTATTATTATACTCCTTTGAGGCCCACGGTCTCTGACGATCACCCTCCTATTAGCATCCACGCATGCTCCCTATATCTTTCTTTCCCTTATATATTATTAATTCTTTCTTTTCCTTAAGTGGATTTTCCATAATCTACAAATTGGCGATCACGGTGGGACCACCTTTTATTTTTCTTTGATTATCCTCTCCATTTGGCACCCACGTGTGCCACCTCCTTTTGCACCTATGGTGCATTCCCCTTTGTGCTCCACGTAGCACTTTTTCTTATTATTTTCACCCCTTGTGCACCGCGTGCACACCCCCCGCTCCTACGTGATTGTTAACTTGTTAGATCTTTTGGAAATTCAATTTTTCTTATCTAAAAAAAAGAGCGTGCCATGCTTTTTTTCTTGTTCCTATTTGATTGCCATGAGTTATGTGATGAGTTTGTGAGTGTTTTCCTCTTTTCCATTGGTTTTTCCTCATTTTTCTAACTTTCTGGTCGGTGACAGTTTCTGTGAACAGAGGATTCTGCGTCCAAACAGTGGGCTCTATTTCCTGGAATTGGCGCCCACTATGACAGGCGTTGTTCCCTTTAAAAAAAATCAAATTAAATGTGTCTGGTATAGTGGACGCGTTCATGTTTTTGGTTAAAAAAAAAGGGAAAGCGCGGCCAGATAGTGGATGCCAATTCTTGATTTGGCGCTCACTGTGACAGTCGCCCATTCTCTGTGTTTTCATAGAATTCCTTTATTATGTGATTTGTTTTGTATCGTCTTTACGCATTTCTGTTCATACATTCATATTTCCATTCTTTTTCATTGACACTTGCATCTAGGGCATTTGGCTTGGGAGACCTCGACTCCCCGCACTTTCTAGGAGATCTTACCCCTTCTTGGTGAAGGAAGGACCCTCCATTAAGCACTCCGTCTCTTTGGACCGGAATCTCCTAAACCAAGCCTCCATAAGTCCCCGCACCCATGGATTCCCTCACGGACGCCGGACAGGTTGTACCTTTGAAGTTCCCCGAGATTAGTTGGCCTATACGTAGTGAGAGAGTGTACCTAGTTGGCATTAAAGCAAACCCACATTAAAACTTGGTTCCTACCTTGAGTGGATCATAGCATACTTTGTCAACAATTATTTAATTCACCGAGGTTCAACAAAAAAAATCAAGCGTAAACATCTAACTTGTTTGACATCTTTACAAATTACCTTGATTGAATATTGTTTGTTTGCATAATGTTTCGCTATGATAATCAAACCATGTTTAATCCCAATCATATTCATGAGGATGATCAACCTAGCACATCATACAATCCTCAATTTCATGGTTCTCACCACAATTTTTCTAAGGGACCACATCCTCACTCTTATGGTCTTGCCCGACCCATGGGCAATTTCCAATCTCATGGTCCCTTGCATCCATTGCAAGTCACTACTCCCTGGGAACCATCTCCTCTACACGACGAGAAGGTTTCCCAAGTCCTACATGCATTAGACCATATCACCCCTCAACAAATCTAAGCCCTTAGGGAGATTGTTGAGGGTGCATCTTCTTCTCCTTCTCCTTCCAATCCCTCATTGGTGGCCCATCACCCACCTTCTCCATTTCATCTACGGGTGGCCCATCACCCACCTTCTTCTACACATACTCCCGTTCGGGTGACCCATCACCCGCCTCCCTCTTTTCATCCGCCTTCCTCTACACATGCTCCTTCTCGAGTAGTCATAACCCACCTCCTTCTATTCCTCCTCCTAACCGGCCCCAACGCCCTTATGTCTATTATAACCCAGCCCGTCCGAGTCCTTTTGTGGGTCAATCTCCCCACCCTCCACAGCTTTTACATCAAGCCGTCCCTCCACAGCCATTACCCCAAGCCCCTTCGGGCACTCAAGGCCAACCCTCCGTTATTCATGTCACACCCCTCCAACAAACCCTTCTTGATAAAATTGCTTCAATAGAGGAACAATTGAAGAGGGTCGCAAGCCCACGGCCCGCTCCTCCTCCTCCTCCTCAAGTCAATCCTCTTCATACTTTTATGAATAACATCACCAAGATGGAAAAAGATTGGAAGGAGAGGAGAGATAATGGCATCGACGATCTAAGTGAGCAAGATATTTTGACAAGTATTAATGATCAAGTGGACGTCGTCTGCCCTCCACCACCCATATATCCCGCTCGTTCATGTGGACCTTCGCCTCCGCCTCTACGTTTGTATACACAAGAACCTCCATGTCATTATACGCCTCCTCCACCCATTCACACCACGCATTCATGTGGCCCTCTGCCTCCGCGCTCACCTCCACAAAATCCTTCACCTTGTACGTCTCCATCACCCATTATTACGCCTCCACCATGGCGTCCAGTTTAGTTGAATTCAGATGATGAAGAATGTGAGCCAGCACGACAAGAAGAATATGTTAAAGAGGCACCAACTCCGAGCTTTCTCGATTTTCCACTCCCTCCATTACCCGATGACCCCCCTACTCAGGACGATACCACCATCCCAAACCCCATTTATGAAACCAATTGGTGCTATGATGATGGATTGATGCTTCAGTCGCCCTCATCGGCACGCCATGACCCTTCCCATATTCTCAAAGCCTCTCGCCTCACCAAAATCTGACGTTTCTTGCGCATCAAACCTCCCTCTTCCACACATCTAGTTAACACACTATTAACCTCCACGAAGCCATCCGAGTCAACCTCCACACCCTCGGCCTCCGCTGAACCTACCATCAAACCTTCTCTTTGTACCAAACCAACTAACCCTCTATTGCCGCCACCTCGGCCCTCCACTACTCCCATAAACCAAAAGCCAATCCTTCTTATCCCTCTACTCAACCTTTCACCTACACCCGTGGCTAATCCTGAGCAGGATCCACCTCCTTTTGCACTCGAGCCAACCCCATCTGCTTTCGAGCAAGGGGAGAAGCTTGTTGTTATTGAACCCCCAGTTTTACCTACCCTTCCACTAGCGCCATCCATTAAACCTTCATCATTCATTAAGCCTACCGCCTCGGCTTCACCTTACACTACCACTCGGAGTAGGTGTGTGATTACAAGTACACGTGCCAAAGATGATCTCCAAGAGCCGGACAAGAAGGATTTGGCCACGGCTATGCTGTTCCAAAGTCAATAGTTTATTTGCCGGATGTCAATCCGCGTTCTTGTGTCGGGCATCTTTGAAGAGGCTAAGTCCCCGCTGATGCTCACTGAAGAAAAATGTCAAGATTTGATGCCATGTCGGCCTAAGGCTGTTATCAAAATCACCCTGCTCATTGGTCGACATTCTTTTAAAGCTCTTATTACCCCTTGTTCTGTCATTATACAAGTTCCTACCAAAGAAAAGGGGTTCTCCTCTTACATTCCCATAACACATTCCACCTCCAATGAGAGCTTATGTTCATCAATTTCATCCACTGAGCCAGTTGGATGGGCACTTTCTTTGCCATGGAGGGGCGGGATTTCTCAAGGGCCTTCCACCGATCCACTCACCATTTTTTCTATTTCATTCGCCCTCTCATTTAATTTATCCTTATGGGCCACTCATAGGGTGATAAGGAGACTTTCTTCCTTGCAATCATTGCATCTCTTGCATTCCATGCATCCATCACATTCATTGCATTGCATCTCTTTTCATTCCTTCTTTCCCAGGTTTCCAAACTTGTATCCTCCTCGTCCTCCGGAACTGTAGGATTTTCTATCTCTTCTTTCCGGGCATCGTGCCCCCTCCTGTTTCTCCTTCCGGTACCTCTGGATTATTCTCTCTCCCTAGGGCATCGCGTCCCTTCTCACTCTATTCCTCCTAAGCCTACGGACTTTTTGTCTACCCCCACTAGCTCCTTTGTGCATCCCCTCCGGTTTCCTTCATCCAGAACTTCCAGATTTTCTATCTTTTATTTTCAGGCATTTTGCCCCCTCCTATTCTCTCCTTCCAGAACCTCCGAACTTATCCCTTTCCCTAGGGCATCGTGCCCTCTCCAATTTTTCCCCTCCGAAACTTTCAGATTTCTCACTGATTCTCCTTGGGCATTGCGACCCATGGTGTCTTCACCCTCCGGAACCTCTAGATCTTCCCCATTCTATCTCTCTTAATTCACCTTCATCTCCAGAATCTATAGATTTTTCATCTCTTTTGCTGGGGCACCGCGGCCCTTTTTACTCCCACCCTCCAGAACCTCCGGATTCCTTTCTCCTCCCAGGGCATCGCGCCCCTTTCTATCTTCTCCCTATGGAACCTCTGGATCTCTTATTCCCCTTCCTCTGATTTGTCTTCCTACTCCTCCAGGACATTGCGTCCTTGGTTCTTTTCCTCCTTTTAAATTGCCTTTTTTCCATACCTCCTTCCAGGGCATCACATCCCTACTTATTCTATCCCTCCGGACTCTTCTTCTTATCATGATTCTCCTCCTCCTTACCTTCGGACCCTCTGGATCCGCCTCTTTCCATTTACCAATTTCTCCTCTAAATTTTTCCCTATCCTAAGTCTGACCCGACTTCTTCCACCTCCACTGCTTTGGGCATCTGCCCTTTCTCCCACTATTTTTGAGACTTTAGTCCTCACTTCTCCTCGTAACTCCCTTTTCCTTCTGTAGACCTTCAATGTGATCAGGGTCTTTACGCCTTAGTGAGGGAATTCTAGCCCTCACCTCTCTTCCTTTTCTCCTTATTCATCTGAGTCTGGTCTAGACACCACTCCTTCTTGTTAAGCCACTTTCAAAACTTTGCTATCCTTTCTTAACTGCCAAAAAAGGACAACAAATCACATGTTTATCAACATCACCTCTGGCTACTTCTACAAGGTTGCAAGGTAATTTATGTGCGTAAGTATGCATTTTTATGATGTCATTATCTCTTTCATTCTACGCATGATTTTCAAAATGAAGTGCTTCTTAGCATGATTAAGAGTGATATTCTAGGCCTTTATCCTAGGTCTTTGTTTAATTCAATGTCAAAAACAAAAAAAAAACAAAAAAAGAGAAAGAGTCTTTAGGCTTGCTTTTGCAGCATCTTTTGGTAATAAGAACCCCGCGCTGGGAGTTCAGCATTCTCGCCCCGCTCATTAAGGACAACCCTTAGCTGGACACCGCACACACTTCATGGCATCCTTAGCCGTCTCCTTCGGTAAACACCGTTGCTACTTAGGCCATGCTCGAGGGCACGAAGTCTTTTCTCTTCTCTATTCGGCCGGCATATGAGGGTAGAGATAGTCTGGGCAAAACAACTAACCTAAGCACATCCCGACAAGAGGAAGTCTCAAATAAGGGCAATCTATTATGACCTTATTCTCAAATCTCAAATCTCCATTGTAATATCTGTCAAGTCCAAAGGACACAAAAAGAGCAAAAATGATGATCAAATAAAGAAAAAATGAGCAAAAGAAAAGGAAAATCCAAAATTTTTGGCATGGCAAAAGGGCAGTACAGTTTCCCTACGGGACGTTATGAGCCCGGTCATATGCGTGCCTATAAGAGAATTTAAGGTTTGATGATATGACACAAAGCCTCGGCGCAACAGACCAAATCTCTGGGGGTTGTGTTATGGAAGGAAGTCAAAACCCGATATATTCTTAACTCGTATCAAGCTTATCCTCAAGTTTTCTTCTCTTCTCTCTCCAAGGCCGAGTGTTTCTCGGGTATGGCCTTTGTAGGGGCTCTATTAACCAAGGGTAGCCGACTATAGGGCGCCACCCTCAATGCACGCCCTGCTTTGGGCGGTTTTTAACGAAAGGGGAAGGAACAAGGACCCCTAGCTAGTGGTTTGAACATCCTTTGATGTTGCATTAGCAACGTCTAAACCAAAAAAAATTAAATATTTCCTAACAAAAATCTAAACAAATTTAATATTATCAAAAATCTAAATATTTTCAAAAATCTAAAAAATTCAAATATCTTTAAAAAATTCACAAAAAATTTGAATACTTTTTCGAAAACCCATAAAATTTACATATTTAAAAAATCTAAAAAAATGCATTGCATTATATTTTTCTGATGGTGCTTTTGCAGGGACAACTTTCTGCAAGGACCAAGAACATGGGATGAACCCTCTCCCTTCCATTTACATCAATCTTTCGATTCTTTCTCTTGTTCTCACAACAATGACATTCAATTCCTCTAACTCTGGGCATCTTCCGATTCTGAGCAATTCACTGTCAAATCTTCTGATTATTCCTGCCACTGGACATTACTTGATCTTTATCTTTCATGCACAAATCTTATGATTTGCCAAGATTGTTATCCTCATGACTTAACAGCAAAACAATGATTTATTTGCATTTTAATGATATGCCTTAATGTTATGCTATCAATGCTTGGATGCCATCTATGTTGAATGCTTAAATCAATGCTATTCATGACATCTATGTTCATGCTATGCTTCACATGTTTAACGTTATTCATGCTATGGTTGCTATGCTTTATTGCTAAATTCATTGATTGTTATCTTCTTGATATCTTAGCTAATCAACTTTTGAGCGCAGGAAGAAGCTCTTTGGTCCCACCGTCCAGCTATCATCCTAGTCCCACGGTGCTTGCACTGCATTTCTTATTCCCCTCACGCTTATTGCTCCACCATCTTCCTGTATGTATTTTACTATATGCTATCTACTCTATTAGATTATATCAAGGACCTTGTGGCTTTGGTAAATCTGAAATTTGAGTTCTTGATGGGAATCAACACCGGGTACTAACATCTTATTTTACATTTGTGTCCTTTTTATTTACATTTATACCCTTGTATAATTGGGTACGCACTTGTATAGCAAGTATAAGCCAAAATGTGAGTCTTTAGGTTTTAGTGGGTTTATTTGTAAAAGTCCAGGGAGATTGTCCAAGGTGGGCTTCTAGAAGACTTCACCATTCAAGGGGACAAAGAGGAGAGAAAGTCCATATTCTCTCCCTTAAAGTCAAGGGGGTGCCCCCCTTAGAAAATGATTGTTATTTTATTTATTTTTGATCTTTAAACACATGGGAGAAATAATTCTTCCATCCCTTGTTTGCCCCTTCCTAACCCTAGATCTAGGGATAGTTTAGGTCATTTTATATTTCATATAAATACCTTGTATTTCTCATTTTCATGGAATTAATGAAAGATTTTGTTGGAAAATCCAAGGAATGCCCAAGGGCGCCCCTCCTCCTCTCTCCTCTCTCCCCCTTGTAGAGCTGAAGGCTCCTTCTTCTGAGGTGTGAAGCCTCTCTTCTACCCCCTTCTTGAGTGAGAAGCTCAACACCGCCGCCGCCGCCGCCATCGAGCCGCCATCGCACCGCCACCGCCGCGTCTTCGGAGCTCTGTCCACCCCTGAATAGAATAGTAAATGCCGATTTTTAGCTCTCCATCAGAAGCTTAGGTCGTGCCCAAAATTGGAGGGTAAGTCCCCCACGTTCCCCCCATCCTCCACAAAAAATTCAGGCCATAAAACCCACGTTAGCTACTTTTCCCAATTCTATCTTTCCACCCCTAGCAATCTGCCTTCTGTGCAGATCTTGTTACAGCAGCCCTGTTCATCCTTTATTCGTCCCCCTTAACCATTTCTGATTTAGCTCAAATTTAGACTGGGTGTTTTTCCCATCAGAACACACCTCCACAATTTTTTTCACGAATTTAGGAGTTATTTTTCCACTCTGAAAAATTAAAACTCAGGCCAAAATCTGTTCTGTCCTATGCAATCTAGATCTGACCCATGTCCAATCAAAAATCCATTTCCCCTGTCAAACCACCTTTAGAAAATCCACAAAAAATATTAGCGTCTTCCTTACATCCCCCTCTATCTCCCATAAAAATCCCAGCCTCCAGATCTAACGTTTTCCCTCCGGTCAAACCCCATTCTCAAGAGATCCAAATCTGTCCTGCTAGATCTGGTTCTGTGAACCAGCAGGTTATAAATTCGACAAAGGCCATTACAAAGATAGAAAAAATTCTTTCTCTAGCCTTGGGTGGTATCTCTCTAAAATAGCTTTCCAACTGCGCTGGTTTCGCGTCAATCAGAGGTTAGAGATGATCGCAACAGCTGTTCTCGCCGGGTCACGCGCTGCAGGAACAGAAGAAGCAGCTCGTGGACAGCAAGCAACACTCACCCCCGGGCCGGCCGCCTCGCCTTCCACAAGGTGAACTAGCACGTCGCCTTCCCAAGGAACGCCCCTCTAGGAACCACCGTCGCAGCAGTACCATTTCCGGCCCACTCGGCCCGCCGACCAGGATGTGGACCCCATGGTTACCGGCACGGGCTGCCACCGGAGTTGTCCAAGTTGTTGCCCGTCAACCCAAGATCGGTCCTCCCGGGTCCCACTTGTAGCCCTTTAACTCCCTGCACGGAGTGGGCCATAATATCACGACTGTAATTATTGTAATATTTTTATCGGGAGTTACCGTACTTGGCCGGGGTCGTCTTCTCCACGCCCGGAGCGTGGAGGTACACTCGCCACCCTCCTCGTAGGCATTTACTTTACTTGTATACTTTTGAATGCCACTGCTAGAGTGATAGGTTACTTAGCTCGGTATATGTTTTTATCATTGCTGCGAGAGTGAGTGAGTGACCCGTCCCGTGACTCAATCTGAGTACACGTGGAAGAGCCGACTACCCGACTCATTGCCGGTTCCTTAACCGCGCACGATCCCGCGTTTCCCTCGCTTAGGGACAAGTTACGAGCTAGAGTCCCAGGTTCGCTGGTCCGTCCCACATCAAATTGGTATCAGAGCAAGTCGAGTCTAGGGTAGTTTTGTTTAAAAACACACACAAAAAAAGAGTCAGTTACGTCGGTTCAAGGTTGCATTTGCATACCATTATTCGGTATATCAAAAGGTGTTGCCCGAACGTTAGGTTACGTCTATCGGGAAGGTCGCACAATTGCGAGGGAGGATCTTCGGATCCCGTAACTCCACCAAGTATCGTCTATTGGTTGAGTCTAGGTTTGTAGTCTAGTCGGCATTCCAACTTTGCAACACATTTTAGATTCGTGTCTAGTGTCTTGTCCAAGTGTCGGCATGGCTATCTTATAGTTCCCCGTGTCCCATGGATCCCCAAAAGCCCACATCTTATGCATGGTGCCAATACGCCCAATGATGGGAGGCCTAACCCCACCACCCCCGTAGGCCCACAACCCGATAATTTTGTGGCTCCAAAGTCCCGAGTGACTACCTAGAGTGGGAAGCCACTATGGACACATACTTTGAGTGTTACATCATGCCCGATGCCATGCAAGTCAACCTTGCCACAAGGTGACTTTTTTACGAAGCCGCCGAACAATGGAGGGACATAGAATATTTGAGGGAAATTAGGAGGCAAAGGCCTATAGAGTCATGGCGAGAGATGAAGGGCGAGCTTAGGAGGGTCTACCTACCCAGCCCAGTCACCTGCAACCGACCCCACCCAATCTCTTCAATCAAGTGGGTCATAGCCGGAGGCAGAGGGCCCCACATGTAGACGAGCCTAAGCCCAATCCTAGGCCGAGTGATTATGGACGAGTCCATCACGATACCCGTACTCCAAACCCGACCATTGCCAAACTTTTCAAAACCATTTCGGATCGATTGGATAGGATGTGTACTCAAATTAACGGATTCCTGTCCGAGCCTCACATCCCGGTGCCACCCCAAGGACCTCTTCCCCTCAAGGAGGATAGTCCTTCCCCACCCATGAGAGCTCCATTGCCATCACCCTCACCTTCCGATCTTTATTCGGAGCCATTTCATTTGGAGCCACCTCAGCCTGAGCCACTCGTGTTTCTAACGGGAACGCTTTTCATCGCCGAGCCACTACTTAGCTAGCTCAAAATAGGCTTGGTCCCACCTTGCTATCCATCCATGGACCCCACACTACCTTTAGTGCCCGTCAACTCATTCCATACCACATTCCGGTCTAGTCACCATGTTGATACATTGGATGACCTTCTTACGGGGTTAGACCGATAGTTGCAGTTGATGCACTTATTGGCCCCAGGCTTCGACTGACCCACAGGTCGTAGCTTCACCCATCCCGCTTTGGGGTCCATTACCTCCGTGTGCACTATGGGTCATGTCACCACGGAGGTCCTCTTATTCCACCCCACATCGGTCGAGCTCGACTTCATACCCTATTGCCCTAGGGAGGAACCATACCTTCTCTATGAGATCACCGTCCCACTTACCATAACGGATGAAGGTGACCACCTACACCTTCAAGAATTCCAAAATTGGTACCATGACCTATGGGAGCCTAGTTCGAGGGGTCATACTTTCTTTGATCCCTTCGACCCATTCCCTAGTGAACCCCTTGACCCACCACTTTTACTCCACTTTTTCGAGGGAGTCCACTATCACACCCCTTCCCCACGGGCCGGGCCATCTACACCCACCAAGCCCGTTCATGGGCGATATACACCTACATATAGGGATGATGTAGAAGATGCATCCAACCCTCCTGGACCACCCAAACCTCCCAAATCCAAAGGACCGTCCCATGATTGTACCAACATTTGGTTGTGTCTTGTGTATGCATGGCACACATTCCGATGTCCTGGTCCACCATTTCATTTGTATGGGTCAGACTAACAGTAGGTTTGTTTAGGGTCATGTGTGAGTCCGTGTTTTTCTTTCGAGTGCATAGTGGGTCTGCATGCATCGAGTCGAGTCAGTCTCAAGTCAGCTCGCGATGTTAGTCCCTTTCGAGTGCGAGGCAAGTCGGATCTATTGCGTATGTTGTAGACTTGCCAGAATTTGGGATCGGCTCTACCTCAACATATCGGATCTAGTCACATAAAGGGACCCAGCAGTGATTCCTAGTGAGTCTTTGAGCCGCCTTCTCCCCTTTGAGAGTGACCCCACCCCAGAAGTGTCCACTTCTAGCCTCATTCCTACAGCAGTGTGAGCATATCGAATATATACAGGATGAGCAGGTGACGATTACTTGGAATGGAGCGTACTCGGCGCTTCCAAGTTCGGTGACGGATTTGCCGGAGTCACACGAGCAGCCGCACCCCTTACTCGACGGGGTCGAATTCTTCTAACCCGGGGAGAATTGATGGGAATCAACACTGGGTACTAACATCTTATTTTACATTTGTGTCCTTTTTATGTACATTTATACCCTTGTGTAATTGGGTACGTAATTGTATGGCAAGTATAAGTCAAAATATGAGTCTTTAAGTTTTAGTGGGTTTATTTGTAAAAGTCCAGTAGGTCCAGTAGGGGCCCCCACCCTCTTCCCCATTGGTCCACCTAAGCCCTAGGGCCCATGTGTCCAAAATTTGTATTAATTCCTAATCGGCGACCAGTCTATGGACGCCAATTCTTTTCTAATTTTAGAAATTCCTAATCCTTCATAAAATGCCTCAGAATTGGCGGCACTTCGATCTGGTGCCATTTTAATTGGCGACCACTGTGGTGGGCGACCATTCCTATAGAATTCTGAATCCGGGCAGAACCTCACTCTTTCCCTATTTTAAGCTCCTTTTCCATTGGGGAAAGGGTTCCTAAGGCTTTCTAAGGTTGGGAGGACACTTGGCCATGGAATATCTTCTTCCAATTCCAATTAAAATAGGTTTTCCTATTTTCTAAGGAATTAAACCCATGAATTTCTCTCCTATAAATTGGACCCCTCTCTCCCTTGTGTATAAGTCCGGTTCTATTGATCAAGGGGAGGTGCTGCTAGACCGGAGGCTCAAGGAGGAGGTCTCCCATGTGCCTAAAGCTACATCCTTGGATCGTCTTCCTCTCTTGAAGATCTAAAGCCCCCAATTGGAGAACAAACCCATAAGCCTATCTTTCATCTCTTCTCTTTATATTTTCTTTTATGCATTTAGTTCCTATCCATGTTCATGCTCAAGCATCATAATCATATCTCCTTCTCCTATTATTTCTTTTTATCTCAACATTGAGATCCTGTATTGTGCAACACTTGCACCCTCCCTTTTCTATCATTCATCATATTTTCCTTACCCTTTGCATAGGGGTTTAAAGGCCAACACCAACAAGGTGTGTTCTATTTCATGTTTTCATGTTTATTCTATTAAGGACTTATGCTACACTGACCTTGTTTCAAATTCATATTTTCTTTATTGGTGTTTGTTTTGTTTTGCAAGGGTAATCAAGATAAGAGAAACTCTCTTCATCGGCCGTCTGATAGGAAGAGAAGGTACACTCACATCTCCCCCGCATTTAAAGGTATTCTTCACAATCCCTCCTTTGTTATTATTGTTATACTCCTTTGAGGCCCACGTGTCTCGGGTGATCACCCTCCTATTAGCATCCACGCATGCTCCCTATTTCTTTCTCTCCCCTATATATTATTAATTCTTTCTTTTCCTTAAGTGGATTTTCCATAATCTATACCAGAGTTCGAGACTCCTCAACACCCGACTCGGGCACACAACCCCGGGTCTCATCAAGGTCGGTCCCCAATGCGGACTCTCCGCTTTGGGCCTCTGGCCTCCCAGCTCTGCAACAGGGTCTCTACCCCTATGTTCCAGTAACGCCAACTCCCAGCTCAGGCTTCCGCCTCGGGATATGGCGACCTCAGTGCCCAGCTTGGGCCTTTGGCCCCAAACGTCAGCAACACCGATGCTCAACACGGGTCCACAACCTCGAGTTTTCGGCACCCCAACATTCCCCGCAGTGTCGGTTTTCAGTGTGAGAGTGTCGCCTCGAGTTTCGACAACCCTTCTATCGGCTCGGGCAAAAGCCTATGCTCGGGTCACTCAGCCGTCGGCCCTCGGTATGGGCTCTATGACCCGACGGCCCATCCCAGCACTTTTTGCCAACAACTTTACGCTACTGGCAATGGTAGACCATGTTTTCTCTATCTACCACCTTGGAGTAGGGTCCTCCCCGGCTCCCTAGAAGAATCGCCGTAGCGACCGCAGAAGTAGGCGACTCGCTGCTGCAACCAGCTATTCCGACAAGACTATTCTTGTTGGCGACTTGAGGATCTGTCTCAATGGACGTGAACCAATCGTACCCTGGGATCGCTCTGTGCCCACGATCCCCACTACCAACCGCTTCAGCCTCGTGCAACGAATGCAAGAAGATAAAGAGGAACTCAGAGAAGTCAGTGCCTCGGTGATTAACCAGGAACACCTACCCCAGTCCATCACCTAGACTCCCAAGTCTCGTCGAAAGAATAGTGACAAGCTAGGGAGGTCAAGAACTTAGCCTGAGAAGAATCTGGGTTACCCCGAAGGAGGCTCAACATGTTCAAAGGGCACGTACTAAGAACCCTCTTCGATCGCCTGGGCGTGGCGTCGCTTGGGACCTTGTTGAATCTTCATCGGCACAGTCCGACGGCACCCTATCGACTAGCCTCTCTAGCCCAAATAGGCGGAAGCAAAGAAGGGCTCGTGCCGGGCCCCACCAGCACCCAGCCTCAAGCTTTCCTCGAGTCTACATCATGACGGAGGCTCCACTTCAACGGACCTCAGTCTTCGACAGACTGGGGGCACCAGTCCGCTCTGAGAAGCATTCCCAAAAGAAGCAGACGGTTCGGCTCATCAACGACGCGGTTCGAATGTTCGCGTGTTACGCCACCAGACACCAGTCCGACACTTAGTCCGATGACCTGAACTAGCCTCTGGCCCAGCTCAAGGGGCCCCACCCTCAAACTCAACCTCCGACGCCGCAAGGTCACGTCAGCACTTCTGCTGGACCTCAGGCATTGGAATGCGCCTAAGAGGTCCCAATAGAGGACTGTGGCACTCCTGTTAACGCGTATCTAGTCAACAATGATCCGCCGGTGAATGAGGTTCAAGAGGTGACTCTAGAGGCTCTCATGAAGGAGAACCAGCACTTGAAGGCCCTCCTGCAATACCTTCTTCAGGAGTAAGACCTTCACCCTCAGCAACCCGCTCGGCCTTTGGCCGAAGCACCGGCACTACCAGTTGGGCACAATGGTGCCAATGCCTCAGCAGCAGCCGCTCAAACCCCGACAACAGCAGGGTTCGACATGCCTCTAGTGGAATCCCATCTACGGGCATCTAACACGCCGGTGCCAGAGCATCTTGTGGCGCAACGGCAGATGATCGAGCGGATCGTCGAGACGAAGCTCGCCCAGTATGGGGAAGGGGTCGCCACTATAGACCTCTACAGTGTACCCTACCCACTGCATCACCAACTAAAAAAGCTTCCCCCGGAGTATGCCATGCCCCCGAAGCTGCAAAAGTTTGACGGCACTACAAGAAAACTGGCCTATAGCAACGAATTTTGCCTACGCTTTCAAAAATCGTAGCTATATACGACATAGTCCGGCGTTTTTAAAACTATGTAGGTAAATTTCCTACGTTTTATTATAGTGTAGCTATAAGGTCATCTTATTCCAACAGTTCATTGAGAAACGTACGAGAAGTTTACCTATTCCTACGCTTTGTGAATGAATGTGATAATAGGTCATAGATATTCTTTCACTTTTAACAAAATGTAGTAATAAGTCACTTCGAATAATAAAAAATTAAAAATTAAAAACGTAGGAATTGAACTCACACCAAAGGCGGGAAAACTACCGCCGATATTTTTCATTTGTTTGTCATTTAACACTCGATTTTTCCCGAATTTCACCTATCCTCTCCCTCTTTCTCTTCCTCCCCTACCCCTCCCCATCTCGACCATCTTCTTCCCCACAAAAACCCAATCGACTGGTGAGCTCCCTCTTCTCTGTCTTCGGTGATCTCCCATTCTAATCTCCTGGACAAAACCCCACAAAAACCCCCATCCACCTTCTTCCCGATACCCTTCGTTCTTCTTCGATCATCTGCTGTTGTTGGTGCTTTTGAAGGAAACCCTTGAGCTTCGGGAACACGAAGAAGCTGTCAGGTCGTCCGAGGGGGCCGATCCGGCTAACCTACCCGCCGGAGGACAAGGAGGAGGGCCTATCGGCGCTGCCGCTGGTGTCATCGCCCGATCTGTCTTCCAGAGGGCCAGGCCAAACTACGGAGGCGAGGGATGAGGAATCCCGACCCAGGGGAGGAGGCGCTCTGGGCTGGTCACTACGGTCTAGGGTCGAGATCAAGGAGGCTAGAAGGAAGAAGAGGAAGGTGGATCTATGGGTATCCCTCTTAAGGGATGAGACCGAGGAGGACTTCCTCTGGATGATGAGCATGAAGCTGTCGCGTAGGTCCAGGCATCTGACTAGCTGCAGGTTGGCTCTCCCTTCCTCTTCTCCTCTTCTGTGATTTTTATCTCCTTGCCTCTTATAAAAAAATATCCCTCGTCCTCTCTGTCTGTCTGTCTGTCTGTCTCTCTCTCTCTCTTTTCTACGGTGGTGATAGAAATCTGATGGATTTTCATCATAGGAGGCCGGCTCCGTCTCCGGTTTGGCCGGGGCGGCAACTCTCGTCCGATGTTCTAACATCTCCTTCCACCGGAGAAGAAGAGTGGCAGAAGGAGATGGGAAGCGATGGGCTGTGCTAGATCCATGCAGAAAAAAGAAGGCCAGCTCTCTCTCTCTCTCTCTCTCTCTCTCTCTCTCTCTCTGAGTTTGGCATGGTTATCTCTGATTTGGTGGACTGCAGGTAATGTTGAGTATCTTCTCTCTAGTGTTGGCCTTCTTCCAACTTACTTTTAGCCTTGATATTGTCAAGATGACATAGAAATATCATCCTCAATGCAAAAATGTTTGATCATAGTGTGGGCACTTCATCATGACTATTTGGATTATTATCCTTAAGTCTTGTGAAAGCACTATAAAATTGTAGGTTCAAATGTTCAACAAATATATGTGGCTTCTTCAAAATGACCTTTTTATTCACATTGGGCATTAGTTGGATTTCATTGCCTATTGACCTAATGATCAATCTATATGGCCCTACAATTTCATGCCTTGTTAATCAAACTTTTGTCCTTCGTCACATCCTTTTGTAATACACTTTTTTATCTTGAGCTAGTTTATAATTAAAAAGTCATATTCTCCTTAATTACCTTTTAGCTTGACCAGCATGGGGGCCTCTTCCTTCCTTTAGCTTGATCTCTGCTGGGTCATGGCTGTTGCATGGCTGTTTTTCATGCCTTGTTAGGGATTTGTGTTTGTGATTATGCCATACGATTGCTCCAATCATGGCTTTTTACATTGCAATTTAAAGCTTTAGAAGCATCATGACACAATTCTTTGTTCTTTTTGTTTCACCTTGTTGTGTCCCTGAGGTCATTTGAGTCATTCTGTGGTCACATGGGTCATTCGGCATCATTCTATAGTCATATGAGTCTTGTATTCTTGGTTTTGATAATGGCTTAACACTATTAGTCATTGTTATTTTCCACGCTCTTATGACTGACATATGTGATATTTTGTTCATGACAGACATGCACATGAAAGCTCAATGTTGCGCCCTCGCACGCGGATCGACCAGCACAGGGGCGGTCGACCGCCCCAGCCAGGGACCGCCCAGCTGCAGGTCTGGCAGCTGGCGGTCGACCGCCAGCCAGTGGCGGTCGACCGGTTTTCCCAGGGATCGCCCGGTTGTATGTGTTTCAGTGGCGGTCGACCGCCAGGAGCCTTAGGTCGACCGCCAGCCCCGATGCATCCTTGTTTGACCTCGAAATCCACCTCGTGGCTAGCCCCTTTCCATGGATTTATTTATTCAAATCTTACCTAATCTTCCATGATTTGTGGATCTGGTCTAGGGGGCATCTATGGACCATTCAAGGGTTATAAAACCAACACTTGAGGGGTTAGAAACCCTAATGCTTCAAAGAGCTTCTTGTGAGATCTAGGGTGGCTGCAAGAGAGGTTGGAGACGAGCTACTGTTCACGTGAACAGTAGTTCGTGAAGGTGTTCTTCATCCAATCAAAGGGCAAGCTCAAATCAAAGCCAGCAATCTTCAAGGAAGATTACATCAAAGCAAGGCTATCAAAGTGATCCAAGGAAGCCGGTTTGATTCAAGTTCTTCAAGGGAAATCATCTTCATCCATTCAAGTTCTTTCAAGTTCATTCAAGGTGATATTTCAAGCATTCAAACTCCTAGAAGCTAAAGAAGCAATCAAGATTCAAGGTAGCTTCATCATCTCCTTCATTCATTCAAAGAAATTCAAAGAGAAGATCAAGAGAGAAGAATTGAAGGAAGAAGTACTATTCACGTGAACAGTACTCCGTGAAGAACATTCATCCAATCAAGGGTGAATCAAGAAGATTGAGTTGAAGCCAAGAGGAGCCTTGTTGCTAATCAACATTTCATACAAGGGCCAATTCATTTTCACTCATAACTCAATCTCTTATTTTAGTTCCTTCACATTTGTTTCATTTTCATTATTGTTAAACATTGAAAGTGTGATTCATCCCTACCGGCGGTTAGTAGGAAGGCAATTGGAGGGTGTTCCAATTTACAGTTGACGTCCCTACCAGGTGGTGAGTAGGAAGGCAATCGGTGGTTTCCGATTTGCGGTTCTGTGCGCTGCACAAGTGAAGCCTCACCGGGTTTTGGTGAGGGGTGGACGTAGGGCTGAGGATTCAGTCCGAACCACCTTAAAAATCCTGTCTAGTGTGGTTTGCTTGTGTGATTGATTCGTTCTAGATGCATACTTAGGATCGAATTATTATATATCTTGCTTATCTTGCTAAGTGAATCATAGCATTCTTGGAAGCTAGTTTCTATTCCGCTGTAATTCATTTTAACTAGCTGATTAAAGGGCCGCATTGTGAAAAGTGGGGCTGATCTATTCACCCCTCCCCTCTAGATCCGCTGTCCACTACACAACACACCTTCTAGTGCTATGGAGAGTATGTCAGTGGCTCTATTAACGATGATCAAAGAATTAATGTACTACATAATTCATGCTTAGGAGCAGCAGCTCGTGGTGGCATGCATATTGCCAACACCATGGCTTCAGCCTTTTGAGACGATGGGAATGCCACTTCCATACAGGTGCTCATAATGTCATTGCTGGATTTTGAAGCTACTTTGTATGCAAATATTTATATCAAGGATGCTACTTTATTATTCTTGGAATGTTTCCGATTTCACATTTCAAAAAATTGGAATGTTTGCGATTTAACAAACATTTCAAAGTTATATCATTTTATCATGAATTTTTCACTAATCTGTACATGCTTCTTTCTTTTTAAGCTCTTCCACTCCTGCTGAAGATCCACCAAAGTTGGATGAATGCTGTTTACTTGGAAAGTACCTAACTCAATCTTGTTTCTATTCCACACTTCATCTTCTTCTTCTGACTTTGATTGTGAAGTCAGGGACGGGAAGCAGATTCTACTTTGATTGCTAAACTTTTACCCTTTTCTCTTTACATGAATCATTATGTAATCTTTCTCTTCAATGGTCCTGCAGGCATATATACACCATCAAGAGCAGATTCTACCAAACCGCATGAGCTCCAAAAGATACTATCATCTCACAAATTTGTCAGGCGATAGACACAAATGGATGAATCTGATCCGAGGAAGAAGAAATGGACAGGTGGCATTTTAGTATGGCAAGATTGCATACTGGAATAGATTCCAGAAACTGCAGGGTTCAGAACTGGTCTGTTGATTTTTCAGCTGCTTGTGCTAATTTTGAGCGTTCAAGGTTGTCTGGTGATAACTGTATAGCACGGAGCTATTCAAATGAAATAACATGTCCAACACATCTTAAAGAGCACTAAGGATGGATACAAGCCAATAATGAAGAAAAGTGCCACCAAGGTAAATTCATGTTCATGTATCTACATGTATATGTATATGTATATATCTTGTATCTAGATGTATATTTGTATAATGGAACATACACATATAAGGTTTATATAAGTGGATTTGCTATATTGAAACTCATTCCAAGTTTATCACATATGGTTATGCATTTCTGATGGCTCCTTAAACCCATCATGTTTGGTTCAGTAGGACTCATCTCTATCTTTGGCAAATGGTCATTTTCCATCTTTTGTGCTGTTTCTCATGATTCTTTTCCTTTAACTGTTTATGTTGCTACTTCTGTAAGGTACAAATAGGTTGCTCTCACTTCTCATTACAATTTCTGTTTGATACATAAGATGTTTATGTTATTGTACTAGTGCCTCAATAGCTTCCTTGTCACAACTCAATCAAACGATTCCAACCCATGTGAAGTATTGTTGATGGGGACATCAACGACAGCCCGCTCACATTGTGTTTACATTTACGTCCTTTTGTATTTGTATGAATACCCTCGTGATATATGGGTACACAATTGTTGGTCTTAGTGGGTTTATTTGCAAAAGGCCATTGGGTTTCTTTGCAAAAGTGCATGTAGGCCCTGCAGGGGCCCCCTCCCTCCTTCTTATTGGTCCACTTGGACTCCCGGGCCCAAGGTGGCTGGTCCATGGTCCAACCTTGGACTTGGACCTAGATTTAATTAAAGAAGACAAAATCTAATTGCCTTCTTTAAAGGGGGGGGGGGGGGGCGAACCATGTATTATATTGGGATTTATTGTGGTTGTTCAAACCACATCCCAGCCCTTCACTCATCAACCCTTGATCCAAGGGTCTAGAATTAGTTAGAGACCTAGCCTATATAATGTTGTGTTTTTCATGAGAAATTGAATGGAAAAAATCAGAATTTTTATGAGTGTTCAAGGAGCTTGGTGCGCCCCTCTCTCCTCCCTTGCTGTTCTTCCTTCCCCAACCCCAGATCTAGAGTGTATCTATCTCCCTTCATCCCCTCTCAACCTCCGGTGATCGTCTGTGCCGCCGTCGTCGCCGTTCGTGCCGCCTTCGAGCCGCCGTGGAATCATCATCAAGTTTCTGTCCTGCTGGACAGAGGTGGACTTCGTGAATTCCTGAAGCCAGCCACGAGTTCAGATCGATTTGAAATTTTGAGGGTTGGTTTCTATCTTCTATCCCATTTTCCACAAACAAATCCAGGTTCAAAAGCCACCGTTTCATATTGTTTCCTCTTCGTTCAACACTCAATCTCAGATCTGTTCTGTCACTGTCTACAGTGACAGTAGCCCTGAGTTCTCCACCTTCGACCACCCTTTTGATTTTTGTTAGACCTCCCAATTTAACTGTGTGTTCTGTCCATCGTCCCCTACCACCACAATTTTTCTTAAATGTTTATCATCCTTCTACCTATTTTTAAAAATTCATGTTCTACCAGAGCTACAGTACTTTCAGTCAGATCCCAGATCCGACCTTCGTCCAGTAAACAAATCACAGAAAATCATAGACACATCCAAACGTGTCCAAACTAATTTTTCTTTCTTCCCAACTCCATTTCCAACAACTTCTCTGAAGAACACAACCCCAGATTCGGACGTCTACCTCACGGTCAAAGGCAATCCACAGTCAAGTTCTCTACAGGCCTGAGTCTTCGGTTACTGTACAATAGGAGATTGAAAATTCCATAAGTCAAGATCCGAGCAGATCCAGGCTAGATCTTTGGGCTTAGGTTGAAGAACTTCAAGCTAGCTTTCCAACGGCGCCAGTCTCGTGTCGATCCGACGTCGGGGCTGATCGCAGCGTCCATTCTCGCCGGAGCGCGCACTGCAAAACAGCAACCACCAGTCCGTGGACAACAAACCCGACGGGTGCCGATCGGAACCGCCCGACCCCCGGGCGACGTTCCGGTGTGCCGCCAGCCCAGGGAACACTTCCCTAAGTGTCCACACTACAGCGGCGCTACCGGGTCCCACACGGCCCCTCCAGACAGCACGTGGGCCCCACGGTCGTGATCACGCGTGTAGCCGAATCAACACACGAAGCTGCCCGTCATCCCGAATTCGGTCCTCCCGGGCCCCTGGTGTCGCCCTTTACCTCCCTGCGTGGAGTGGGCATATTTCCATTGCTGTAATATTCATGTATTAACTGTCCCGGGAGCACGAGTTCGGCCGGGCCCGTCGTCCCCACGCCGAGCGCGTGGAGGTATCGCATTCGCTCCCTTACTTGGCATTTTGCTTAATTTTTATATATACTTGCTTATGCCACTGCTAGAGAGCATGATAGGGTAATTAGCTCACTTTCTATTTATATCACCGCTGCTGCGAGAGAGAGCGTTACCGTCCCGTGACCTGATCCGGGCACAAGTGAGAGCCGACCACCCTAGCTCATAGCCGGTTTCTCAACCGCGCACATCCGACGCTTCCCTCGTTAAGGGGCAGTCACGAGCTTGTCGTGTCCGTGGTCTCGTCTCGCATCAATTTGGTATCAGAGCGAGTTGAGTCTAGGGTGTCCAAAAGAAAAAAAAAGAGTGTCATTTACATCGAGTCATTAGTCGGTCTAAGTCGTGTTTAGAGTCATCATTGTTTTAAAACAAAAAAAAATATCTTTTTGCATTTGCATCCCTTTACTCGGTATATCAAAAGGTGTTGTCCGAACGTTAGGCTACGCCTATCGGGAAGACCGCACACTTGCGCGAGTGATCTTCGGATCGATTAACTCCGCCACGTGCCGAGTTTTGGTTACGTCTAGGTGCATCATATTAGTGTGTGTTTGCTTTAGTCGGCGTCGTCTAGTCGGTGTGTTTGCATGCCCACTCGTCGAGGTACTCAATACTCACCCCCACCACCACCAATGGCGGAATCCCGAGTCTATAGTTCCGATGAGGTGGCCACTATGTTCCGAACTCTTATGGGAAAAATGGATGGGTTGAGTGAGCGCATGGATGAGTTAAGCACTCGAGTGGATAGGATGGAAGAAGCGAGTACCCGAGTGAATGGCCTAGGCACCCGCCTAGAAGAGAGGATGAAAGTTGTAGAGGATAGGGCCGCTGGGTCGAACCAGTCCGTTCAAGGATTCGTCGGGAGAGTCACCGCACTAGAGAAAGGACCAGCCGAGACACACCCGATTGCCCCAGTCCAGGCACCCGCCCCACCTACACAAGGTCAACCGGAGCCGGTTCATCAAACCGCGACTCCAAAGGTTCAAGGGGTAGCTACTAGGAGGCACGAAGTCCCCGAGGTGCATGACTACGAGTCCGATAATGAGCATCGGGGACATGGTCGTGATTATCGCCATACACGGCATACCCACGACCAAGATATGGATGAACGGGCCATTCGGACCGTTCGGGCCGACCCTCCCACCTTTGACGGGTCCTTAGACCCGAAGGTCTACCTTGATTGGGAGGCTGGTATGGACCGATATTTTGAGTGGTTCGAGATGTCGGACCAACGAAAAGTCAAGTATGCCATGATGAAACTTTTAGGCCAAGCCCAAACCTATTGGAGAAACATGGAGAACCTATTATTTCATCGTCAAGAACCCCCGATCGATACATGGACCGATATGAGGGAGAAGCTTAGGAAGAAGTACCTCCCTACCTCCTACCGCCAGTGTCTTATAGAGAGGTGGCAAAGTCTCACCCAAGGAGACCAGTCCGTCTCGGATTACATCGCCGAATTTGATGAGTACTACTTGCGATGCGATGCCACGGAGGAGGGTTCCCTTACCGTCTCTCAGTTTCGGCGTGCCTACGCCCACACCTACGGTATGAGCTTCTCCGCCGCAAGGTGGACAAGCTGGAGGATGCATACCAAGTCGCTCTCGAGATGGAGCAATTCGAGGGTGAGTTCGAGTCTATTCCCCGGTGGAGCTCTGCTCCTCCCCGTAGTGACTCCTGTGGCTCCTTAGGTTCATACCCGAGGGGACCCATGACTCGTCCACAGGAGCCCGCCCGTCAGGAGCACTTTGCTCCTAGACCTCGACCTCCCCCACCACGGGATCTACCTCCACCCCATCCACCGGCACCCGTTGCCCGTCCCCCGGCACACATGGCCCGCCCCCTAGCCCCGACACTTCCCCCTCTGTTGCCCACGGCGCCTACACCTCCACCCTTGTTACCTACGCCCCCTACCCATCGGGAGGATAAGGGTAAGGCCCCTCTTATCGGGGAGAGTAGTCGATCACGAGTGCAGTGTTTCCACTGTCATGGATTTGGCCACATTGCCAGCGAGTGTCCCGCTCGCGCCACCCTAGCCTTAGGTGTTGGAGGATCCGTACCTCCCGAGCCCGAGTGTGTTGATTACGAGGCCGATGAAGCACTAGCCGAGAAGTACTATGCCTTGGGAGGGGAAGAGTGGGAGAGCTCTCCCGCCGCTCAGGATGCAGCCATCTAGTGGGCTTGATGCTACCACCTTAGTCTAGAGTCATATATGAGTCAGTGTGTTTTCCTTGTGTGGTTTGTTTTGTGTGGTGTGTTTTGAGTCGATTGTTTGTGTGGTTTGCATACGTGTGTTAGTGCATGGTGAGTCTGCATGTGTCTTGTGTAAGCTCGTTGTCATTCTCTTATGAGTAAGAGGTGATTGGACTCACTTGATGAGTATGGGATCGGTTCTACTTCTATACCCGGATCAGTCACCTATAGGGACTCAGCGGTGATTCCTAGTGAGTCTTCGAGCTGCTTCCTTCCTTTTTGAGAGTGCCCCTTCGGAGTGACCACCTTTAGCCCATAGCAGTTCGCATATCGAGTATATATGGAATGAGCAGGTGACGATCACTTGGAGTGGAGCATACCCGCGCTACTTGGCACGGTGACGGATCCGCCGGAGTACCGGAGCAGCCATACCCTTACTCGACGGGGTCGAGTTCCTCCCACCCGGGGAGAATTGATGGGGACATCAACGACAGCCCGCTCACATTGTGTTTACATTTACGTCCTTTTGTATTTGTATGAATACCCTCGTGATATATGGGTACACAATTGTAGGTCTTAGTGGGTTTATTTGCAAAAGGCCATTGGGTTTCTTTGCAAAAGTGCATGTAGGCCCTGTAGGGGCCCCCTCCCTCCTCCTTATTGGTCCACTTGGACTCCCGGGCCCAAGGTGGCTGGTCCATGGTCCAACCTTGGACTTGGACCTAGATTTAATTAAAGAAGACAAAATCTAATTGCCTTCTTTAAAGGGGGGGGGGGCGAACCATGTATTATATTGGGATTTATTGTGGTTGTTCAAACCACATCCCAGCCCTTCACTCATCAACCCTTGATCCAAGGGTCTAGAATTAGTTAGAGACCTAGCCTATATAATGTTGTATTTTTCATGAGAAATTGAATGGAAAAAATCAGAATTTTTATGAGTGTTCAAGGAGCTTGGTGCGCCCCTCTCTCCTCCCTTGCTGTTCTTCCTTCCCCAACCCCAGATCTAGAGTGTATCTATCTCCCTTCATCCCCTCTCAACCTCCGGTGATCGTCTGTGCCGCCGCCGCCGCCGTTCGTGCCGCCTTCGAGCCGCCGTGGAATCGTCATCAAGTTTTTGTCCTGCTGGACAGAGGTGTAGTTCGTGAATTCCTGAAGCCAACCACGAGTTCAGATCGATTTGAAATTTTGATAGTTGGTTCCTATCTTCTATCCCATTCCCCACAAAAAAATCCAGGTTCAAAAGCCACCGTTTCTTATTGTTTCCTCTTCGTTCAACTCTCAATCTCAGATCTGTTCTGTCACTGTCTACAGTGACAGTAGCCCTGAGTTCTCCACCTTCGACCACCCTTTTGATTTTTTTTAGACCTCCCAATTTAACTGCGTGTTCTGTCCATCGTCCCCTACCACCACAATTTTTCTTAAATGTTTATCATCCTTCTACCTATTTTTAAAAATTCATGTTCTACCGGAGCTACAGTACTTTCAGTCAGATCCCAGATCCGACCTTCGTCCAGTAAAAAAATCACAGAAAATCATAGACACATCCAAACGTGTCCAAACCAATTTTGCTTTCTTCCCAACGCCATTTCCAAGAACTTCTCTGAAGAACACAACCCCAGATTCGGACGTCTACCTCACGGTCAAAGGCAATCCACAGTCAAGTTCTTTGCAGGCCTGAGTCTTCGGTTACTGTACAATAGGCAATTGAAAATTCCATAAGTCAAGATCGGAGCAGATCCAGGCCAGATCTTTGGGCCTAGGTTGAAGAACTTCAAGCTAGCTTTCCAACGGCGCCAGTCTCGTGTCGATCCGACGTCGGGGCTGATCGCAGCGTCCATTCTCGCCGGAGCGCGCGCTGCAAAACAGCAACCACTAGTCCGTGGACAGCAAACCCGACGGGTGCCGATCGGAACCGCCCGACCCCCGGGCGACGTTCCGGTGTGCCGCCAGCCCAGGGAACACTTCCCTAAGTGTCCACACTACAGCGGCGCTACCGGGTCCCACACGGCCCCTCCAGACAGCACGTGGGCCCCACGGTCGTGATCACGCGTGTAGCCGAATCAACACACGAAGCTGCCCGTCATCCCGAATTCGGTCCTCCCGGGCCCCTGCGTGGAGTGGGCATATTTCCATTGCTGTAATATTCATGTATTAACTGTCCCGGGAGCACGAGTTCGGCCGGGCCCGTCGTCCCCACGCCGAGTGCGTGGAGGTATCGCATTCGCTCCCTTACTTGGCATTTTGCTTAATTTTCATATATACTTGCTTATGCCACTGCTAGAGAGCATGATAGGATAATTAGCTCGCTTTCTATTTATATCACCGCTGCTGCGAGAGAGAGCGTTACCGTCCCGTGACCCGATCCGGGCACAAGTGAGAGCCGACCACCCTAGCTCACAGCCGGTTTCTCAACCGCGCACATCCGACGCTTCCCTCGTTAAGGGGCAGTCACGAGCTTGTCGTGTCCGTGGTCTCGTCCCGCATCAATCCCTACTCCAACCCCCATATACAGTGGTAGCTCTACATTGCAGCAGCTCCACACCAGCACTTTCCCCCATGTCCGGGCAGACCTTTCCTATGGACAGCTTCTCTCTTGTGTGGCTCGTGACTAGATCACTACACTGTGTTTAGTTACCACATTATTAGACATTATGGACAGCTAAGGTTGCTCAGGGTACTTGACAGTTTGTTTTACATGCACAAACATGTTCAAAATCTCCCACCCATTCTTTTTGTATGCTTAAAGTCTGAGGATGGAGCATTTATTCCTTTTTCTGTCTATTGTTATTATTGTAGTCTAAGAAATATAGTTTATTTCTATCTTCATGCTTCAAAATGCCAGGTTTTTGAGGACCAGTCAATGAGTTTTCTTATCATATTTTATTTGATCCATCTTATTTTCATTGTCTAGATCACCTGCATTATACTTGCTACTTGGCATTTCTGTCATCTTACCATAGTGATGAAGATAGCATTATTATTCATCCATCCGTGCCGTCAAGGCACTGGGGAGATCCTTGGCCTTGGGTCACAGGCAAGCAATGGATTCCTAGCAGTTGACATTGAGAGATTATCCCTTATTATATGCGGTAAAGCTTTTGCTGATACTAAGGGTGTAAAAGATTCACTAGCTGCACCAGTGATATCTGCGAGGGGAGGACTTCCTCTTTCTGCCATGATCCCTTGTCTGTCTCGGACTTTTTGTCACAAACATGAGTTGACCAATCAATCTTATGTTTTTTTCAGGCCCCTCGCTTTTGGTGATTCTTCAACTCTGCTGTTTTCTTCTGAGGATACCATTAAGAGCTGCACCGATCTCCATGAAAACATTATATCAGCAGATGGAGGTGTAGTCCTATCTTCTCATGGTGTTGCATCATTTTTTCAAATTGGAGATCTTGAGACCCCAACCTTGTTGAAAAAGCCAGCATCCTTGATTATTGCATCTGCTGACAGGTAAGAAACATGGTATGCATGAGAATCAGGTTTGTTCAGTGAGATGGCCCTTGGGAATAGCAGATTTCAGTCTTAAGTCCACCTTTTCTAGTAATGCCAAAATTCCAGTCAACTGGAAATGACATATTGTTTGCTCATATATTATTCTATATGTGAAAGATAAAGCTACGGATGCACTCATAGTGTAACATCAAGTATAAATTAGAATTTATGTCAAACCACTTATTTTCCATACATACAACTGGTGAGTCCTCTACATTCAGTTTCGTGAATTTTTGCTTTATGATCCAATTTGCTGTGTCTTAGTACTCTTGCTTGTTCAAGAGTGTTGTAGTTTACGTAAAAAGTTGTTTTCCACTTCATTGACAATGTCTCCAAGTCTAAGAGAACTTGTAAGGCTGTTAGAGGTAAATATCCATCATGTCAACTGTCTCTTAGCTACTGCTCCTTCCTGGTTCAAAGTTTAAATGGACAGGTAAATAGTACTAATGGGATGGTTGACATTTGGTTGATAGCTAGTCATGAAAATTATCTGAACATTCGTTGAGCAGATCACTAGATCCTTAATGTCAGAATCTGACATAGTTATGATGCATCTGTTGATAAAAAAATCTACCCATATGCTTGCTGTATTGTGTTATTGGAATGATTCTCATCTGCTTGTTTTTGTTAGCTCACTTTCTATGAACTTTGTCTTGAGTTGCTTCAGTAGTCTTGAGAGTTGTCTTTACACTAGAAATTTCCATTAAAAAAAACTGGTCTTGAGAGCTAGTATTTACATTGGAAAGTTCCATTAAAAAAAACTGTGCATACGGTAGATAATGATATTGTTTTACCCTGTCCAGTGCGCTTGTCTATGTAGTTGTCTTGAATAACTGACGTACCCATGAGGCTGAATGTAAGATCTCCTATGTTGGCTATTGCTCGACTGCAGCACTGGTGCCCTCCCTCCCATCCTAAAATTGTCCCCTAGTCAAGCTAGGCTTTACGAGGAACTCGAGTGAACTCACTGGCTTATAGCTGCAAAATCTCCTTGCAAAGGGACGGGTAAGACTGAGTTCAGTCGACCCTCCCCTGACCTTGCAGTCCCATACTAGTGGGAACCTCGTGCCACTTGGCTGCCCCCTTTTTAATTTATGGTCCGCTTTCTTGCATATCATTTTTTGTTGCGAACCTTGAGCCATGATACTAAGTAATTTATTTCTTTGTTTTTGCGTCTCCTTTATGGTCCCCCTCCTCCCCCAAGAAGAAAAGAGTTTCTGGTGGTCTGCTGTCCACTTTCCAGCAAATTTATTTTGTTTGTCTTCTATCATATAGAACTCATGTAGGCGATATTTTATAGGCTTCTCGTGTTGACCAAATTGCTTATTCTTCTCATTTTTCTTATTCATGTCATGGAATTGGTAACTAATAACATGTTTTACACCAGAGCTTTTGGGCCTTCTCTGCCATCATGTTTGGTTACCAAGTCTATTTTTTAACTATCACACCTTATGTGTTTGTCTAATGCATGAATGGTGATATTTATCGTGTGTATGTATGGTGGAGTTTTCTGATGAACTATTGAATTTTGATGTCTCTGCATAAAATAGATGAGCTTTGCCCACTTGTTGGAGAATTGCTTGCATGAAGCTATAGGGAAGAAGCGCATACTAATTTGTGTGCTGCTGAACGAAGGGTCTCAGAATACAATGCTTTACGTGCATCTGCTGTGAAAATGGGAGCCTCTTTGAAAGACTTCACAGTTGTACTGTACTCACTGCTTCTGGTGGTGTGGCTGATTTTGTGGACTCAACTCTGCTCCCTAGCCCTTTCTTTGGCCAGGTATGCTTGGCTGACTATTTGATATTATTCTATTTAGTCCATTCTCCACTTCAGTTGTAGCAAGATCTATTCATTTTCCTTTTGCCCATATCCTTCCAAGTTGTCAGTGCTGCTCATGTCTGTGCCTGTTAGAAGTGGGGATGAATGAGTGTTTAACATGACAATGAAGTTTCAATTCTCTGGCTTAAATGAAATCAAAAATTGAGGGAAGATTAGAAAATCCATCAGTTGAACCATTTTTTTTTGGGGGGGGGGGGGGGTTTGATGGCTAGCAACAAGAAGTTGATTCATACTATTTCAGTGTCTTCCCTTTTCTCCAGCAAAGTTGCTCTCACTTCTTGCCATGTGGCACCACAAGTGAACTTACTGTGACACAGATGTTGTGAACTTGTCATGACACATTTATCCTTATGCCCAATAATTAAGGAAGTTTGTAAAACGATATGTGGATGGGTTATTTATTTCTAACCATGTAGCTAATTTTTAACATTTACTTGAAGTTTGTGAGTTGGTGAAATCATCATTTTTTTTACTAGCCACTGATTATTTTTCTTATGTCATGTAAGTAGGTTTTCTTTGTATGTTAAAGTCTCAAATGGTTGTCTTCATGAAGAGGCTTTATTCAAAGTACTTATTCCTCTTCGGAGTTTCTTATTGAACTGTTCAGTCAATTTTCTCCACTTTTGTATTGATGCTTACATTGATCAACATGTGATTATGAATTTGTGATGTGATTTCATTTTATTTTTTGGATGTGAGTTTTGGGTTTTCAATTTTCAACCATGGTTTGCTTTTGATTTTGTTTCATGTAGATGATGTGAAATGGATTCTCAAGGTTGAGAGTTCCCCGTTGTATCCACACCCGATTGGCCCAGGAAGAATAAATAAAGAGAATGATAATCTTGCTGTGTAGTGGCTAGCTATAAAATGAGAGCCGTACATAGGGGTAGGGGCAAGGTGATGTAGATGTTCATTCTTCAATATTTTTTCTACCTTTTTAATTTATGCAGGATGTTAATCATTTAAAATTGACTTTGACTTATGTATAATTGATGGGAACAATTACCCTTTGTTAGATTTTTTTCATAGTGGTTCAAGAATCAATATCTGTGAGTAAATTAATGTATGTTCTTTGTGGATGAATATGTGAGTACATGAATGTATATTTTGGATGGATGAATACATGTGAGTACATGAATGTCTATTTTGTGTGGATGAACATGGATGTGAGTGAGACAATCAATGAATGTGAACATGAATGTATGTATTATTATAGGTGATGAGAACACAAATACTAGTAGGATTTTTTTTTTTAAAGAAAACATATTCCTACATTTTTTATTAACCGACGTTAAATTATTTTCATACGTTTTTTAATAAGTGATGCTAATAATTATTCAAACGTTTCTTCTACTACGTGGCTAAAGATAATACATACGTTTTTATAAACGTAGGTATATCCTCTTATATGCGTGTGTATACATATTTTTAACCTACGTTTTTGTTGGACTATTCCTACACTTACAAAGCGTAGGTATAGGTCGATTCTACCTATGCCTTTTACTAGACTATTCCTACGCTCTGAAAACGTAGGGATAGGTTGAATTATACCTATGTTTCATAGAAACGTAGGTATAACCTATAGTCACGTGAGCAAACTCTTTGAAAGCGTGACAAGCAAACGTGGCTAAAGGTTTTACCTACGTTTTTTGGACTATACCTACTTTTTTAAATGTAGGTAAAGGCTAATTTTCTTGTAGTGCGGGTAAGGGTCTCCACACGAGCACTTGGCCTACTACATTATGGCCATGGGCGAGCTAGCATTGGATGAGTCATACCTCCTCCGCTATTTCGCCACTTCACTTAAGGGAACGACCTTTCAATGGTATTCTCGCTTGAAGTCCAACTCAGTAGTCGACTGGGCAGATCTCTAGAAGAAATTCCTCGATCGTTTCCAGACGGTCGAGTGCAAGATTTCCCTGGCCGAGCTCTGCTCTCTCAGGCAGAAGAAGGGCGAGAGTGCCCTAGACTTCATCAAGAGATGGTGAGACCTCAGTATGAGGTGTGATAACCCGCCAGCCCAGGAGGACGCCATTACCATATGCCGCAAAGTCTTGGCAGCTGAGGTTAGCGAAAAGCTTCTCGGCACCAACATTAAAGTCTTCGACCAGCTCAACTCGGCAGTTGCCAAAATAGAGATGTTCTTCGCAGAAAACCCAAGCTATACTTCAGCCAAGGGTAAATAGGCGCGAGAATGCCAATCCGGTAAGGACGTGAACACCATCGAGTTCACCCCCACTGCCAAAGCCAGCAAGGAGGGTGAGTCAAGCGGCTCTGACAAGAAGCCCACAGACAAGCCAGCTGCGCCTTCTTTCTTAGAGTGTATGAAGATGCCGTTTTCCTTTAAGAAGGAACATACGAAGATGCTCTTCGACCTCTGCATGGCTCAAAAGATCATCGAGCTGCCAGAAGTTCGCAAGCCAGATGATGCCCAAAAAGCCAATGATCCTAGCTATTACATATATCATCGCATGTTAGGGCATTCACTTGAAGATTGGTACGTCTTCAAGACTCAGGCACAGAAGCTGATCTGAGACGGTCTCATCAAAATAAAGAGCGGTCTCGTCGATCCCTCGCATCCACATGCGTGGTCTAGACCCGCTAAGACAGCACGTGTAATCCACTACACAGCTAGTGTAATTCACATGATGGCTGCATTCTCTCTCTCTGATGTTAAAATAGAGGAGCCCAGCACCAGCCAAGGTGAGCATTCATTGTGGTATCCGGGGTGGAGACCTTGGCATGACCACACACCTCTCTCTCCTTTCCAAAAGAAAGGACCAGGTGGCACTTCAATTCCTCGTCGAGAGGAAGCAAATCATGGCCCGTGAGCCCCCGGCAGACTACACCCAATGGGACTTTAGTCATCCCCAATACTGGCCCTTTCATGCAAGAGCCTGCCACGCGATCGAGTCCTGCGAGGAAGTTCAACACTTAATCCAGGAACAGATCCAATGGGAGCAGATTGATGCTGAAGGGAGCTCCATGGTGACTCTGAGGCTTTGCAAAGCCATTGAAGAAACTCTGGGCATTGCCAGAAATGCACCAGATCACCAAGATCCTCCTTAAGCAAATGGGCATGGGCTGCCTTATCGACATGTCTCGGAGTGGCTCGAGTTTTGAACTGATAATCGAGAAGCTCTCGAGCGACTACAAAGTCGTAGGAGGCAGGACAACAACTAGGAGGCTGAGCCTAGGAAATTTTCGGTCAATGTCATCCATCCTCCTGCCACCTAAGCTCCTCCAGACACCCAGACACCAAGTTCCAGCCAGTCAGCTCCTACTGCTTCGGCCTTGCAATGGCGTCCTTGGCAAGAGCTGGAGTCTCTTCAATTCTCCAAGGAGGATACTGCTAGACTACTCTGGGTTCTTCTCGGCCGAGAAGACGTCCTAGTGAGCGAGACGATGATGGGCACCCCACGCTCCTCTCGCTCCCCTCCTACTCTGCCTCCACCTTCTGTACTAGGAGACAAGAAGGGGAAGCAAAAGTAGGGTGAGACCGTGGTGCGACTATGCCGTGTCTCTCCAGCCGGCGAGCCTATGGATCCTCTCCGTATACCGTGCAACCCAGTCTGGTGCGTGAGGGAGGCATTTTTGGAGTCTTCAGCGACTTTGGCCAGCAAGCCTAGTCCTTCACCACAAGGCCCAGCCAATGCATGAAGTCAGGGTGACTACCAGGAGCGATGATACCCCGCTGCACCTTCAGTTGCCACCAGACACCACTCCAAGCCAGATAGTAAAGGCAAAGCTAAGAATCAGGACTCCAAGCGAGTCCCCCAGCCTACATCTCAGTAAAGAACTTCGCCACAGCGGGTAAGGCATCAAACCATGCATACGTCTTCGGACACCGGCCCCAATATACCAGCTTATCAAAAGCTACCTCCTTCACCGTTGCGAGTAAGGCTTCAAACCACGCATACTTCCTCAGACGCCAGTCCCAGCATCCCAGCATACTAGGAGCTACCACATGAGGTCATCGAATAGGCAATCAATGCCACTTTCCAGATACAACAAGCGGAAGGTGCCTGGATTAAATCCAGGCGAAGAAAAGCTGTTGACCTCCCTCTGCCAAGACATTAGCTCGGAGATATCCTTATGGGAATTTGTCAACTCCAACTCCGGAACCTCTCCCTCCTACTCCCCTAGAGGTGGTGATCGCCAAGAGATAGAAGAGGAATAGGAGAAAGAACCTCAAAAGATGGCTCAAGAAGCAAGCTGAGCAAGCAGCCGCCTTACAATTTCCAGCCGAGCTAACGCCTCTGCAAAGGCTACAACGGCTCATTGACGACCTGGAGGAATACATTCCTCCTCGTCCCTCTGGCGCTCTCCCACTTGATAGTTATATCCCGTGGAAAGAAATGCAAAAGTGAGCTTGCCCCAGGGGCTGGGTCTAAGAGATGATACAGAACATCAAGAATGGCGAGAGGCTCCTCATCCCAGAAGAACTCCCCTTGTTCTACAAAGATAAGGAGATCACTATAGAGCAGCTGAAAGAAATGCTTCGAGGCTGCACCTAAAATATGGTGGCCATTCCACCCCCGGATAACATAAACGCTTCTCGACGAGGCGAGCCGGTGGCCTCTCAGACCAGACAAAGAACTACCACCCCGTTAGGGCTACAACCAACTCCGAAAAATATAGGCCGCGGTCGAGGTCGTGGCCGAGGACGCGGTAGAGGTCGTGGAAGAATCGCCAAGTTGCCTCTCCATCCGTCCACCTTTGATCAGGAGCGAATCATCCTCCTTCTAGTAGAAGAACCTGTCCCCATTCCAGAGATAGAAATTTGGAAGGGGCCCAACATCTTTAATCCCTCCGGCATGGAGGAGGTCATTGCCAGCATTCCAGTCCCTGCCCCAGTTCCGGTTGCTTCTGAAGATCGAGCAGGTCCGTCCGGCAAGGATGACTCGGCTGTCCAGTCACTCTTAGAAGAGCCTTCCTTGGCGCCTTTGTTCCAAGAACCCATAGGGATCAGAGCCAGCCTGATCCCAGTGGTAAAGGCAAGGCGGTGCAACTCCCCGATGGGGAGCAACGTGATAGTTCGCGCAAGACTCAGCCAGATATACTATCATCATTGGAGGATGCTCGTGCTCGATCTAACCAGAAGGTCCTCCACCAGATGAAGCGGTTTCCCGCCAGCATTACAATCTGGGAAGCTATTACTTGGAGTAAGGAGCTAGCTAAGGGAAGCTCTTGTCAAAATACTCTAAGAACTGGAAGTCTATGGAGCAGATGCTGCGGAAATGAAGGCGTCGACCTACGAAGCCTTCATGGCCACAGTCACCTTCATGGAGAAAGACTTGTTACTTTCTCCCCCCTGCCATAATCGCCCTCTCTATATGAGGGGGTAAGTCAATGGGCATGAGGTGTCACGTCCCGAGCGCGGAAGGAACCCGGTACACGTGACGAGTTTATATCAATCATGTTAATCAGAGCATAAGGAATTCGACCTTATAGACAGAGTGCGCAAGAGTAGAGATAATAGACCAAATCCTTAATTCATTAATAATACCAACAACCATTACATAATCCATTGACTCATAATATTATTCTATTGAAGACTAGACTCAATAAAGGGAAAAGTACAATAGTTGACTCAAGAAAATAGAAAAGATATGGCTAGATAACAACTCCAATGGTTGGCATGGCTCTACGCTCTTCACTCATGTCCGTCCCCATCCGAATGAGCTTCGTCATCGGAGTTACCTGAAAAAAATGGGAGAAACTAGGGTGAGCGAACGCTTAGTAGGAATTATATCTCAAGGTCAAGCTTGCTTTAAGTAAATTACATGTTACATGAACTATGCAAATATGATGATGTATGTATGTAAGATAAAAACGAGAGTAGAGTGTCAAGAGATATTATGGATGAACTAGCAAGATTTCATGATGATCATGTGAAGTATAACAAGATTCACCAAGCATGTAAATAACAAGTCAAGTCATGTGAATTGACTATTATAATATCAAGCAAGTAAATACCCATTCCGGGCCACAGAAGTCATGTCAAGTCAAGCACTATAGAGTTTGTGGAATGCCATAAATCAAGCTAGTCATGCACTTCGGTGCAATGTCACACCGTGATCAATCAACTCCCATGGGCACAAGTACTTTCGGGTGCTCCTCCCAGGACCAGATCGGGCCCTATATGCACAAGCATTGAGTGATGTATATTTTAGACATCCACTATAGTTATAGCCAATATGGAGTTTAAAGGAATAAACCATTGTAGGATGATAAGGTAGATTTCACGAATGAAGGAGTTCAAGGACAGAACTTAACCAAGTATGACATATCGTCAAATCACATGAAAAACCAAGATATTTCATGAAACTGGGTAATTGGCGTCCAGTCAGTCGCCATCAATTATAGAAATAGCACCGACTGTGTGGTCGCTAATTCCTATGAACAGTATAGGCTCGATGAAATAGCGTCCACACTCTGGTCGCTAAATCAGTGAAATAGCGCCACTGGCTTGGCCGGCAATTCCTTCTGGCGCCCAAGTCATGGTCGCTAATTACTGACAGAGACAGACTTCTCAAAAGAGGCCAAAAACAGCACTCTATGAGGACTAAAGCATCACGTTTCTTCAGAGTGACGTGACAAGTAAGGGTTCCGGGGTTTTTAGGATACAACATGCTCGACTGCCTTGAGAGAATCCAAAGCTAGTGTAGACTTACAGAGGTCTCAATGAAGATAGTACCAATCCAAAGGAAGGAACATCCTGTTGAGGGTCCAATCATCCCCCAGAATTGAGTGTGAAATCGATAGAAACAAATAGGGACTCTATCTAGGGATGTGAGTGCCAAGTAAACCTGCGATATGGGCCAGAAAACGTGATAAAGCTGAGAGAGAAGAATTGGCACCTTATTAGAGGGTGCTACTTCCAAAAATAGCGATTGTCCGAAAGGTCGCTCAATCTCATATTTAACATAAATTTCAAGAAAAAAAATAATAAGAATTAACGACACTGTACACGGGCGTTAATTCTAATAATTTCCAGAAATCAATAAAATTCATTATAATTAATGACCTTGTAAAAGGACGCTCAATCTTTAAATAACGCCTATCACACTGTCATCGTTTCAGGATTTTCATACATTTCCTATTCTTATCAATCTTTTACCAAGTAGCGCCTTCTTAGAAGGGCGCTCAATCATAATAGGCGACTGGTTTGCAGTCGTTCATTCTTTGTTTGTTGCTACGCATCGGGTAGGTACATTTTTAGACACATAACACTCTTCATATATTTGGAGTTTACAGAATCAGAAAAGTGAAGACATGGATAGACAAAGAAAAATATCAGGAATCTAGAATCATGCTCATGCAACGATTTTAACGTTAGGCTTCATAAATATCAATTTTAAGCATGTGATATTTATTAAATACACCAAAGAATTAGCGGTTGGGCCAAGGTCGCTCATTAAACTGCGCCCTGGCCACTATCACAATTTCAGAAAAACTAGCGACTGTTCGCGCGGGCATTCATTCAATAAGCGCCCTTGACCTGGTCACTATTTACTGAAACTCAGTCACCCTTCATGAAACTCAAACAGAAGTCATGGAATCAATACTATACGACCTATATGCATGAATTTACTTTTAATTATCATGTTGGGCTTCGTTTCTTGAGAACACCTACCTCTTTTGGCTTGGTTTGGATAACGAACGAAGCAGAGAAGATAGTAGGGAAAATAAGCAGCAGCAACAACAGCTTCGGCAGCAACTACTCTCGCACAGGAATAAGATGAAGAAGCAAAGCTCCTTCACGTCTATACGACGGTCAACAACTACTGCAACAACAGATGGCCGGCATAGAAGAAGGGAAGAAGCAGTAGCAACAGCAACTGCATTCAACACCACGGCAGCACTACTCTGCACTATGGCAAGGGAGAAGAAGAGTGTAGCTTCTTCACGGTAGCGATGAACGTAGAAGAAGAAGGGAGGAAAAAGCTGCCTTTCTCCTTCATGCACGGTGGCCGGACGATGAAGACGACGTCGACGTAAAGGAATCAATATGAGTAGCAGCAGTAGCCGGAGCTTGTCGAGGGAGGGTTTAATTTATGGGATAAGGGGATCCGACAAGGTTAGATTCCTAATGGGAGATAATTTTTTTTTAACTAAGGTTAATACTTGCAAGGTGGGAATGGGGGAGGGGGTTCATCCCTTCATTACGGAAGAAGATGAACACACTACCCCGGCCGCCAGGCAAGCATTTTCATAAATGAAAGCAGTAAAAGAAACAGAAGGAGGGGAGGGGGAACGCCCGAAGCGGGGCAAGAGGCATACAAGTTCAAAGGCCCAAGAAAGCCAAAAAGCCCAAGAGGACCCAGGCAAGGGCAGAAACAAAAGCCCAAGAACCCACAGAAGAAACATAGCCCCTACAAATAGGAATCTTCGTCGAATACCCCTTCAGAGTCGGACGAGAACACAGAATGGACACCGCGCTGACGAGTCGGCGAGCTAGGCCAATCAAGAGGATCAACCTCCGAACCGTCGGGATCGAGCACCTCCATGTAGGAAGAGTCGGCCGACGGCGGGGGCGCCATCGAAGAAGACTGGATCCGAAGAGAACGACGGGGAGGGAGAGCAACGTACTCAAAAATGCACTATCGATCACGCGAGGAGGATGTGGAGTTGGAACGCCGGAAGGAACGCCGAGGAGTTCCGCCATCCATCCTCGAGGGCGGCCGTGAGCGGTCCTGGCAAGAGGTGCCCATAAAAGCCGTATGAGATGCCGTAAGGTCACTGAACCCCGAAGCAGGCTCTAGCCCGGGGACATGGAGCTGGACGAGCTTAGGCAACTTGAAAGGCATGCCAAGATCCGAGGGGGGCACAACACCCACGGGAAGCACCGGGGCAGGAGGCGGAGCGGAGACAAAGAGAGGACCGGGCGGGGCCCGGTTGATTTTCTTCTTCAGAGCTTGGGCAAAGGAGAGGCGAGGGGTGGCCGTCGGAGAAGAGGAGGAAGCCAAGGACCCTTCAATGTCAGCCGCCTGGGAGGTGGGCTGCGCCCCTGGGGACCAAGCTACCACAGCGACATTAAGCCCAGTAGGAGGCAAGGAAGGGCCGCCAAGGGGGTGAGAATCCGGCGCCGGGAGGTCAGGGACCAAAGAGGAGGAGACCCGGGAAGCAGCAACCGTGGCCGACACAGAAGGTTGAAGAACCACCGTGGACGAACAGGGCTAAGGGAGCTCCGAGGGAACAGTAGGTGGGTCCACTGCATCAAAACTGGAGCCATCAGACGAGGAGGAAACCTTGGGGGGAACATGGTCCGGCTGGGTGAAGGCTGCGGCCTGGAGGGAAGGGACCGCAAGGGGCAGCTCCAAGGCAAAAGGACCAAGCACCACTCCTTGGGTTGAAGCCCCCTCTAATGGGAATGGGGCAAGACCAGCAGATGCCACGGGGCCCGAGCTTGAACCGTCACGAACAGAAGGGTCCGAGGGAAGAAGCACCGCTGGCGGAGGCGTGGTAGGAATTCCTGCTGGAGAAGAGTCCGGAAGGCGATCCCCAACCACGGACGAAGCAGAGGGCGAAGCAGTTCCCTTGCCAGCGCCAAGGTGAGGCTGGGGATCCTGAAGAATGACGGGGGGCGGTGCTGCAGTCGAAGCTGGAGAATCCACGGCAGACTGGAGTGGCGCTGTAGAAGTCCTAGTTAGTTTTAAACTTCCCATGCTAATCTCCTCTATCCATATATGTAGCCACCTTCCAGGTTGTACTAAACCCTAAGCCATGCATGGACGTCTTCGAACGTGATACCTCCTTTGGGCTTCGAAAACAAACCCCATCTTACACTTATATGTATATATACCCTATATTCCATTTGGACGTTGGAAAGGTTATGGTCATTTAAGGCCCATTAGCTATTAGTCCTTTTGGCCAATATATATATGTATGGGAGGCCCATATGTGTGTGGTTTATTTGCAAGGCCCATTGTATAAGTAAGTTAAAGCCCATTTATGTATTTAAGGCTTTTGTTTTAATGTGTAAAGCTTGAGGCCCATAATTTATGTTTGTGGTTTGGGCTTTTATTATTTTTCTTGTTTTATTTGGACGATTTATTTATTTATTTCTATATTTTATCCGGATTGCTACACCCTCCCTCACTTAAAAGAATTTGGTCCCCAAATTCAATTGCATATAAACATGGTGGGTGCAAGGTACTCACAATTTTGAATTAAGTCTGGGAATCTTTTCTTCATAGACTCTTCAGTCTCCCATGCGGCTTCTTATTCCGAGCACTTGCTCCATTGTACCTTTACCATGGGAATAGTTTTGTTCCTCTGCACATGAACCTCGCGATCAAGGATCTTCAAAGGCTTTTGTTCATATGTGAGACCCTTTTATATTACTAGGTTGTCATGATCTATGACGTGAGACGGGTCATGAACATACTTCTTGAGCATAGAAATATGAAATACATTGTGTACTTCGGATAGTTACAGAGGCAAGGTGATCCGATAGGCAACCTCGCTCACTCTTTCTAGCACTTCGAAGAGACCGATATACCTTGGTGTAAGTTTACCCTTAACACCAAATCTTCTAATACCTCATCCTGGGGAGACCTTAAGAAAGATGTGGTCTCCTACTTGGAACTCGAGGTCTCTCCTTCTAGTATCGACGTACGTCTTTTGTCTAGACTAATCCATCTTGAGTCTTTCTCTAATGAGTTGAATCTTTTCAGTGGTGTCTCTTACCATGTCCTGGCCTAGTAGTTATTTTTCTCCAACTTCGTCCCAGCATAGTGGTGAGCGGCAACTCTTTCCGTACAATGCCTTGAAAGGTGCCATCTGAATACTTGCCTGGTAACTGTTGTTATACGTAAACTCGACTAGGGGTAGATGATCATGCCAGCTTCCACCAAAATCAATGATATAGGCTCGTAGCATGTCTTCAACAACTTGATTGGTTCTCTCGGTCTGACCATCCGTTTGAGGATGAAAAGTAGTACTGAAGTTGAGTTTTGTCCCCAACGAATGTTGTAGACCCTTCCAGAAATGAGAAGTAAAGCGCGGGTCTTAGTCAGACATGATCGAAACAGGAACTCCATGCAGTCTAACAACTTCTTTGATGTACAATGCAGCTAGAACATCGATCGACCATAGGCTCTTTATAGGCAAGAAGTGTGCCGACTTGGTCAATCGATCTATGATAACCCATATTCCATCATGTCCTCCTTTAGATTTAGATAGACTCATAATGAAGTCCATATCGATATCCTCCCACTTCCACTTGGGAATGTCTAGAGGATGTAACTTACCAGTAGGCTTTTGGTGTTCCGCCTTGACTTGTTGGCACGTGAGACAGCGAGAAATAAATTCTGCTACCTCCCTTTTCATATTAGGCCACCAAAAGGTCCGTTTCAAGTCTTGGTACATCTCGGTTGATCCGGGATGTATTATGTACCTTGATCGGTGAGCTTCTTCTAAAATTTTCTTCTTAAACTCCAGACAGTCTGGTACATACGTCCTTTCTCGAAATAATAATCTTCCATCTGATGCTAGTTTGAAATCAGGTTGTCCTTCTAACTTACCCTTTACTTCTACCAGCATCGGGTCATCGTCTTGAAGTCCTTTGATTTCAGAGAGTAAATCTGGTTGTATCCTCATGTGTGATAGAGTAATACACCTTCCCTCCTTGTCCATGCTTATATTAAGCTTAGTGAATTGTTCTAGCATCTTCCACTCTTGGATCATACAGTTGGCCAATAATGCTCTCGGCTTTCGACTGAGGGCATCGGCTATGGGATTACCCTTTCCAGGATGATATTGTATAGTGAAGTTGAAGTCCTTGAGATACTCTAGCCAACGCCTTTGTCTCATATTCAACTCTTTCTGAGAAAATATATACTTGAGACTCTTGTGATCGGAGTACACGGTAAACTGCTCTCTATAGAGATAGTGTCTCCAAATCTTCAAAGCAAATACTACCACGGCCAACTCTAAGGCATGCACCGGGTAGTTCTCCTCATGCTTCTTTAATTGTCGGGAAGAGTAAGAAATGACTCTCCCTTGTTGCACTAACACACATCTAAGGCCAATGCCAGACGTATCGGTATATACCTCAAACTTCTCTCCTTCAGTTGGTAACGCCAATACTGGGGTAGTTGTCAGATGATACTTCAAGGCTTGAAAACTTTTCTCGCCGTCTTCATCCCACTTATAAGGAATCTCCTTGCGGGTCAGCCTAGTAAGAGGAATGGCGATCTTGGAGAAGTCCTTGATGAATCACCTGTAATAGCCAGCTAACCCTAAGAAGCTTCGGATTTCAATTGCATTCGTATGTCTTTCCCAATTCTTCACAGCCTTGAGGATCCACAGAAATACCATCCTTCGAGATCACATGCCCTAAGAAAGATACTTCCTCGAGCTAGAAGTCACATTTGCTAAGCTTGGCATAGAGCTGATTCTTCCTCAAGATTTGCAATGAAATCCTCAAATGCTCTTCATGTTCTTCCTCGGTCTTGGAATATATTAATATGTCATCAATAAAGACCACTATGAATTGATCTAGATGATGCCTAAATATACTATTCATCAACTGCATAAAGGCTGCAGGGGCATTCGTTAGTCCAAAAGGCATAATAGTAAATTCGTAATGCCAATGCCTGCTTCAGAACGCCATCTTGTGTATATCATCATCATTTATTCTTAATTGATGATATCCTGGCCTGAGATCAATCTTCGAGAAATACTTGGCTCCAGATATCTGATCAAATAATTCATCGATCCTCGGCAGCAGATACTTGTTCTTGATGGTAAGGTGGTTCAACTGTCGATAATCGATGCAGAGTCTCATCGATCCATCTTTCTTCTTGACAAATAACACAGGCGCTCCCCACGGGGAAGTGCTTGGCCTGATGAATCCTTTCTTCAAGAGCACCATCAATTGCTCCTTCAATTCCTTGAGCTCGACGGGAGACATCCTATAAGGTGCCTTAGAAACTGGGCTGGCACCAGGGACAAGGTCGATGGTAAAGGCCACTTCTCTTTGTGGGGCTAATCTGAGCAAATCTTTCGGGAACACATTGGGAAACTCCCGAATTACTCAGATGACTTCTATCTTAGACTCCTTAACTTCTGTGGCGGTCACAAAAGCTATGAAAGCCACACATCCTTTTCTTAAGAGCTTACTAGCTCGGAGGGCCGAAATAAGGGGTGACTTGCTTCGACTCCGAGGACTAGTGTAGACAAGTTCTGAGAATTCTTTAAAGGTTACCTTGCCGTTTCAGCAATCTATTACTGCCTTGTGTGCAGATAGCCAATCGGCTCCTAGTATGACATCGTACCCGTCCATATCTAAGCATATCAGGTCGGCAGGTAGATTTTTTCCCTTTTTTTTTGTGACCCAAGAGATATTTTATTAATATAAAAATGAAACATACATGATCAATGGGGCATATCCCTGAACAGTAACATCCACCTGAATGAGGGAAAGGAGGCAACTAAGACAGCCTGATTGCAACTAGACCTATCCTGTCGCCCACAACTGGGCCAAAGAAATTCCTAGGTAGATCTTTAGGAGAGAGGAATACATTATTGTCACGATTGTGGCAAGCATAATTCGCAAGGGTGTCTGCGACCTAATTAGCTTCTCTATAGACATGAGAGACAGAAATCCCCAAGGACTGAACAACATCCCTGGTTTCCTTCCACCATCTCAAGCATTGAGAAGATGAAGCCGTCCCCGATAGAAGAGATGAAGCCAAGGTCGCCGAATCAGTGCGTACCTAAGAGATAAGCATTCCATGCTCTTTGGCGAGGCGGAGGCCATCACACATAGCGCATGTCTTGGCAGTAAAACTTGTACCAAAGCCATAGTAGTGCGTGAAAGCCAGAATAAGTGACCCTCGGCCATCTCTAATACAACCTCCTCCGCCGCTGTGTCATGGATTCCCTTTGCTAGCGCCATCAACATTTAGCACTAGGCCCCGGATAGGAGGAATCCACCTAACAAGCTTGATAGAGAGAGGAGCCGTCCGCTGAGTGAAGCCGAAGTTGGCGATGAGCTCCAGCTACTTGCCGTTAGAATGCTACTTGAAAACTTTCTTGGACAAGGCTGCATTGATAAGAGAGTGAATATTTTGAAGTATGGAGGGGCTGGAAATACGATGGCCCTCAAACCGCATTTTGCATCTAGCTTTCTAGAGTTCCCAGACAATAAGAATGGAAGCATATATGGCAATGAAGCCATGAGGGGTATGCACGTTGTAACAACTGAGGATGTCCCAGAGACGCTGAGTGATATGAGGCCGGGACCCATGTCCAACATCTAGAAAAGGGATCAGCCAGCTCCATAGCGATCTGGCAAGGTCACCATACAGAAATAGATGATTCAGATCTTTAGTATCAGGGTCCCTACAACAATTGCAGTGAGACACCATGGATATTCCGCATTCAGCAACTCTACTGTCAACAGGGACAGCCTTATGTAGGAGCCGCCAAGCAAATAAAGATGCACGCCACTGAAACATATGATTCCAGAGCGGTGACCAAGGCGTGCATTTGATACCCACAGGTCTAAGCTGATTATATGTAGAGTTTATGGAGAAATCCCCAGAGTTAGAGGCGGACCATACACAATGGTCTTCATAGGAAGAAAGTTGGATCCCATCCAGCATGCAGTTCTCAGGCATTAGAGCTCTAATTAGGTGCGCTGCGTTGGATAGAACTTCACGCACGGTGGCAGGAGGTCCCAGATAGTTAGTGACCAGGCAGTGCCGCAGGGTAGTATCCCCCACCCAATTATCATCTAGGAAATCAATCTTATTCCCATTACCAAGAATCCACCGTGAATTGGTGGCAGCCACCTCCAGAGCGGCCTTGAAGATCTTCCCAGGGATACCATGCAGGTAGTGAGGGACAAGAGGTGACTCGTGAAAAGTGGTCCCATGCACAGTCTTGAAATGGTGACGCGCATAGTTTCCCCACAGGGAGACACCTTGCTGAATTGTCCACACAAGCTTGACAGCAAGAGAGAGCTGAAGGTGCTAGACGCTACGCACGCCCAGGCCACCCTCAAGAAGAGGACGCTACAGAGCACTCCAAGGGATCCAGTGTCACCGTTGGTGCCCGTCAGAGCCCCCCCAGAAGAATGCTGCATAGAGACGTTCGATGTAAGCTACAACAGTCTTGGGGATAGCGACAGTAGCCGCTAGATAGATGGGTATGGAGCATAGCACAGAATTTATGAGGGTGACCCTTCCAGCTTGGGACAGCAGCTTGGCTTTCCATGATGAAATACGGGCACTGATCTTCTCGATGAGGGGCTTGTAATCCATCACCAGCGTTCTTCCTTGCCAGATTGGCACACTTAAATAGGTAAGATCACCACTCTACTGACTGAAGCCGGTAATGCTGGCAATGTTGGTGGCCACCCTTCGAGGCGTAGACCGAGGCAGAAGAAAACTAGTCTTGGAGTGGTTAATCTTCTGGCCCGAGGCTCTCTCATAGCTTTGCAAGAAGTTCATAAGCTTGTGTATATTTGAAGCATGCCCATTAAGAAAAAGAAGAGTATCATCTGCATAGAGCAAGTGAGTGATGGCTGGGCATCCTCGAGGACCTGAGTAGGGTGTGATGGCGCCGTTGGCATGGAGACTCTTAAGGCCTCTGCTTAAAGCTTCTTCCATGATTATAAAAAGGGCCGGTGCCAGAGGATCACCTTGCCTAATACCACTCGAAGACTGAAAATACCCAGCAGAAGATCCATTGAAGAGGATGGAGAACCAACAGTTGGAAATGAGCATAGCTATATAGGAATTGAATTTGTTACAAAAACCAAATTTCCGCAGCACTACTAGGAGGAAGTCCCATTCGACTCTGTCATAAGCTTTCATCATATCTAGCTTAAAAACAACATTGTGGCCTCGCACTTTCCTGCCAAGATCAGATATCAATTGTCTGGCCAAGGACATATTATCAAGAGTATGCCTTCCCTTCACAAAAGCTCCCTGCTCCTCAGATATTATCATGGGCAGGATATTAGTGAGTCTAGCACAAAAGATGCGAGAGATAATCTTGTTGCTAAAGTTACATAAACTAATAGGCCTGAATTCACCAAAATGTGAAGGGAGCTTAGCTTTAGGAATAAGAGCTATGAGGCTGGAAGTTACGCCTTTAGGGAGAGGGTAGCCTTGAAATCATCCAACGATCACTGCTTTCACATCTGCGCTAATAATGTCCCAGCAAGAAGTGTAAAAGATGCCTGTAAATCCATCCGGGCCTGACACCATCACACCCTACTCATAATGGTGTGAGATATCAGATTCGTTTCCGAGGGGAGTTGAGATAACTAGATATATCCACTCCGGTTCCATAGGTAATGAATCAGCAAATCTTTTGGAAATAAAGGAATGAGTCGTGCCGGTATCAAACAAGACACAAGCAGACTTAGAACAAATCTTTAATGTACCTTCCACAAGTCCACCTTCTTCTTGCTTTGCCTCTTGGAGTGCTTGGAGATGGGCTTGCTTCTTGGCTGGGCACTTCTCTTCATTAGCTTGTTCATTTAATAAAGGACAGTCGGGGATCCGGTGGTCACGGCTCTCGCATTGGAGGCATGCTCCCAAACGCCTCCAGCATTCTTCGGCCTTATGGCCGACCTTGTCACAATGCTTGCACACCTCTTTGGAAGGTGTGGCAGTAATGGAGAAGGGCTTGTTACTGTTTTTGAACTTCTTCTCTTGGGAGGAATCTACCCCATTGCTCGACCTCTTCTTGTTGAATGAGGGTTGGAAAGTACCGAAGCTTGTGATGTGCTCCTTCTTGTCCTTCCAACGGATCCAATCAGACAGCTCCGTGGCATCTTCTAGCAGTTGTGCTTGTCGGGCCATCTCCGAGTAGACTTGAATGTCCATCGGCGCCAGTTGTGTGATGTATTGGGGTTGAAGCCCATTAAGAAATCTTCTCATCTTCATTTTCTCGGTACACACCAAGTGGGGTGCATACCTAGATAACCTCGACAATTGGGCCTCAAATTTGGCCACTGACAAGGCCCATTGTTTAAGCGCGGTAAACTCCGTGGCTTTCTTCTCTTGTATCCGGTCCGAGAAATATTTGTTATCGAAGTATTCTACGAACTTGACCCATGTGACGTGGTCGTGAGGCAGTGTAGCTTCTACTGACTCCCACCAGAAGCGAGCATCCCACTTTATTTGGAAGGTTGTTAATAAGACCTTTTCTTCGTCCGTGCATTACATAACATGGAATATATGTTCAATCTCCTTAATCCAGTGTTCAGCATCATCGGGGTCGATCGAGCCAAAGAACTTTGGTGGGTTCATATTGCAGAAACTACGGTGGAGATCTCTGTTGTGCCCCTTGTGCTTTGATGAATGTGGTGTTTTAATGATAGCAACATGAGTCACCATTTTGTTTTGCTAATAGCTTGACATTGAATCATAACAATCTGAATGCATATAACTGATATATTCTGTGGAGAATGCATGAGAGTGCATAAAGTGTTTTGTACTTGAATTAAGATCGGTGCATTGCTTTTTCTGTGTGTATATTGCTTCTTCTGTGCATATACTGCATCAGTGCACTTAGCTGGGTCGACCCCCTTCCTTGATGGGTCGACCCCTCAGATTTCACAAGTCTATACAATTGTCTTTATGCATAGCAATGTCTGTATAGCCGTTTGCTCATATAACTTGCATGTCTATACACTGCATGACAAGCCCAAAAGTCTGTACATCGCAGTTGTGTCAAAGTCTGTACAGCCGCTTGTTTGCCAAAGTCTATACAGCCTCTGTGTGTTCTCTGCATCTCGCAAGTCATGCAGCGTCAACGCAGCAAGTGTGTCTCATGCATCATGCGTCGACGCCCCCAGATTTCCAAGTCTATACACTCGTCTTCATGCATAGCAGAGTCCATACATTGGGCTACTGTGCAAGTCCACACATTGGCCTTCAGGCTTGCAAGTCTATACATTGGGGTGAAGTCCGTACATTCTTCGTTGAACTTCGAAGTCTGTACATTCATCAGTGTTCTTCCAAGTCTGTACATTGGAAGTTTCACCTACGTTGCCCTTCAAGTCTACACATCGGTAATTTTACCATCGTTTCCCTTGAAGTCTATAGATTGATGGATTTACCGTCGTTTCACTTGAAGTCTATACACTCGACTGCATTGTCTTGATCAAGTCCGTACAGAGCTTCTGTGTTCAAGTCTATACAACCTTTCACTTGGAAAGTCTATACATCGTGAAGTCTTCACACTGGCCTTTGAATGATGTCTGTACATTGTGCATCTCTTCGTTGAAGTTTGTACAGCCTTCGCTGAGCCTTCCAAGTCTGTACAGTCACTAAGTCTGTACATCCTCTAGGCGCTCATGAAGTCCATACATTGGTTTTCTTTTCAAGTCTATACAGACTTTGATTTGTGCAAGTCTATACAACCGACTGTTCAGTTTGTGACCAAGTCTGTACAGCCAAGGGACTGTTAAGTCTGTACATTAGCTCAAGCCTCCAAGTCTTCACATTGGGCCTTCAAGCCTTTAAAGTCCATACATTGGACTGTGCTTCGCAAAGTCCATACATTGGACTGTGCTTCGTAAAGTCCATACATTGAACTGAGCTCGTGAAGTCTATACATCCATCGATTATTTGTTGGCCCAAGTCCATACATTGGTAAAGTCTTCACATCGCCTGATTTCTTCAAAGTCTGTACATCCTTCAAGGGGCCAAGTCTATACATCATCCCGTTCAGATTTCCAAGTCTATACAATGTTGTTGAGTGGAAGTCTGTACAGCCGTTGGATTGCCAAAGTCCATACATTGTGAACCTCAAAACCTGTACAGACCTTGCCTTGTTCAAGTCTGTACATCGTTCATTTGTCTTGGCAAGTCTAAACTTTGGTAGTCTGTACATCATTCGTGAAGATTGAACATTGAGCAAGTGTATACATTGGACGAGTCTGCATCGTGCATCAGTCATGAAGTCCATACACTGCACGAAGTCTGCACATCGTGTGTTGCATGCTCGCCAAGTTTATACACTGGCTAGTCTGTACAAGACTGCAAGTCTATACACTGGCTGCTGCACTCTCATGAAGTCTGCACATTCGCTAGTGTAAGTCTATACATCGCCCAGTGTTATGCTTGCAAAGTATGTACAACGCCTGCTTTACACACTCAATGTCTGCACATTGCTTTACACTTCAGCAAGTATGTATAGCGGGTGCCTTCTTACATGAAGTCTGTACATTGGATTCGAAGTTCACAAAGCCCACTCAGTAAAGTCTATACAATGCATTCAATCCTACAAAGTCTGTACAGGGTTTATAGTTAAACTGATGACCATTTCGTCTGTCTGACAGGGATTCTTTGCTAGGATTAATGAAGGCACGTGATCCAAGAATGGATAAATGCCCAGGATCGTGACACGTGTGCTGAAGCCTGCTGGAGAGCTGCCACGTGGTCCAAGGTTTGGGCGGGAGCTGTGGAGACCACACGCCCTAGCTGCTACTACTGTTGATATAAATAGAAGCCTTCATCTTCAGCAGGCATAAGATCGACTGAAGGGAGGAAAAGTATATACATTCAGTTTGAGAGCAGCAGAGAGCCTTCGATCCAAAGAGAGAAGAAGAGCAGAGAGTGAGAGATTAGCAGAAGAAGAAGAGAAAGAAGAGAAAGAGAGAAAGAAAGAGAGACAGTGAGATCAAAGTTGAGAGAGCAGAAGCTATGAAGAAAAACCAGAGTGCAGAGAGGTCTTCGATCCAGAGAAGAAAAAGAGAGAGTTAGAGAGTTTGAGCAGAGAAAGAGTGAAAGATTGTGATCGTCTGGCAGTTGGATCAAATCCAAGCCGGACTTGCTCCTTCGAGAGCTATATTTCTTGTTCTTCATTTACAACTTTCTGTTGCTGCTTTGTTCCATCTTTTGTTTTCTTCTTATACCCTTCTTCAAGCTATTAGTCAGTGGTTGCAGTGGTGGAGTCCACTGGACAGCAAGCTGTGATGCTCAGCGTTGTAGAGGTGGACTCCTCTGGACAGCAAGCTGTGTTGCGTAGCAGTAAGCCACACTCAGGTTTTGAGTGTCGGGTGGACGTAGGTCTGGAGGACCAAACCACCTTAAAAACTCTTATTGCATTGTGGTTTGTTTTGTACAATTGTGCTTCCGCTAGATGACTGCATAGGGGCACTCCAACTGTTTGCATATAGGTTCAGTAGATGAATTGTTAAGTTCTTATTGTGAGTGTTTTAATCTGTCAAGAGAGCGAAATCTTATTTTGGGAGAAAGTTTTATAAGGGCTATATTCATTCACCCCCCCCTCTGAATACTACACCGAACCCAACACTTGGTATCAGAGCAGGTTGCTGTGCATAGGATCTAACAATCCGCAGCAGATCCTGCATTGTTTTGGTACATTTCAAAGTGGGTCTCTTGAATTTGTGTTTTGCTTCATTGACTTGTGCTTCATTTTGATCATCTGGTTTTAGTGCATTTCGTGTCATTTGTTTTACTGCGCTGAATCTGTTTGCCATATGTTCTAATGGCTCGACCTCCGATTTATGATGGTTCTAACCTCGATAGCTGGCTAGGAGGCCTAAGTGTGTACATAGACTCCATTGGTCCAAATTTGTGGAGTCTTATATCTAAAGGCCCTCATCGATTACCTCATGATGAGACCAAATGGTCTAAAGAGGACAGAGTGAAGGACCGTGAAAATACCATGATTCTTAATATCCTGAGAGCTGCTGTCAATACTGATATATATACTTTTGTTTTCAGGTGGACATCTGGAAAGGAGATTTATGATAGAATCACTTCTGCTCATAACGATCATCAGGACAGCTGCTTAATGGCCAACCGGGATAATGAAGATTCATCATCTCAGGTAAGCTCTGAATCTGAATAACTTTCAATTGATGATCTATGGAATATAGATGAAGAGCTTACTGAAAGATGTGAAAAAATGAAATCTGAAAACAAAAAGTTGAAAAAGAAATGTGATAAAATAAAATTGAAAGATTCCTCTGAAAACTGTCCAAATCTGAAACAATCTTATGATGCATGTATGCTAGACGTTCAGAACCTTAAGAAACAAAATGATTCTCGAGAAATTGAAAAATAAACATGCTTGAACAAAATGTCAGAAATTGAGAATCAGCTGAATGATAAGAAAATTGAGCATCTAAAAAGTATGCAAGAACTTACTGAAGTCAATTCTGAATTGGACAAACTGAAACTCGAGAATAAAGAATTTCAAAAGAAAAATGAAAACCTTATGGCTAGAGTAAATGAAATCAATGGTGAAGGTTCACATTCCTCTTCTGCTGAATCAAACTACAATATGTGCTCAGCTCTAAGAGAACGTAATGAAGATCTTTATAGTGAGAATGAATGGCTGAGTAAACAAATTATCTCACTTAAAGAGGATCACAAAAATTTGGTAGCTGAGAAAATTAGAGTGGAGGAAAGAGAAGAGGAGCTTGTTGAAAAGCTGGAGCTGATGTCTGGAAGTGGAAAATACAATGAAACAGTCATGAAGCTATCTGAAGAGAATAAAGAACTGAGGGAACAAAACAAGAAACTGATGGTTTTAAATACTGTTTTCTCACATAGGTTTCTGACTGTCGAAAAAGAAAAATCTGTTATTAAGGAAGCTCAATCACAAAGACTTGAGGAAGAAAATAATGAACTGAAGGATGAAGTTGAAAAACTAAAGCTATTAAACACTGGCTTGTCTAAAAAACTTCTCACAATAGAAAAAGGGAAAGCTGTTCATGATGAAGAGTCACAAATTTTTAACAATCTGGAACAAGAAGTTGAGAAGTATAAAACTGCAAATAAAGTCTTAAGTGAATGTGTCAATTGCAGTGAACAGGAGATAGCCAGTTATGAGCTTCATATAACATCTTTGGAAAATAAGATTCAGAAACTAGAAAAATCAGCATCCAATTCTGCCAAAAATGAAAGAAAAGTAAAAACTGTTGTGAAAAGGAAGGATGACAATTCAAGAAAGGGGACAAGCTGTAGTCCTAATGTTAAGGAAACTACCAGCAACCATCTATATACTACCTTTGTGCATAGTTCTGATGTATCTGGTACCTCAAGGCAATCCCCAAAACAAAATTAGAAGTCACCTTCAAAATCTGTCTTTCAGTTCAAAGCCCAGAAAATTGAAAAGCAAACAAAACCTGTTGAGAATAATCAGAAATTGAAAAGAAAGAGTCAAACAAAGAAGGCAAAGAATAATTCTGGTTATACTCTGAAATTTGTTAGCTCTGCTGAATCTGATGGGTCAATGCAAAATGATCTTGCTTCTTGTACTCATTCACATGCATCTGTGAATTCATCTGATAGAAACCATGCTCCTAGGAAATCTGATGCCTCTTGCTACTACTGTGGTAGGCATGGTCATTATATGGATGACTACAGTGTGATGAAAAGTGATGATATGATGCATGATAAATCTTTTTCAAATAATCATCATCACCCCAAAAGAAACATATATGCTTCAAACCAACACACCATTTGTTATAATTGTAACAAACGTGGTCATAAAGTTGTTGAGTGTTGGTTTAGGCCTTCATGGGGATATACTGGTTCAAGAGGTAAGCACCCAAGGTGTGTTGAATGTGGCAAGTATGGGCATGCAGTCAAGAACTGTTGGTATGCTCAGGGAAAATATTTTAATTCCAAATTTGCTAAATTCCCTGCAAATAGAAATTTTCTTGGTAGAAATAAACCTGTTTTTAAAGAAAAGATTCTTGTATGTTTTGAATGTGGAAAACCTGGCCACCGAGCTTCTGAATGCTGGTGGGCAGGCAATGCTAAATCAAAACTTCATGCAAGTAACAAAAATTTTCATGTAAACTCACATAGATTCCATGATGATAATAATGTCCACAAAAAGAATTCAAGGTTTGCTACATCATGTAGATATTGTGGAAAATTCGGTCATTTCATAGATAACTGTTACCTGATGGATCATGATGATAATTCTGTTAAGAGACCATTCAGAACACTTGTGAGAGTTAATTCAGGACCTAAGACTTCTTGGGTTCCTGCAGGATCAACTTGATTTTATCTTGCAGGTGTGCCTTGGTAATGAATAAAAGGGGTTGAATTTAGCCAAGGCACTCAAAAAGGGAAAACCCCAGGATTCAATTCTTCAGGTCAGTTCTGAACTTTGTTTTAAATTCATCATATGAAATTCTTGTTTTTGCTTGTTTGATTTTTGTTAATCTCTTCTTGTCTAGCTGATCAGTCTGTATTCCAGACTCAGCTACTGAAGTTAAATTCTGCTCAAATTGATGTTCTCTTGCCATCTATTGCACTAAGTGTGAATGATTCTTTAGTGCAGACAGTTGATGCATTATGTAGACTTTGTGTCAATACAATTGTATGATTGTTGATAAATGCATAACTTGCACTGAGCTTGAATGGGTCATTTAGTGCTACAGTCAATGCATGTGTCCAATGACTGCATATCATAATGATCTGTCTATGCTAAATTGATTTATCTTGAAAAGTTGATTGCTCTCTCATGATGCTATTTGAATAAAGAATGCTCTGATGTTTGAGTAAACATTCTGCATAGCATGTTAAATCTGATTTTTGAATCTGAGTTTTGCACATTCTTTCATGTTCAGCATTGTCAGGTTTAGATTTTCTGAATTCTCCTCATACATGATTTGCATATTGATGATTGTCTGAAATTACATATGCATACTGTGGACGTCGAAAAAATGTCGATGATGATCATACGGCATGCACGTCTCGACACTCGAGAGCAAGCCGAAGATGAAAATGCCAAATAAACCTCATGCCTCGCCCGATCAGGATGAGGACTCGCTTGGTGGTCCGCTAGCCGATGAGGGAGCCCCCCCCGGGGCGGAAGATATGGCCACAACTCTACAGTCGGCCGTGCCGAGAGCTGAATCAAAGAAGAGTCGGGGACTCCGACACAGCCCGACGTGCACCGAAAGTCACGCAGAGTCTGGGACCGGGCCCCAAAGGCTGTGAATGGAACATTGTAGAGGTCATACATAGCAACCGGAACCTTCCGGGAATGTCGACATTCACGTAAAATGGCCGCGACTTCGAGAAGAATCCGTTTAGTGCTTAAAACGGCGCGAGGGGGTCTTAAAACGGCGCCCCTTATCCGGCGTGCCCCCCCCTTTAAAACGGCGCGCCCCCCTTTGGGATGTGGCGCCGTTTTAACTCCTTTTGTTTTCATTGGCTACACGGCCCGCCCCGAAGCCCCCCTTGATGCTTAAAACGGCGCCCCTTTGAATATGGCGCCGTTTTAACCTTTTAACCCCTTTCTCTGAAGCGCTTCCTGGCGAGCAACCGACCCATCCCATCGGCATTACGGTCCCCTGTTTCCTGGGAACTGCACGACGACGAACAAGCCTGAAATGGCTAAAACGTCTGCTTCGACCCGTTGGGCATCCAAGCATGTTCTTCAAATGGAAACCCTCGAGCCCTGCACTGTCGAACGCTTGCTCCGTCAGCCGGCCGCCCATTCCCCTGCCAATGATGAAAGCAAACGTGGCTAGCGGTGTACATGCCAGCGAAGGAGGAGGCCATGCCTCTGCCCCTCTCCCGGTCACACTGTAGCTGTGGCGGAGGTGACGTCCACGACAGCGGCATTCGACACGGTGACCCCGACAACGTTAGCAACGGCAACTGCGGACAGAACAAAAGCCATAGAAATGGGAAGCTTGCTCCCCTGCTCTCCATATAAATACAAGCCCCAGGCAAGAAGCAACAAAAAAGAGGAGGGACGCTCTACTGGCGGTGAAGCCCTGCTCCGAAGTGTGAAGAGAGATAAGAGGGTGAAAGAAAGAAGGAGAGGTGAGGGGAAGAGAGCTCGGTTCCCCCCTTTGTCTTTGCATTTCCTTCTGCCCCTTTGATTTCCTTTTGGTGATCTTCACATGTAGACCTTTGTCTTCGTATTCCCTTTCAATGTAATCGGAGTTCGGTCTGTTGTGAAATGAAAGGAAAACTCCCCTTTGGGAGATCTTGATGCCTCAATCCCCCTCAATACTCATCCCATAGTGGCTCTATTTTTTTTTACCGCCGTGTTCTTGTGTCGACTTCGGCTCTCACGTGGTCTTCAGCCACGCGATCACGGCAACCCTCGGGTCGTCGGAGTTCCTTTGTAGGCTGGCCCTCAGGATCTCCGGCCCCGAACGGGGGAGTCAATACGATCGCAACAACCCATGGGTCACCGGTTTCCCTTGTAGGCTAGCCCTCGGGATCTCCGGCCCCAAATGGGGTAACTTTACTGGTGTCGTTGCTTAGCACGCACCGGGATGTTTCGGGGCCGTCGGAGTTCTCTCCGCATGGCGCGCCCCATATTTTTCCCCCAGACCCTTCCGATCTAGGGGAGGTGCTGCCCGATTTTCGTCAGGGTCAAGAACACCAAGAACAATGAATGAATGTATCATAGAATTTGCCTACGGGTGAAAGAAAAGAAACACACAGTAAAACTCTGTGAACTGAACCCCCCGAATAAAACACTTAAACCTCCTGCTCACTCACCTTAACAAACCATCAACGATGCTTAAACCTTCATCCTATTGATCTAGGGTGTCAATTGAACAATTAATCTAACTATTGATCCTTCTGTAGGCCATAGAATCAAGAACAGAAAGCAAAACAAGTCCACAGAACGAATAAGAAAACTCAAGAGACGATGTCCCGGCGTGGCCTAATCCGGCGCGGTCACCCCTCACCGCGCCGATTTAACACCACCCTCGTAACCTCCCATCTCCCTTGAATGCTAAAACGGCGCGCCCCCGTGGGAGCCTCTCTATCCGGCGCGCCCTACTGCCTTGCTTAACCATTAAAACGGCGCCCCATGGCCTCCCTTAAACCGGCGCGCCCTTCAGCCCCTTTGTAGTATCTTTAAAACGGCGCCCCTTAACCGGCGCCCCCCCCCCCCCTTGAACTCCCTTAAATCGGCGCCCCTTATCCGGCGCGCCCCCCCCTTCTTACACCTATTGAACCGGCATGCTTAAAAGAAAATGATTAATCAAATGATAGAAAAGAATTAAAGTTAATGAGTAAAACTAATCGAAAGTCTCCCCTCTACTATAATCCAAATTTTGTTCCGGGGGCGCTACCCCCGAAAACCCCCGCAAGGGGCGTTGCCCCCTTGACCCCCACGACCTGACCGGGCAGGTCGAACCCCGCGACCTGACCGCGCAGGTCGATCCGCGTGCGAGGGCGCACGTTGTCGAGTTTCGGGCCTTACACTTAACAACCCGCTCCCCCGGACTGTGCATGAAGAGAAAAGCAATGATGCCCCGTGGTATCGGACATGGACCTCGGGATCCCCGACATGGTCATGATCCGTGCACCTCTCGGGCCGATAGTTCATCAGCTTGACCCATTTCTTCCGGGATCCGATCCCGCACCCACATGAAACGTGCCGTACCTACAGTAGATATCCGAATGTCTTTGTTGTTACCTTCGATGCTTCGAATATGGACTCTCGACCGAATACTGGATTGTCTGTTAGAGACTGATATATATATATATACCGGGATCTAATCCCGCACTTTCATTAAATTCGCCGCATTCGCAGCAAGTATTTGTATGGTTTTGAACACCGTTTTGCGTACCGATGCGGAGGGTTTAAATCATGTCAACCCAACTCGCATGCTTTAATGAAAAATGATCTTTAGGTCATTTGACCCCTTTTCTTGGCGATTAATCAGAGGTCTTCCCTTCTCCGAGGGGATGTAATTAACGTCGTGGCCTTTATGGCGCGGCGGGTCTCCAGTCCCGACCCGATATCCACAATCGTCTGATCAGTCAGATGGAGCGCACCCCGGGCTTCGGACCACTCCAGTCTCGAAGCCCGAACACATTGTCACCTAGGTGACTGGCACGCCCTCGCACTAGATAAACCGATAAAAAAGACCACCGATACCCTAATATTCTCATCCATCGACTTCCAGTGCGTTCCACAAGCTGGCACGCCCGGTGGGACAAGAGATGTCGAATCGATATAACCACCGATATCCCACAATATTTCATACCCCACGAAATCTAGTGCGTTCCACACATACATATAGTGAATGCATTGCGCATCATCATACTGAAAACTCCAAAAGAAGTAACTGTCTACATATAGAACTCCATTGGCACTGCAATTGTCATTCATGGCCATCATGGTATATTAAATGGAACAGTACTGAAGGGCAGATGGAGTATGTCTTGATGCTACTGCCATGTGTGAGGTGGTCCTTGGACCAAGTCATCCGCCCAGTGCCATGGGTCTAGTTTTCATATAGAATAGTGTACTGCATATCATCAATTTGAAGAAAATTAAATTTGAAAAGAAATGACTCATTGCATATCATGCATTTTGTCAGGGGGAGCTTGTTTGCTGTTGCTTGGTCATCATGCTCTCCTTATCAGAATTGTTGCATATTTCTCATATGAAGGGCAGTGCATATCATAAAAAAAATTTAAAAAAAAACCTAAAAAGAAATTTCTTTGCATCTAGACAGGGGGTGCATTTAGACTTGGTGTTTTGATTGTCACATCTTGAACACCTCTTGTCTAATAACTGATCAACTCTCATCTGATATCATATTTTTTCTCTCTTGAAAAAGGATTCTGCCTTCTATTTGTTGAGCTGTTAAAGAAGAGTTTCTTTCAACTCCCTTCATGGTACTATCTGTCAGCTGATCTGTCTGAATTCCAGACTCAGCTACTGTGTGTTGATATACTCCCTTCTGAAATATTTCTCTCTTGCTGATTGACTCCTCCACTAGCTTGCACTCTTCATTCATATACCTCTTAGCTGGTGTGACTATTTTGGCTCCATTTTTGAGTTGTTGGTCAGCTAAATTTACTGATCTGGTCTGAGGAACTTAAGCTGCATGATTATGCAATTCAGTATGAGATTTTTTGTAAAAACTCCTATCATATAGGTTTAAGAATTACCACTGAACCAGACTGATATAAGATTAATGTATCCTCAGATTTGTAATTAAATGAATTGAAAATATCTGAATGATAAGGTTTAATAAACTTTAACCACATGTGTCAAGTAAATCTTAAACTCTCTCATCTGATATCTGAAAATATGAAATCAAGGCTCTTTGGTAGAGATCCATAGAGTGAGTACTGTGGTTAAACATTAACTTGAAAAATGTTGACTAAATGAAAAATTGTGAATTCAGAGCAATGTCTTGGTCACTGAGAAACTGGGTTCTTTGTCAATGAAATAAAGTAACTCATGTCATGAAGTGCCATAGTTATCTCTGATAAAAATTTATCAAAACCTGACAGAGCAATGGCAAAATTGTGTTGAGTAGCTGGGGAGTCTGGCCTCTAATCAAGGTGTCTCCTCATGCAAAAAGACACTTATATTGCTAACTCTGGTCTCAATGTTGAGAGGCGATGACAGTTATCACACTGAGTAACTGGGTCACTTCAACTAAGACTTGTTGTGCCTCATGTAAAAAGGTATTGATCAACCTAAATTGCTCAGGAAAAATATAATGTGCTCCAAATAAAATTATTGAAAAGTCTGTCAACTCATATTCTTGGAAAAAGTGCTTAACATCAATACTAATCTGTGTAACTCTTGAAAGAGTCATTGAGATCATGTGTGTAAGATAAAATATTATTATTTTTGAGTGTTTTCTGAATATTTGGTTCACTTTTATTAAAACTTGGATTCAGATATGATTATTGAGTTTAATTTGGCAAATTTGGTATACATCAAAATTAAGTCAGATTGGTTAAGTTGCCACTTCATAACCCTTTATGATAAGAGAGTCTACTCTTCTTAAGACTTATTGAAGTGATGCAAGCTTTAAAATCCCTCATGTTCAGATTCTTTCCAGACTGTCTGATCAGCATCTTGCTATTGATTGTTTCCTTGAGATGTGCTGTGCTTTGACTATTTCTCACCCTTACCCATGGCTAATCTTACATTATCAGTTGATCCACACTGTTGGAATCTTCCATCATGTTTCACAATCAGCTCTGGTTCTGTTTCATTCTGTTCATGTAACCAGAATTCAAATTTCTTGTAATGGAAGAATTCAGATTGATTTATTGGATAACCAGAGTTCATTCTTGTGCTTCAGGGGGAGTTATGAGTCATCTATTTTTAAGGGGAGAGTAGTTAATCTTGCATGCTGATAGGGGGAGTGCTGTTTCATTGTGCTATTTCAAACCATTCCCTTTCTTTTTGATTATGTCAAAGGGGGAGAATAGTTTGACGAGTCAGTGTGACTCATTATATTGCCATCATCAAAAAGGGGGAGATTGTTGTGCCCCTTGTGCTTTGATGAATGTGGTGTTTTAATGATAGCAACATGAGTCACCATTTTGTTTTGCTAATAGCTTGACATTGAATCATAACAATCTGAATGCATATAACTGATATATTCTGTGGAGAATGTATGAGAGTGCATAAAGTGTTTTGTGCTTGAATTAAGATCGGTGCATTGCTTTTTCTGTGTGTATATTGCTTCTTCTGTGCATATACTGCATCAGTGCACTTAGCTGGGTCGACCCCCTTCCTTGATGGGTCGACCCCTCAGATTTCACAAGTCTATACAATTGTCTTTATGCATAGCAATGTCTGTATAGCCGTTTGCTCATATAACTTGTATGTCTATACACTGCATGACAAGCCCAAAAGTCTGTACATCGCAGTTGTGTCAAAGTCTGTACAGCCGCTTGTTTGCCAAAGTCTATACAGCCTCTGTGTGTTCTATGCATCTCGCAAGTCATGCAGCGTCAACGCAGTAAGTGTGTCTCATGCATCATGCGTCGTCGCCCCTAGATTTCCAAGTCTATACACTCGTCTTCATGCATAGCAGAGTCCATACATTGGGCTACTGTGCAAGTCCACACATTGGCCTTCAGGCTTGCAAGTCTATACATCGGGGTGAAGTCCGTACATTCTTCGTTGAACTTCGAAGTATGTACATTCATCAGTGTTCTTCCAAGTCTGTACATTGGAAGTTTCACCTACGTTGCCCTTCAAGTCTACACATCGGTAATTTTACCATCGTTTCCCTTGAAGTCTATACACTGATGGCTTTACCGTCGTTTCACTTGAAGTCTATACACTCGACTGCATTGTCTTGATCAAGTCCGTACAGAGCTTCTGTGTTCAAGTCTATACAGCCTTTCACTTGGAAAGTCTATACATCGTGAAGTCTCCACACTGGCCTTTGAATGATGTCTGTACATTGTGCATCTCTTCGTTGAAGTATGTACAACCTTCGCTGAGCCTTCCAAGTCTGTACAGTCACTAAGTCTGTACATCCTCTAGGCGCTCACGAAGTCCATACATTGGTTTTCTTTTCGAGTCTGTACAGACTTTGGTTTATACAAGTCTATACAACCAACTGTTCAGTTTGTGACCAAGTCTGTACAGCCAAGGGACTAGTAAGTCTGTACATTAGCTCAAGCCTCCAAGTCTTCACATTGGGCCTTCAAGCCTTTAAAGTCCATACATTGGACTGTGCTTCGCGAAGTCCATACATTGGACTGTGTTTCGCAAAGTCCATACATTGAACTGAGCTCGTGAAGTCTATACATCCATCGGTTATTTGTTGGTCCAAGTCCATACATTGGTAAAGTCTTCACATCACCTGATTTCTTCAAAGTCTGTACATCCTTCAAGGGGCCAAGTCTATACATCATCCCGTTCAGATTTCCAAGTCTATACAACGTTGTTGAGTGGAAGTTTGTACAGCCGTTGGTTTGCCAAAGTCCATACATTGTGAACCTCAAAGCCTGTACAGACCTTGCCTTGTTCAAGTCTGTACATCGTTCATTTGTCTTGGCAAGTCTACACTTTGGTAGTCTGTACATCATTCGTGAAGATTGAACATTGAGCAAGTGTATACATTGGACGAGTCTGCATCGTGCATCAGTCATGAAGTTCATACACTGCACGAAGTCTGCACATCGTGTGCTGCATGCTCGCCAAGTCTATACACTCGCTAGTCTGTACAAGACTGCAAGTCTATACACTGGCTGCTGCACTCTCATGAAGTCTGCACATTCGCTAGTGTAAGTCTATACATCGCCCAGTGTTATGCTTGCAAAGTATGTACAACGCCTGCTTTACACACTCAATGTCTGCACATTGCTTTACACTTCAGCAGCTATGTACAGTGAGTGCCTTCTTACATGAAGTCTATACATTGGATTCGAAGTTCACAAAGCCCACTCAGTAAAGTCTATACAATGCATTCAATCTTACAAAGTCTGTACAGTGTTTATAGTTAAACTGATGAGCATTTCGTCTGTCTGACAGGGATTCTTTGCTGGGATTAATGAGGGCACGTGATCCAAGAATGGATAAAGGCCCAAGATCGTGACACGTGTGCTGAAGCCTGCTGGAGAGCTGCCACGTGGTCCAAGGTTTGGGCGGGAGCTGTGGACACCACACGCCCTAGCTGCTGCTGCTGCTGATATAAATAGAAGCCTTTGTCTTCAGCAGGCATAAAATCGACTGAAGGGAGGAAAAGTATATACATCCAGTCTGAGAGCAGTAGAGAGCCTTCGATCCAAAGAGAGAAGAAGAGCAGAGAGTGAGAGATTAGCAGAAGAAGAAGAGAAAGAAGAGAAAGAGAGAAAGAAAGAGAGACAGTGAGATCGAAGTTGAGAGAGCAGAAGCTGTGAAGAAAAACCAGAGTGCAGAGAGGTCTTTGATCCATAGAAGAAAAAGAGAGAGTTAGAGAGTTTGAGCAGAGAAAGAGTGAAAGATTGTGATCGTCTGGCAGTTGGATCAAATCCAAGCCGGACTTGCTCCTTCGAGAGCTATATTTCTTGTTCTTCATTTACAGCTTTCCGTTGCTGCTTTGTTCCATCTTTTGTTTTCTTCTTATACCCTTCTTCAAGCTGTTAGTCAGCGGTTGCAGTGGTGGAGTCCACTGGACAGCAAGCTGTGATGCTCAGCGTTGCAGAGGTGGACTCCTCTGGACAGCAAGCTGTGATGCTCAGCGGGATGGCAAGCTGTGAGGCCCAGCAGTTGTAGGCAAGCTGTGATGCCCAGCGGACGCAAGCTGTGTTGCGCAGCAGTAAGCCACACTCAGGTTTTGAGTGTCGGGTGGACGTAGGTCTGGAGGACCGAACCACCTAAAAAACTCCTATTGCATTGTGGTTTGTTTTGTACCATTGTGCTTCTGCTAGATGAATGCATAGGGGCGCTCCAACTGTTTGCATATAGGTTCAGTAGATGAATTGTTAAGTTCTTATTGTGAGTGTTTTAATCTGTCAAGAGAGCGAAATCTTATTTTGGGCGAAAGTTTTATAAGGGCTATATTCATTCACCCCCCCCCCCCTCTGAATACTACACCGAACCCAACATTCTCCCGCTCCATGATTTGCTCCGCCTTAAGCTACTTGTTGCAGTGCCTGGGTAAGGCCTTGAATGATACGTTGCATATCGCGCCATTGAGCATGTTCGACGGCCATGATCCTGCAAGATTTAAGTAACTTGTAACACCCCGAGAATTTATTTAATAAATTAATTGGTGATAACTGAAAATTATTTATTATGAAATTGGAAACCCCTTTAGGTTAATTCTAAACAATTTATAAAAATCTAAAAAAATCATAATCGTGTAGAGGACTAAAAGTTTAGACAATTTGTTTTCTTGGTCGAACCCTAAATAAAATTATTTCCAAGCCGAATTAAGGAAATTTGTCTAAAATCAGAGTTTCTGTTACTGGACATTAAATGATCAAAATCGAACTCAATTCTCGATCTTTTGAGCCCAAATCAGGCCCATTCGAATGGCCTTGATGGGTATCCCATTTGCCCTCTCGATCCTTGTGCTAACCCTAACCCTACACTTCGAATTCGGAGCGAGAAGGCGGATCGACCCGGTCAAGCGCGAGTTTCGCGCATGATCGACTTTGAGGACTCTAACCGGCCTTATCATCGCCCTTAGATCAAAATAGTTTCTATAAAGGGAACCCTAAGTCGAACTAGAAGCCTCATTTGTAGTGGTGGCTGGAGGTGTGCGCGAATCGGGGAGGAGACGTCGAATTTGGAGCGCAAAGTTCGTGTAGTCCCGAGCGGCCAACGTCCCCTTTGTTTTTCAATTAAGGTAGGTGATAGTGGACCAAACCTTGATAAAAAAATATCCTTAGAAGCCTCTTCGAGTCCTCTATCGTTTGATATTAAAAGCCCCAAATGTTATACTATATAGCATGCGTATTCCCTGTTTTAGTCGGAGTGTGTCTGAGTTAGGGCACCGATCGTGTTACCATCTATAGATCGATTAAATGTTAAGTTCTAGCAGGCCCAAATTCTAATAATCCATGCTACCTTATGTGAAATTTTCCCCTCTTTGTGTTGGTACTATTTTGCCCAATTATGACTCACTATACCGCGTGAATTTTTGGTTACGACCGAGGTCTATCAGAGATTACCGGAGACCGAAGCAGCGACCTTTTTGCGGTCGTACAGGAACCGCTTCTGATCCAGGCATCCCCGCGATAGACCACTTTCACCTTTTGAAAAGGTGAAGTTCATCGCAGGCTAGCTGCCCCGCGATAGGCCGCAAGGGTCCTGTGTGTGGCTAGTCCCTGACCGCTACAGAACCCTAGCGGTTGCGCGACAGACCGTTTTTTTTTTATATGGCACATTAAAATGGTTATTTTGTTAATTGTGGATTCTTTGTGCTAGACAGAGATGCACTTAATAAATGGACAGAGATGAACTTAATAAATGGACCATATGAAATGTTTAAAATGTTTAAATTTTCTGTAATCATCAACAATTATATCTTATTCCTCTTGATTCGTATCATAAAATACAATTGGGAAATTTTACTCCAATGTTAAACTGATATTGTGATAACTTCTAAGATTGTTCTTTCAGTCACGCCACTCCGGTGGTACTGGCTGACCGGTACCTTATGTTTTTCGATGTTTTATTTAGCCATCAATCTTGTAATGGTTGGAACTCCCCGCCGGATACTCCTTCCATCGGACTAGGACCTCCATTATGAGACCTCCATAAGTCCCCGCGAGCCTGGGATTTCCATTAGGACGTCGAGTGGGTTGTACACCCAAAACCTGCACCTACTGACTCGATCGAATCACGTGGTTTACAGCCCGGAATCGGGTCTATCTTGGTTAATTGCAGCCCTTCTGAGACCGCTACCATATGGTTGCAGCCCATAAGTGACCCCTTATATCTTGTAGCGGCCCTGGCATGACCGCATCTAGCTGGCTAAGTGCCAGGTTCTACTGGTCGATATTCCTTGATTTTTCCGTCGACCTAGCCATGTTTGAGTCGACCTATAGTCTCTTGCTCGACCTGAGAGGTGTGGACTAGACCCTGGTTCGGTTCCACCATGTCTCGGGCAGGCTGAGAGCCCATGAAGTTGATTGCCTTAGTCTTACTGGGCCCAACTAGTTGCGGTTATCACTAGACCGTCTTAACCACTAAACGGGCCTCCGAGGACCGTTTGCGTGATAAGGTGGCCCAGTAGAGACCATTTTATTTAGATATTGGCCCAAGATCTTTTCTGTCCTAAGAGGCCCATTCAGGACCGTCTTTTATATCTTGCGGTCCCAGATAGACCATTTTTGCCTTATTACGGCCTACACATGACCGTTACTCCTCTAGAGCTTGTTTCTTGCGCGTTTCTTGTGTGCTTTGGTAGTCAGGCCAAATGTTGGTTTGAACTGCAATCAATCCTATTTTAATTCCTGTCATTGCAAGCCATAGTCTTTTGGCTTCCCAACCAATTATTGAATTTCATTGATTCTAGAGAATTATTGGCCGATTCCAATGAATGTCTAGATATTACTTGGGATCTTGGATCCACCAAATCAATGCCAATGAGTACTTGAGGTTGTTGGAAATACTTTAGGTTGTTGGAAATACTTTATCCTCTTAATTATGAGTATTATTATGCGCGACGAGTTTATATCAATCATGTCAATCAGAGTAGTAGTGTATTCGACACCAAAACAGAGATGCGCAAAATAGAAAGATAACCCAATCCTTTATTTCATAATGGATAGACTATTACAAATCCAATACTCTATTCAATTAAAAAGGAAAAGTACATAGTTGACTCAAGAAAATAGGAAAAAAGACTAGATGACACTTGAAAAAGCTCTAGCTCTTTCACTCTTGACCATTCCCATCCGATTGACTTCCCTCGTCGTCGGAATTACCTGAAAAGTAAGGGACAAACACGGAGTGAGCGAACGCTCAGTAGGAAATTATATCTCAGGAACTAGCAATGGTTTAAGTAGTTACATCTTTCATGAATGCACTATAGCTATGCATGCTCGCATAAAACGACAAGATAGAGAATTTATCAAGCAAGACAGCAAGATGAACTAGTCATGAGTTTTCAAGAAAAAAGATGACAAGATATTCAAGCAAGTACTTTTTAGCAAGTCATGTCAAGAACTTTGCCTATCATGTATCAAGCAAGCAAGTAATTACCCTTTCTCGGGTCACGCAATTTATGTCAAGTCAAGTACGAGTCAAGTACAAGATCTGTGTGGAATGTCCAATCAAGCTAGTCATGCACTCGGTATAATGCCAGATACCTTATCAGTCAACTCCCATGGGCACAAGTACTTTCGGGTGCTCCTCCCAGGACCAGATCGGGCCCTATATGCGCAGGCATTTATCATGTATATTTGACATCCACTCTTGTATATATATATATAGCCAATAGGGAATTTCAACAATTTAAGCTTGTAGACACGTAGGATAACTTTGAGAGAATGGAGTCCAAAAATACGACATTGGTCATAGATAGGCGATAACAACGGTACAATCACGATGAACGATGAAACTAGGTGGAATTAGGTTCCCTTAACTCGGGTACCATGACAAACAAGTATGGACATTCTTTATATAGAATTGAGGTCCACATGAACAGTACATCAAAGGCAAGATATCCTCATTCTTATTATAGAATTGAGGTCCACAAGAACATCAACAAATGGCATGATATCGTCATCCCATTTAGAATTCTCATGATATACTCTTTGCATATCATAAGGGCCGGTATACCATGTTTCTTTAGAGTGACATGGCATTCAATAGTGTAATGGGTTTTTAGGGTACAACCAGCTCAGTCGACCTTGAGGGAATCTAAGGTACGAGGAGTCTTACGGAGGTCTCTATGACTAACTCGCTAGTCCAAAGGAACGGAATGTCCAATGGAGAGCTTGTATGTCAATGAGAGTTGAGGGTGATCGATAAAACATCATGAAACGTGGGACTATACTCACGGAGTGGAGTAATAGTGCCTACATATATATATATATATATATATAGTGAAACCCTCGGAGAACAGCAATCGAAAAAAATCAGTAATGCAGAAAGTAGCGACTCTGGTAAAGTCGTTTTTCGTAAAATTAACGCCTTAATCAGGGACGTTTATATTAAATTTGACGACATATAAAGAGGTCGTCCTTTCCAATATTGCTATTTTACAAGATATTAAAATCTGTAATTTTGTTGAAAACGCGCCTTGGGTAGGGGCGTTACCAGGAAAAAGGTGCCCTAGTCTGGGGCGTTAGTTAAACAAGAGACGACCTGGTCAAGGTCGTGAATTCACAATTTTACAAATTTCGAGGTAATGAATATTTCAGGAACATGGTATATAGTCAGGACCAGAATAAATAACAGGATTTTAAGAAATTGACCATGCATTAATTTAGGATCATGTTTGCAATGATAGTTAATTTTTAAACATGCTATTTATTAATTAACAGGAATTAACGTCCGTGTGCAGGGCGTCAAATCTGGAATTGACGACCTGGGCATGGTCGCGTCTTTTAAATTAACACCCTTGTTAGGGTCGTTTCTTTCAAAAATTCCGTAGAAAATAACCAGAACGCATGAAAACTATATGCATGAACTACCAATGACAATTATCTATAGTTATATGGTAGTTTGGGCTACGTTCCATGAGAAAATCCTACCTTATGATGATTAACTGGAGAACTGATGAAGACACGGTACTCTGCTATCAACAGAGTCGGATGAAAGGGGCAGAAGTCTTGGTGTAGATGTATCGACAGGTTCTCTTTTTGGCACAATCAGAAGCAGACGTTCGTCGATGAAGAACCCACGTTCTTCAGTAGGTTAAGATGACTTCTCTATAGAGAAATAAGATGAAGAAACATTAGTTTTTCTTCATAATACTTAACTGAAGGTAGAGGAAAGAAAAACTTACCCGTTAATCTTCTTAACCTGTAAGAAGAGAAGAAGAATAAGAATATTGAGTATTCTTTAATGAAATCGATAATCGGACGAACAGAGATATAAGAAGAACCTGCTGTTCTTCACATACCTTAGAATACTCTGAACGCCAAATAGCGTTCTCGGTTCAAGCAGTAGGTTATTTATAAGATTTCTAGAATCCTAATAGAGTTAGTGTTTGATTGGAAGTAATATTTCCATATTAGAGTTATTACTACATTCGAACTCTTTCTCATAGTTATCATCTTACCCTGGATAGACTCCTGGGTCGAACGAAACTCAAACTGAATTAGCGACCTAGGTCAGGGCGTCGAATTTAAGTTGACGCCTTGTCAAGCGTCGTTTCTTGTTGAAACGCGTCCATGCAAGGGACGTTACGCTATCTTGCCCTTTTTATTTATTTTGGTTGTTTGAAATTTGACGCCTTGACGTGTGGGCGTCCTTTCTTAAAACACGCCTTAGGCGAATGCGTTTTATTGTAAAGTAGCGCCTATATCTGAGGCGTTATTTCCATCAGGGTTTTAATTATTTTTATTCCAAGCTCTTTCATTTATTTATTAAATCTTTTAATCTATTTTGATTTATTTATTCCTTTTAAATTTATCAAGGTTGCTACACCCTCCCCCACTTAAAAAGAATTTGGTCCCCAAATTCCATATCATATTTTTGCATTTGGAGAGTGTAGAGTACGTACCTTCTAAAATAAATCTGGAAATTGTTTCCTCATAGATTCCTCGGTCTCCCATGTAGCTTCATGTTCTGAATTCTTATTCCATTGTACTTTTAGCCTGGGAATAACCTTATTTCTTAGGACACGTACTTCTCGATCTAAGATCTTCATAGGCTTCTATTCATACGTGAAATCTTTCTGGATCACTAGGTCTCCATATTCAATAATATGTGATGGATCATGCACATACTTCTTTAACATAGATATGTGGAATACGTCATGTACTTCGGACAGTTGAGGTGGCAATGCGATGCGATAAGCAACCTCGCCAACTCTTTCTAGTATCTCAAAAGGTCCGATAAATCTTGGTGTAAGCTTGCCTTTAACACCAAATCTTCGTATTCCACGTCCAGGCGATATCTTGAGAAATACATGATCTCCAATTTGGAATTCGAGATCTCTTCTTCTTGTGTCGGCATAAGCCTTTTGCCTTGTCTGAGCTACTTGCAATCTTTCCCTGATTACTCGTATCTTCTCAGTTGTATCCCTTACCATGTCTGGACCTAACAGTTGTTTCTCTCCAACTTCATTCCAGCACAAGGGTGATCGGCAACTCCTTCCGTATAAAGCTTCGAAAGGTGCCATTTGTATACTAGCTTGGTAGCTATTATTGTATGCAAATTCGACCAGAGGCAAGTGATCATGCCAGTTTCCATCAAAATCAGTGATGCATGCTCTAAGCATATCTTCAACTACTTGATTTGTTCTCTCGGTCTGACCATCCGTTTGAGGATGAAAGACTGTACTAAAATTAAGTCTCGTCCCCAACGAATGTTGTAGTCCTTTCCAAAAATGAGAAGTAAAACGGAGATCTCTGTCAGACACGATCGAAACAGGAATACCATGTAATCTGACTATTTCCTTGATGTATAGTGCAGCTAAGACATCAACTGACCATCGACTCTTGATTGGCAAGAAATGCGCGGATTTGGTCAATCGGTCAATGATAACCCATATTCCATCATGTCCTCTTTTTGATTTAGATAAACCCATGATGAAATCCATACCAATATCCTCCCACTTCCATTTAGGGATATCTAGAGGATGTAGCTTTCCAGCAGGCTTTTGGTGTTCCGCCTTGACTTGTTGGCATGTGAGACAGCGTGATACATACTCCGCTATTTCTCTTTTCATGTTGGGCCACCAAAAATTTCTTTTCACATCTTGGTAGATCCAGGATGAATCGTATACCTTGATCTGTGAGCTTCATCTAAGATCTTCTTTTTCAATTCTGGGCAGTCCGGTATACAAGTTCTATTCTTGAACATTAATCTTCTCTCAGAAGTTAATTGGAAATCCGATTGTCCTTTTAATCTGCCCTTGATTTCTACTAATGTAGGATCATCATCCTGAAGTGCTTGTATCTCAGATAATAAATCTGACTGTATGCTTACATGAGATAATGTGATACATCTAGGGTCCGTGTCCATGCTTATATTGAGTTCAGAGAATTGTTCTAGCAATTTCCATTCTTGAATCAGACAATTGGCTAACAGTGCTCTCGGCTTTCGACTAAGGGCATCTGCTACATGATTACCCTTTCCGGGATGATATTGTATATTGAAGTCGAAGTCCTTGAGATATTCCAGCCATCGTCTTTGCCTCATATTTAGTTCCTTCTGTGAGAAAAGATATTTGAGACTCTTGTGATCGGAGTATACAGTAAACTGTACTCCATAAAGATAATGTCTCCATATTTTTAGTGCAAATACTACCGCGGCCAATTCTAAGTCATGGACGGGGTAGTTCTTTTCATGCTTATTTAATTGACGAGAAGAGTAGGCTATAACCTTCCCTTGTTGCATTAGAACACACCCGAGGCCAATGCCAGAAGCATCAGTGTATACCTCGAACTTTTCTCCTTCAATTGGCAATGCTAAGATAGGAGCTGTAGTAAGATGATCCTTGAGAGTTTGGAAACTTCTCTCACATTCCTCATCCCATTCATAACGGATCTCCTTGCGAGTTAACCTTGTAAGTGGCACGGCGATTTTAGAGAAATCCTTGATGAATCGCCTGTAATAGCCGGCAAGACCTAAGAAACTTCGGATCTCGCTAGCATTGGTCGGTCTTTCCCAGTTCTTTACAGCTTCAACCTTTGATGGGTCTACAGACAAGCCATCCTTTGATATAACATGTCCGAGAAAAGTCACTTCTTCAAGCCAGAATTCACACTTGCTAAGTTTTGCATATAATTGATTTGTCCTCAATATTTGTAATGCAATCCTCAAATGTTCCTCATGCTCTTCCTTGGTCTTGGAATAAATCAATATATCATCAATAAAGACCACTACGAATTTATCCAAATAAGGCCTGAATATACTATTCATTAACTGCATAAAGGCAGCAGGGGCATTCGTTAGTCCGAAAGGCATAACAACAAATTCATAATGGCCATACCTGCTTCTGAATGCAGTTTTATGAATATCCTCGTCCTTGATTCTTAGTTGGTGATATCCGGACCTAAGATCAATTTTGGAAAAGTACATGGATCCTGAACTTTGATCAAACAATTCATCGATTCTCGGCAGTGGATACTTGTTCTTGATAGTGAGATGATTCAATTGTCGATAGTCGACGCATAACCTCATGGATCCGTCTTTCTTCTTTACAAATAATACAGGCGCTCCCCACGGGGAAGTACTTGGTCTAATGAATCCTTTCTTAATGAGTTCCATCAATTGCTCCTTTAATTCCTTGAGTTCAGCAGGTGACATCCTATAAGGTGCCTTTGAAATCGGACCAGCACCAGGGACTAAGTCGATGGTGAAGGTCACTTCTCTTTGCGGGTGTAATCCCGGCAATTCTTCCGAAAATACGTCTGGAAATTCTTGTACTACTGGAATGTCTTCTAGCTTAGCTTCCTTAGCTTCTTTAACTGTGACAAAGGCAAGGAAAGATGTACATCCTTCTCGTGACTTCCTGCTCGTTGTCCACCTCCTTGTGTTACTTGTTGCAGCACTTGAGTCATACCTTGCAGTGTACGCTGCATGTTACGCCATTGAGCACGTTCGGCAGCCATTATCCTACAATTATAATAACTAGATTAATACGTGATTTGTATCTTAAAGACTAGCATTCTATGTTAACTTTAACCCTTGGTTCTACCCAATCTCACTGGTTAAAGGTTTGAACATATCCTTGGACTTGGGTTTTCCTAGGAATTGAATACCCTAGGCTCTAATACCACAAAAACTGTCACGCCCCGAGCGCGGAAGATACTCGGATATGCGCGACGAGTTTATATCAATCATGTCAATCAGAGTAGTAGTGTATTCGACACCAAAACAGAGATGCGCAAAATAGAAAGATAACCCAATCCTTTATTTCATAATGGATAAACTATTACAAATCCAATACTCTATTCAATTAAAAAGGAAAAGTACATAGTTGACTCAAGAAAATAGGAAAAAAGACTAGATGACACTTGGAAAAGCTCTAGCTCTTTCACTCTTGACCATTCCCATCCGATTGACTTCCCTCGTCGTCGGAATTACCTGAAAAGTAAGGGACAAACACGGAGTGAGCGAACGCTCAATAGGAAATTATATCTCAGGAACTAGCAAGGGTTTAAGTAGTTACATCTTTCATGAATGCACTATAGCTATGCATGCTCGCATAAAACGACAAGATAGAGAATTTATCAAGCAAGACAGCAAGATGAACTAGTCATGAGTTTTCAAGAAAAAAGATGACAAGATATTCAAGCAAGTACTTTTTAGCAAGTCATGTCAAGAACTTTGGCTATCATGTATCAAGCAAGCAAGTAATTACCCTTTCTCGGGTCACGCAATTCATGTCAAGTCAAGTACGAGTCAAGTACAAGATCTGTGTGGAATGTCCAATCAAGCTAGTCATGCACTCGGTATAATGCCAGATACCTTATCATTCAACTCCCATGGGCACAAGTACTTTCGAGTGCTCCTCCCAGGACCAGATCGGGCCCTATATGCGCAGGCATTTATCATGTATATTTGACATCCACTCTTGTATATATATATATAGCCAATAGGGAATTTCAACAATTTAAGCTTGTAGACACGTAGGATAACTTTGAGAGAATGGAGTCCAAAAATACGACATTGGTCATAGATAGGCGATAACAACGGTACAATCACGATGAACGATGAAACTAGGTGGAATTAGGTTCCCTTAACTCGGGTACCATGACAAACAAGTATGGACATTCTTTATATAGAATTGAGGTCCACATGAACAGTACATCAAAGGCAATATACCCTCATTCTTATTATAGAATTGAGGTCCACAAGAACATCAACAAATGGCATGATATCGTCATCCCATTTAGAATTCTCATGATATACTCTTTGCATATCATAAGGGCCGGTATACCATGTTTCTTTAGAGTGACATGGCATTCAATAGTGTAATGGGTTTTTAGGGTACAGCCAGCTCTGTCGACCTTGAGGGAATCCAAGGTACGAATAGTCTTACGGAGGTCTCTGTGACTAACTCGCTAGTCCAAAGGAACGGAATGTCCAATGGAGAGCTTGTATGTCAATGAGAGTTGAGGGTGATCGATAAAACATCATGAAACGTGGGACTATACTCACGGAGTGGAGTAATAGTGCCTACATATATATATATATATATATATATATATATATAGTGAAACCCTCGGATAACAGCAATCGAAAAAAATCAGTAATGCAGAAAGTAGCGACTCTGGTAAAGTCGTTTTTCGTAAAATTAACGCCTTAATCAGGGGCGTTTATATTAAATTTGACGACATATAAAGAGGTCGACCTTTCCAATATTGTTATTTTACAAGATATTAAAATCTGTAATTTTGTTGAAAACGCACCTTGGGTAGGGGCGTTACCAGGAAAAAGGCACCCTAGTCTGGGGCGTTAGTTAAACAAGAGACGACCTGGTCAAGGTCGTGAATTCACAATTTTACAAATTTCAAGGTAATGAATATTTCAGGAACATGGTATATAGTCAGGACCAGAATAAATAACAGGATTACAAGAAATTGACCATGCATTAATTTAGGATCATGTTTGCAATGATAGTTAATTTTTAAACATGCTATTTATTAATTAACAGGAATTAACGTCCGTGTGCAGGGCGTCAAATCTGGAATTGACGACCTGGGCATGGTCGTGTCTTTTAAATTAACGCCCTTGTTAGGGTCGTTTCTTTCAAAAATTCCGTAGAAAATAACCAGAACGCATGAAAACTATATGCATGAACTACCAATGATAATTATCTATAGTTATATGGTAGTTTGGGCTACGTTCCATGAGAAAATCCTACCTTATGATGATTAACTGGAGAACTGATGAAGACACGGTACTCTGCTATCAACAGAGTCGGATGAAAGGGGCAGAAGTCTTGGTGTAGATGTATCGACAGGTTCTCTTTTTGGCACAATCAGAAGCAGACGTTCGTCGATGAAGAACCCACGTTCTTCAGTAGGTTAAGATGACTTCTCTACAGAGAAATAAGATGAAGAAACATCAGTTTTTCTTCATAATACTTAATTGAAGGTAGAGGAAAGAAAAACTTACCCGTTAATCTTCTTAACCTGTAAGAAGAGAAGAAGAATAAGAATATTGAGTATTCTTTCATGAAATCGATAATCGGACGAACAGAGATACAAGAAGAACCTGCTGTTCTTCACATACCTTAGAATACTCCGAACGCCAAATAGCGTTCTCGGTTCAAGCAGTAGGTTATTTATAGGATTTCTAGAATCCTAATAGAGTTAGTGTTTGATTGGAAGTAATATTTCCATATTAGAGTTATTACTACATTCGAACTCTTTCTCATAGTTATCATCTTACCCTGGATAGACTCCTGGGTCGAACGAAACTCAAACTGAATTAGCGACCTAGGTCAGGGCATCGAATTTAAATTGACGCCTTGTCAAGCGTCGTTACTTGTTAAAACGCGTCCACGAAAGGGACGTTACGCTAACTTGTCCTTTTTATTTATTTTGGTCGTTTGAAATTTGACGCCTTAAAGTGTGGGCGTCCTTTCTTCAAAACACGCCTTAGGTAAGGGTGTTTTCTTGTAAAGTAGCGCCTTTATCTGAGGCGTTATTTTCATCAGGGTTTTAATTATTTTTATTCCAAGCTCTTTCGTTTATTTATTAAATCTTTTAATCTATTTTGATTTATTTATTCCTTTTAAATTTATCAGGGTTGCTACACCCTCTCCCACTTAAAAAGAATTTGGTCCCCAAATTCCATATCATATATTTGCATTTGGAGAGTGTAGAGTACGTACCTTCTAAAATAAATCTGGAAATTGTTTCCTCATAGATTCCTCAGTCTCCCATGTAGCTTCATGTTCTGAATTCTTATTCCATTGTACTTTTAGCCTGGGAATAACCTTATTTCTTAGGACACGTACTTCTCGATCTAAGATCTTCATAGGCTTCTGTTCATACGTGAAATCTTTCTGGATCACTAGGTCTCCATATTCAATAATATGTGATGGGTCATGTGCATACTTCTTCAACATAGATATGTGGAACACATCATGTACTTCGGACAGTTGAGGTGGCAATGCGATGCGATAAGCAACCTCGCCAACTCTTTCTAGTATCTCAAAAGGTCCGATAAATCTTGGTGTAAGCTTGCCTTTAACACCAAATCTTCGTATTCCACGTCCAGGCAATATCTTGAGAAATACATGATCTCCAATTTGGAATTCGAGATCTCTTCTTCTTGTGTCGGCGTAAGCCTTTTGCCTTGTCTGAGCTACTTGTAATCTTTCCCTGATTACTCGTATCTTCTCAGTTGTATCCCTTACCATGTCTGGACCTAACAGTTGTTTCTCTCCAACTTCATTCCAGCACAAGGGTGATCGGCAACTCCTTCCGTATAAAGCTTTGAAAGGTGCCATTTGTATACTAGCTTGGTAGCTATTATTGTATGCAAATTCGACCAGAGGCAAGTGATCATGCCAATTTCCATCAAAATCAGTGATGCATGCTCTAAGCATATCTTCAACTACTTGATTTGTTCTCTCGGTCTGACCATCCGTTTGAGGATGAAAGGCTGTACTAAAATTAAGTCTCGTCCCCAACGAATGTTGTAGTCCTTTCCAAAAATGAGAAGTAAAACGGGGATCTCTGTCAGACACGATCGAAACAGGAATACCATGTAATCTGACTATTTCCTTGATGTATAGTGCAGCTAAGACATCAACTGACCATCGACTCTTGATTGGCAAGAAATGCGCGGATTTGGTCAATCGGTCAATGATAACCCATATTCTATCATGTCCACTTTTTGATGTAGATAAACCCATGATGAAATCCATACCAATATCCTCCCACTTCCATTTAGGGATATCTAGAGGATGTAGCTTTCCAGCAGGCTTTTGGTGTTCCGCCTTGACTTGTTGGCATGTGAGACAGCGTGATACATAGTCCGCTATTTCTCTTTTCATGTTGGGCCACCAAAAATTTCTTTTCACATCTTGGTACATCTTGGTAGATCCAGGATGAATCGTATACCTTGATCTGTGAGCTTCATCTAAGATCTTCTTTTTCAATTCTGGGCAGTCCGGTATACAAGTTCTATTCTTGAACATTAATCTTCCCTCAGAAGTTAATTGGAAATCCGATTGTCCTTTTAATCTGCCCTTGATTTCTACTAATGTAGGATCATCATCCTGAAGTGCTTGTATCTCAGATAATAAATCTGACTGTATGCTTACATGAGATAATGTGACACATCTAGGGTCCGTGTCCATGCTTATATTGAGTTCAGAGAATTGTTCTAGCAATTTTCATTCTTGAATCAGACAATTGGCTAACAGTGCTCTCGGCTTTCGACTAAGGGCATCTGCTACATGATTACCCTTTCCGGGATGATATTGTATATTGAAGTCGAAGTCCTTGAGATATTCCAGCCATCGTCTTTGCCTCATATTTAGTTCCTTCTGTGAGAAAAGATATTTGAGACTCTTATGATCGGAGTATATAGTAAACTGTACTCCATAAAGATAATGTCTCCATATTTTTAGTGCAAATACTACCGCGGCCAATTCTAAGTCATGGACGGGGTAGTTCTTTTCATGCTTATTTAATTGACGAGAAGAGTAGGCTATAACCTTCCCTTGTTGCATTAGAACACACCCGAGGCCAATGCCAGAAGCATCAGTGTATACCTCGAACTTTTCTCCTTCAATTGGCAATGCTAAGATAGGAGCTGTAGTAAGATGATCCTTGAGAGTTTGGAAACTTCTCTCACATTCCTCATCCCATTCATAACGGATCTCCTTGCGAGTTAACCTTGTAAGTGGCACGGCGATTTTAGAGAAATCCTTGATGAATCGCCTGCAATAGCCGGCAAGACCTAAGAAACTTCGGATCTCGCTAGCATTGGTCGGTCTTTCCCAGTTCTTTACAGCTTCAACCTTTGATGGGTCTACAGACAAGCCATCCTTTGATATAACATGTCCGAGAAAAGTCACTTCTTCAAGTCAGAATTCACACTTGCTAAGTTTTGCATATAATTGATTTGTCCTCAATATTTGTAATGCAATCCTCAAATGTTCCTCATGTTCTTCCTTGGTCTTGGAATAAATCAATATATCATCAATAAAGACCACTACGAATTTATCCAAATAAGGCCTGAATATACTATTCATTAACTGCATAAAGGCAGCAGGGGCATTCGTTAGTCCGAAAGGCATAACAACAAATTCATAATGGCCATACCTGCTTCTGAATGCGGTTTTATGAATATCCTCATCCTTGATTCTTAGTTGGTGATATCCGGACCTAAGATCAATTTTGGAAAAGTACATGGATCCTGAAATTTGATCAAATAATTCATCGATTCTCGGCAGTGGATACTTGTTCTTGATAGTGAGATGATTCAATTGTCGATAGTCGACGCATAACCTCATGGATCCGTCTTTCTTCTTTACAAATAATACAGGCGCTCCCCACGGGGAAGTACTTGGTCTAATGAATCCTTTCTTAATGAGTTCCATCAATTGCTCCTTTAATTCCTTGAGTTCAGCAGGGGACATCCTATAAGGTGCCTTTGAAATCGGACCAGCACCAGGGACTAAGTCGATGGTGAAGGCCACTTCTCTTTGCGGGGGTAATCCCGGCAATTCTTCCGGAAATACGTCTGGAAATTCTTGTACTACTGGAATGTCTTCTAGCTTAGCTTCCTTAGCTTCTTTAACTGTGACAAAGGCAAGGAAAGATGTACATCCTTTCCTGATGAGCTTGCTAGCTCGGAGAGCTGAAATAAGAGGGGATTTGCTCCGACTCTTGGGGCTAGTAAATATTAGTTCTGAAAATTCCTTGAATGTAACCTTACTATTGCGGCAATCAACCGTTGCCTGATACTTGGATAACCAATCAACCCCTAGTATAACATCATACTCTTTCAGATCTAAGCATATGAGATCAATAGGGAAATTTTGACCATGAATCAATACCTCGCAGTTTTGGTAATGATGTGTAATATCAGTCTCATCATCAGAGGAGTAGACAAAACTAACTTTATCCATTCCGGTTCTAGGGGTAATGGGTCAGCAAACTTCTTAGAAACAATAGAATGCGATGCACCAGTATCAATTAAGACATATGCATTCCTGGAACAAACTTTCAATGTACCTTCCACTAAGCCGCCTCCTTCTACTTGCTCGGTCTCCTTGATTGCATGAAGACGAGCATTCTTGGTTACTGGGCGCTTTCCGTCAACGGCTTGATTGTTAAGTAATGGGCAATCGGGAATCCGATGCTCACGACTCCCACAATGGAGACATGCTCCTAGTTTCCTCCAGCATTCCTCTGCTCTATGACCCGCTTTATCACAATGTTTGCACACTGTATTTGGAGAGGTAGTGGTGATAGAGAAGGGCTTGGTCTTCTTGAACTTTTGGTCTTGTGAGGATGCTCCTCCATTGCTAGGCCTTTTCTTGAAGTTGGGTTTAAAGGAACCCGAACCTGTAACTTGTTCCTTCTTATCCTTACCACGAATCCTATCAGACAGTTCCGTGGCATCTTCTAATAGTTGAGCTCGGCGTACTATCTCTGCGCAGACTTGAATGTCCATCGGCGCCAGTTGAGTAATAGCTTGGGGCCTGAGCCCATTAAGAAACCTCCTAGCTTTCGTTTTCTCGGTGCTAACTAGATGCTTGGCATACCGAGACAGTCTAGAGAATTGGGCCTCATACTCGTCCACTTACAAAGATCGTTGCTTTAATGCAGCAAATTCTGCAGCCTTCTTTTCCTGAACTCGGTCCGAGAAATATTTTGCGCTAAAGTGTTCAACGAATTCCTCCCACGAAACCTGATCTTGATTTATAGTAGCCTCTATTGATTCCCACCAGCATCTAACATCCCTTTCTAACTGAAAAGTAGCTAATAAGACCATATCTTGATCCGTGCATTGCATAACACGAAATATTCGTTCTGTTTCCCTAATCCAGTGTTCAGCGTCATCTGGATCAGTAGAACCCGTGAACTTGGGCGGGTTCATGTTCTTGAAAGTCTGGTGGAGACTTCCTGCTCGTTGTCCACCTCCTTGTGTTACTTGTTGCAGCACTTGAGTCATGCCTTGCAGTGTACGCTGCATGTTGCGCCATTGAGCACGTTCGGCAGCCATTATCCTACAATTATAATAACTAGATTAATACGTGATTTGTATCTTAAAGACTAGCATTCTATGTTAACTTTAACCCTTGGTTCTACCCAATCTCACTGGTTAAAGGTTTGAACATATCCTTGGACTTGGGTTTTCCTAGGAATTGAATACCCTAGGCTCTGATACCACAAAAACTGTCACGCCTCGAGCGCGGAAGATACTCGGATATGCGCGACGAGTTTATATCAATCATGTCAATCAGAGTAGTAGTGTATTCGACACCAAAACAGAGATGCACAAAATAGAAAGATAACCCAATCCTTTATTTCATAATGGATAGACTATTACAAATCCAATACTCTATTCAATTAAAAAGGAAAAGTACATAGTTGACTCAAGAAAATAGGAAAAAAGACTAGATGACACTTGGAAAAGCTCTAGCTCTTTCACTCTTGACCATTCCCATCCGATTGACTTCCCTCGTCGTCGGAATTACTTGAAAAGTAAGGGACAAATACGGAGTGAGCGAACGCTCAGTAGGAAATTATATCTCAGGAACTAGCAAGGGTTTAAGTAGTTACATCTTTCATGAATGCACTATAACTATGCATGCTCGCATAAAACGACAAGATAGAGAATTTATCAAGCAAGACAGCAACATGAACTAGTCATGAGTTTTCAAGAAAAAAGATGACAAGATATTCAAGCAAGTACTTTTTAGCAAGTCATGTCAAGAACTTTGGCTATCATGTATCAAGCAAGCAAGTAATTACCCTTTCTCGGGTCACGTAATTCATGTCAAGTCAAGTACGAGTCAAGTACAAGATTTGTGTGGAATGTCCAATCAAGCTAGTCATGCACTCGGTATAATGCCAGATACCTTATCATTCAACTCCCATGGGCACAAGTACTTTCGGGTGCTCCTCCCAAGACCAGATCGGGCCCTATATGCGCAGGCATTTATCATGTATATTTGACATCCACTCTTGTATATATATATATAGCCAATAGGGAATTTCAACAATTTAAGCTTGTAGACACGTATGATAACTTTGAGAGAATGGAGTCCAAAAATACGACATTGGTCATAGATAGGCGATAACAACGGTACAATCACGATGAACGATGAAACTAGGTGGAATTAGGTTCCCTTAACTCGGGTACCATGACAAACAAGTATGGATATTCTTTATATAGAATTGAGGTCCACATGAACAGTACATCAAAGGCAAGATACCCTCATTCTTATTATAGAATTGAGGTCCACAAGAACATCAACAAATGGCATGATATCGTCATCCCATTTAGAATTCTCATGATATACTCTTTGCATATCATAAGGGCCGGTATACCATGTTTCTTTAGAGTGACATGGCATTCAATAGTGTAATGGGTTTTTAGGGTACAACCAGCTCAGTCGACCTTGAGGGAATCCAAGGTACGAGGAGTCTTACGGAGGTCTCTAGGACTAACTCGCTAGTCCAAAGGAACGGAATGTCCAATGGAGAGCTTATATGTCAATGAGAGTTGAGGGTGATCGATAAAACATCATGAAAACGTGGGACTATACTCACGGAGTGGAGTAATAGTGCCTACACACATATATATATATATAGTGAAACCCTCGGATAACAGCAATCGAAAAAAATCAGTAATGCAGAAAGTAGCGACTCTTGTAAAGTCATTTTTCGTAAAATTAACACCTTAATCAGGGGCGTTTATATTAAATTTGATGACATATAAAGAGGTCGTCCTTTCCAATATTGCTATTTTACAAGATATTAAAATCTGTAATTTTGTTGAAAACGCGCCTTGGGTAGGGGCGTTACCAGGAAAAAGGCGCCCTAGTCTGGGGCGTTAGTTAAACAAGAGACGACCTGGTCAAGGTCGTGAATTCACAATTTTACAAATTTCGAGGTAATGAATATTTCAGGAACATGGTATATAGTCAGGACCAGAATAAATAACAGGATTACAAGAAATTGACCATGCATTAATTTAGGATCATGTTTGCAATGATAGTTAATTTTTAAACATGCTATTTATTAATTAACAGGAATTAACGTCCGTGTGGAGCGCGTCAAATCTGGAATTGACGACCTGGGCATGGTCGTGTCTTTTAAATTAACGCCCTTGTTAGGGTCGTTTCTTTCAAAAATTCCGTAGAAAATAACCAGAACGCATGAAAACTATATGCATGAACTACCAATGATAATTATCTATAGTTATATGGTAGTTTGGGCTACGTTCCATGAGAAAATCCTACCTTATGATGATTAACTGGAGAACTGATGAAGACACGGTACTCTGCTATCAACAGAGTCAGATGAAAGGGGCAGAAGTCTTGGTGTAGATGTATCGACAGGTTCTCTTTTTGGCACAATCAGAAGCAGATGTTCGTCGATGAAGAACCCACGTTCTTCAGTAGGTTAAGATGACTTCTCTACAGAGAAATAAGATGAAGAAACATCAGTTTTTCTTCATAATACTTAACTGAAGGTAGAGGAAAGAAAAACTTACCCGTTAATCTTCTTAACCTGCAAGAAGAGAAGAAGAATAAGAATATTGAGTATTCTTTCATGAAATCGATAATCAGACGAACAGATATACAAGAAGAACCTGCTGTTCTTCACATACCTTAGAATACTCTGAACGCCAAATAGCGTTCTCGGTTCAAGCAGTAGGTTATTTATAGGATTTCTAGAATCCTAATAGAGTTAGTGTTTGATTGGAAGTAATATTTCCATATTAGAGTTATTACTACATTCGAACTCTTTCTCATAGTTATCATCTTATCCTGGATAGACTCCTGGGTCGAACGAAACTCAAACTGAATTAGCGACCTAGGTCAGGGCGTCGAATTTAAATTGACGCCTTGTCAAGCGTCGTTACTTGTTAAAACGCGTCCACGAAAGGGACGTTACGCTAACTTGTCCTTTTTATTTATTTTGGTCGTTTGAAATTTGACGCCTTAAAGTGTGGGCGTCCTTTCTTCAAAACACGCCTTAGGTAAGGGCGTTTTCTTGTAAAGTAGCGCCTTTATCTGAGGCGTTATTTCCATCAGGGTTTTAATTATTTTTATTCCAAGCTCTTTCGTTTATTTATTAAATCTTTTAATCTATTTTGATTTATTTATTCCTTTTAAATTTATCAGGGTTGCTACAAGTGTTGGCGCAAGCTAGGCGTCTATTTGGGTTGTGGGAGCAGGGACCACCATATCCCTGAGTGTCCTCTTCTGTCAGATCAAGCTACACCGAGCAAGTCGCACGGAGGCCAGAAGCGGCAGGGCAAGCTCCAAGCCCTACAGGAAACCGAGACAGAAGCCACCGAGGAGGGTGGATTGGTTGAAGGTACACTTGTTGTTTTTGATGAGCTGACATTTGTTCTTTTTGATACCGAAGCAACGCATTCTTTTATTTCACTAGGTTTTGCTAAGTCTTTATCTGTGAAACCTATATTGATGAACTCTCAACTGGAAATTTCAACCCCCATTGGTTCGGGCTCATCAATCAAATACTACTACCCTTATAGTAAGATTTTGGTTAATGGACAGAATATGCCGACCGATTTGGTCTGTATGAAGATGAAGGATTATGATGTCATCCTAGGATCACATTGGTTAGCTAAGTATGAGGCTAGCGTCCATTGTAAAACTGGCACTGTGTCTTTCTCTGGGCACCCCGAGTTTTCCTTTGTCAGGGTTAGGCATTCTAAGTCCGTGCCACTTATTTCGGCACTTCGAGCTGAGAAGTTGATGAGGAAAGGATGTCAGGCATTTTTGGCATGGATTTCCTTGACCGACAAGAAGGAGTTGGATAGTAAGGACATCCCTATTGTCCGAGAATTTCCGGATGTGTTTCCTGAAGACTTACCCAGACTTCCACCAGAGAGCGAGGTAGTCTTTTCTATTATTCTAGTTCTTGGCGCAACTCCAGTTTCTAAAGCTCCATATCGTATGTCTCCTACGGAGTTAAGAGAATTGAAAGAGCAATTAATTGAGTTGCTTAAGAAGGGGTTCATTAGTCCAAGTACATGCCCATGGGGAGCCCCAATGTTGTTTGTAAGGAAGAAGGATGGCTCTCTGAGCCTGTGTATTGATTACCACCAGCTTAACCATCTTACTGTCAAAAATAAGTACCTGTTGCCAAGAATAGATGAGTTGTTCGATCAGATAGCAGGAGCACAATATTTTTCCAAGATCGATCTGCGATCGGGGTATCATCAGTTGCGGATCAAAGTTGAAGATATCTTTAAAACAGCATTCCGAAGCAGGTATGGACATTTCGAGTTCGTTGTAATACCTTTTGGTCTAACAAATACTCCTGCAGCTTTTATGCAGTTGATGAATAGTGTTTTTCGGCCCTACCTAGATCAGTGGGTCGTGGTGTTTATTGATGATATTTTGATATACTCCAAGAGTAAGGAGGAGCATGCAGAGCACTTGAGAATGGCATTGCAGATATTGAGAGATCATCAATTGTACGCCAAGTTTAGTAAATGTGCATTCTGGATGCAGGAAGTGTCTTTTTTGGGACACATTATTACCAAAGATGGAATCTCTATAGATCCCTCTAAAGTAGAGGCAGTGAGAAACTGGAATAGGCCTGCAAATGTTACCAAAGTGAGGAGTTTTATATGCCTAGTAGGATATTATCGGAGATTCATTAAGGATTTCTCCAAGGTTGAGGTACCTCTGACCAGATTAACCCGCAAGGAGAATCAATTCGAGTGGTCAGAAGACTGTGAACGGAGTTTTCAAACTCTGAAGGAATGTTTGACCATTGCCCCTGTTTTGGCCTTGCCTTCGGGAGAGGGAGGTTTTGAAGTTTATACAGATGTCTCGGGCATTGGCCTAGGTTGTGTGCTTATGCAGCATGGTAAGGTGATAGCCTATTCTTCTAGACAGTTGAGGAAGCATGAAGAGAATTATCCTGTCCATGACTTGGAGCTCGCTGTAGTCGTATTTGCCTTGAAGATTTGGAGACACTACTTGTATGGAGAAGCTTTTATGGTATTTTCTGATCATAAGAGCCTTAAGTACTTGTTCTCCCAAAAGGAGCTTAATATGAGGCAGAGAAGGTGGCTCGAGTATTTAAAAGACTTTGATTTCTCTATAGAATATCACCCGGGGAAAGGTAATGTAGTGGCCGATGCTTTGAGTCGCAAGCCAATAGCTAAGTTGTCAAGCCTCATGTTGCAAGAATGGAGATTACTGGAACAGTTGGCTAGTCTAGACCTTAATGTTAGTAAGGATCGGGTCATGATTGCTCAGTTTCAGCTTCGTCCCGAGCTGTTGATAGAAATTAAGACCCTGCAAGATAATGACCCAGTATTAGTAGAAATCAAGGGAAGTCGAAGCAATAGACCAGATTTCGTGTTGACTGATGATGGCAGATTGTTATTCTAGGGAAGGACGTGTGTCCCTGATTTAGCCGAAGTGAAGAGCAAGATCCTTGAGGAAGCTCACAGATCCAAGTATACTATTCATCTTGGAGCCACTAAGGTGTACTGAGATTTAAAGAGAACCTTTTGGTGGCCAAATATGAAACGAGAAGTGACAGAATTCGTAAGTAGATGTCTGGTAAGTCAACAAGTGAAGGCTGAGCATTTCAGACCTGCAGGGAAGTTAAAACCGCTCGATATTCCACAATGGAATTGGGAGAGCATCGGCATGGATTTTATAATGGGCTTACCAAGAACTCGTGGAGGTATTGATGCAATATGGGTAATTGTGGATAGGTTGACTAAATCTGTGCATTTCTTGCCCATTAAGTTGAAGTGGACAGTAGACATTCTGGCTACCTTGTACATGAAGGAAGTAGTAAGGCTGCATGGTGTGCCTGTGAATATTGTGTCAGACAGAGATTCTAGATTCACTTCACATTTTTGGAAAGGATTACAGGAGTCCTTGGGAACCCGTCTGAATTTCAGCACCGCTTTTCATCCTCAGACAGATGAGCAAACAGAGAGAACTAATCAAATCGTCGAAGATATGATAAGAACTTGCATGATCGACTTCGGTGGCAGTTGGCACGAACATTTGGCCCTAATAGAATTTGCCTACAATAACAATTATCAGTCCAGTATCCAGATGGCACCGTTCGAGGCTCTTTATGGAAGAAGTTATCGATCACCCTTGTGCTGGGAAGAGGTAAGTGAAAAAGAATGGCTGGGACCGGATCTCATTTTAGAATCATTCAAGAATATCCGGGTTAATAGGGTTATCCGAGATCGTCTGCAAGTTGCACAGTCAAGATAGAAAAGCTATGCAGATAATAGAAGGAAAGACTTGGAGTTTCTAGTAGGCGAGCATGTATTTCTGAAGCATTCGCCCATGAGAGGAGTTCGAAGGTTTGGCATTCATGACAAGCTGAGTCCAAGATTTGTTGGCCCGTTTGAGATCCTAGAGAGAGTTGGCGAAGTCGCCTATAGATTGGCTTTGCCACCCCAGTTATCTAGAGTACATAATATTTTTCATGTGTCTATGCTGAGGAAGTATGTTAATGACCCCGCGCATATTATTCAACATACGGATATAGAATTGAAAGAAGACTTGACTTATGAAGAGAGACCCATCAAGACTTTGGACTGGAAGCAACAACAACTTAGGAATCGGTCTATACCGATGGACAAGGTTCTGTGGAGCCGACGTGGGACCGAAGAAGCTACTTGGGAGTCTGAAGAAGCTATTAGACAGCAATACCCTGAACTCTTGTAAGGTCAGTTATCTTTTCCCCTATCCTGGTAAATACGGTGAATTTGGAGGACCAACTTCCTTAAAGTGGGGGAGAGTGTAGTACCCCGAGAATTTATTTAATAAAATAATTGGTGATAATTGAAAATTATTTATTATGAAATTGAAAACCCCTTTAGGTTAATTCTAACTAATTTATAAAAATCTAGAAAAATCATAATCGTGTAGAGGACTAAAAGTTTAGACAATTTTTTTTCTTGGTCGAACCCTAAATAAAATTTTTCCCAGCCGAATTAAGGAAATTATGGCTAAAATCGGAGTTTCTGTTAACTGGACCTTAAATCACCAAATTTGAACTCAATTCTTGATCTTTTGAGCCCAAATCAGGCCCATTCGAATGGCCTTGATGGGTAGCCCATTTGACCGCTCGATCCCCATGCTAACCCTAACCGTAGACTTTGAATTTGGAGCGAGAAGGCAACGCGACCCGGTCAAGGGTGAGTTTCACGCACGATCGACTTTAAGGACTCTATCCGGCCTTATCATCACCCTTAGATCAAAATAGTTTCTATAAAGGGAACTTCTAAGTTGAACTAGAAGCCTCATTTGTAGTGGTGGCCGGGGGTGTGCGCGAATCGGGGAGGAGACGTCGAATTTGCAACATGAAGTTCGTGTAGTCCCGAGCGGCCAGCATCCCCTTTGTTCTTATATTAAGGTAGGTGATAGTAGACCAAACCTTGATAAAAATATATCCTTAGAAGCGTCTTCAAGTCCTCTATCTTTTCATATTAAAAGCCTCAAATGCTATACTATATAGCTTGCGTATCCCTATTTTAGTCGGAGTGTGTCTGAGTTAGGGCACCGATCGTGTTACCATCTATAGATTGATTAAATGTTAGGTTCTAGCAGGCCCAAATTCTAATAAATCCATGCTACCTCATGCGAAATTTTGTCCTCTTTGTGTTGGTACTATTTTGCCCAATTATGATTCACTATACCGCGTGAATTTTTGGTAATGACCGAGGTCTATCGAATATTGCCGGAGACCGAAGCAGCGACCTTTTTGTGGTCGTATAGGAACCGCTTCTGATCTAGGCGGCCCCACGATAGACTGCTTTCGCCTTTTGAAAAGGTGAAGTTCATCGCTGGCTAGCGGCCCTATTATAGGCCGCAAGGGTCCTGTGTGTGGCTAGTCCCTGACCGCTACAGAACCCTAGCGGTTGCGCGACAGACCATTTTTTTTGTATGGCACATTAAAATGGTTATTTTGTTAATTGTAGATTCTTTGTGCTCGACAGAGATGCACTTAATAAAATGGACAGAGATGCACTTAATAAATGGACCATATGAAATGTTTAAAATGTTTAAATTCCCTGTAATCATCCACAATTATATCTTGTTCCTCTTGATTCGCATCATAAAATACAATTGGGAAATTTTAGTCCAATGTTAAATTGATATCGTGATAACTTCTAAGATTGTTCTTACAGTCACGCCACTCCGGTGGTACTGGCTGACCGGTACCTTATGTTTTTCGATGTTTTATTTAGCCATCAATCTTGTAATGGTTGAAACTCTCCGCCGGATACTCCTTCCGTCGGACTAGGACCTCCATTATGAGACCTCTTTAAGTCCCCGCGAGCTTGGGATTCTCACTGGGACGCCGGGCAGGTTGTACCCCCAAAACCTGCACCTACTGACTCGATCGAATCGCGTGGTTTATAGTCGGGAATCGGGTCTGTCTTGGTTAATTGCGACCCATAAGTGACCGCTTATATCTTGTAGCGGCCCAGGCGTGACCGCATCGAGCTGGCTAAGTGCCAGGTTTTACTGGTCGATATTCCTTGACTTTTTCATCGACCTAGCCATGTTTGAGTCGACCTATTATCTCTTGCTCGACCCTGAGAGGTGTGGACTAGACCCTGGTTCGGTTCCACCATGTCTCGGGCAGGCTGAGAGCCCATGAAGTTGATTGCCTTAGTCTTATTGGGCCCAACTAGTTGCAGTTATCGCTAGACCATCTTAACCTCTAAACGGGCCTCCGAGGACCGTTTGCGTGATAAGGCGGCCCAATAGAGACCGTTTTATTCAGATCTTGGCCCAAGATCTTTTCTGTCCTAAGCGGCCCATTCAGGACCATCTTTTATATCTTGCGGTCCCAGATAGATCGTTTTTGCCTTATTACGGCCTGCACATGACTGTAACTCCTCTAGAGCTTATTTCTTGCGTGTTTCTTGTGTGCTTTGGTAGTCAGGCCAAATGTTGGTTTGAACTGCAATTAATACTATTTATATTCCTGTCATTGCAAGCCATAGTCTTTTGGCTTCCCAACCAATTATTGAATTTCATTGATTCTAGAGAATTCTTGGCCGATTCCAATGAATGTCTAGATATTACTTGGGATCTTGGATCCACCAAATCAATGCCAATGCATCTAAGGGCCCGGTCTGGTCCTGGGAGGAGCGTCCGAAAAGTACTAGTGTCCCGAGGAGTTGTAATGACATAGTGAGGCATTGCACCAAGTGCATGACTAGCGTATGTCTATGACATTCATTTCTCCTCTATATTTCTTCACGTTATCTCTACATGACTTGCTTGTTGCTTACTTGATCAGCCAAATTTCCTGGAAATGATATAGTTTCATTCCTTTTTATTTAAAGGTGTTCTTCTAATTCCATCATGGCTAGTAGCATTATCTTTTCCATCTTATTTATTCGCATGGCATTTCATTAAACTGGTTAATTATGTAAACTTGGCCTACTATTGCCTACTGAGCGTTCGCTCACCCAATTTTTCTGTCCCATTTCAGGTAGTTCTAGTTATGAAATGCAAACATATGAGGATGGGCAAGAGTTAAGACTTGGAGTGGACCCGTTAGACGTAGATTGCCAGATGTCTTAGTAGAGTGGTTATGTAGTGGGTTGTCGAGTCATTGTGTAGTGATGTCGTTAAGAGTTAATGTTAAGAGTTGTAAGCTTTTATTTATTCTTTCTGAGATGTAAAGTAAGATACTTGGATACTTTGAGGTTGTAGGAAATACTTTGTCCTCTTAATTATGAGTACTGTAGATTAATTCTTTTTTTTCTTTGCAATTATGTTCTTTTAATTCCTGTCATTACTCTGGTAATTATGAATGTATTTAACTGCTACGTTTCGATATTCCACGTCGGGGCGTGACATAACTATATTAATATATGATTAATCTAAGGGTCTAAGTCCCTAATTTAACTTAACCCATGTCTCTACCCGATCTCACCGGGTGAAGGTATAAACCTATCATTGGACTTGGTTTCCTAGGAATTGAATATCCTAGGCTTTGATACCACAAAAACTGTCACATCCCGAGCGTGGAAGGAACCCGGTACGCGTGACGAGTTTATATCAATCATGTCAATCAGACCATAAGGAATTTGACCTTATAGATAGAGTGCGCAAGAGTAGAGATAATAGAGCAAATCCTTAATTCATTAATAATACCAACAACCATTACATAATCCATTGACTCATAATATTATTCTATTGAAGACTAGAGTCAATAAAGGGAAAAGTACAATAGTTGACGCAAGAAAATAGAAAAGATATGACTAGATAACAACTCCAATGGTTCGCATGGCTCTACGCTCTTCACTCATGTCCGTCCCCATCCGAATAAGCTTTGTCATCAAAGTTACCTGAAAAAAATGGGAGAAACTAGGGTGAGCGAACGCTCAGTAGGAATTATATCTCAAGGTCAAGCATGCTTTAAGTAAATTACATGTTACATTAACTATGCAAGTATGATGATGAATGCACGCAAGATAAAATTGAGAGTAGAGTGTCAAGAGATATTATGGACGAACTAGCAAGATTTCATGATGATCATTTGAAGTATAACAAGATTCGTCAAGCATGTAAATAACAAGTCAAGTCATGTGAATTGGCTATTATAATATCAAGCAAGTAAATACCCATTCCGTGCCACGCAAGTCATGCCAAGTCAAGAACTATAGAGTTTGTGGAATGCCATAAATCAAGCTAGTCATGCACTTCGGTGCAATGCCACACCGTGATAAATCAACTCCCATGGGTACAAGTACTTTCGGGTGCTCCTCCCAAGACTAGATCGGGCCCTATATGTACAAACATTGAGTCATGTATATTTTAGACATCCACTATAGTTATTGCCAGTATGGAGTTCAATGGAATAAACCATTGTAGGATGATAAGGTAGATTTCACGAATGAAGGAGTTCAAGGACAGAACTTGACCAAGTATGACACATTGTCAAATCACTTGAAAAACCAAGACATTTCATGAAACTGGGTAATTGGCATCCACTCAGTCGCCATCAATTATAGAAATAGCTCCCACTATGTGGTCGCTAATTCCTATGAACAGTACAGGCTCGATAAAATAGCGTCCACACTCTGATCGCTAAATCAGTGAAATAGCGCCACTGGCCTGGCCGACAATTCCTTCTGGCGCCCAAGTCATGGTCGTTAATTATTGACAGAGACATACTTCTAAAAAGAGGCCAGAAACAGCGCTCTATGAGGGCTAAAGCATCACGTTTCTTCAGAGTGACGTGACAAGTAAGGGTTCCAGGGTTTTTAGTGTATAATCTGCTCGGCTGCCTTGAGGGAACCCAAGGCTAGCATAGACTTACGGAGGTCTCAATGAAGAAAGTACCAGTTCAAAGGAAGGAATATCCCGTGGAGGGTCCAATCATCACCAAGAATTCAGTGTGAAATCAATAGAAATAAACAGGGACTCCATCTACGGATGAGAGTGCCAAGTAAACCCGCGATATGGGCCAGAAAACGTGATAAAACTGAGAGAGAAGAATTGGTGCCTTATCAGAGGTCGTTACTTCAAAAATAGCGGTTATCCGAAAGGTCGCTCAATCTCATATTTAACAGAAATTTTAAGAAATAATAATAATAATAACAATTAACGACGCTATACACGGGCGTTAATTCTAATAATTTCTAAAAATCAAGAAAATTCATTATAATTAACGACCTTGTAAAAGGACGCTCAATCTTTAAATAACGCCTATCACTCTGTCGTCATTTCTGGATTTTCATACATTTCCTATTCTTATCAATCTTTTACCAAACAACGCCTTCTTAGAAGGGCGCTCAATCAAAATAGGCGACTGGTTTGCAGTCGTTCATTCTTTGTTTGATGCTACGCATCGGACACGTACATTTTTAGACACATAACACTATTCATATATTTGGAGTTTACAGAATCAGAAAAGTGAAGACATGGATAGACAGAGAAAAATATTAGGAATGTAGAATCATGCTCTTGCAATAATTTTAACATTAGGTTTCATAGATATCAATTTTAAGCATTTGAGATTTATTAAATACACTAAAGAATTAGCGGCTGGGCTGAGGTCGCTCATTAAACTGCGCCCTAGACAGTGTCGCAATTTCAGAAAAACTAGCGGCTATTCGCAAGGGCGTTCATTCAATAAGCACCCTTGACCTGGTCGCTATTTACTGAAACTTAGTCAACCTTCATGAAACTCAAATAGAAGTCATGGAATCAATGATATACGACCTATATGCATGAATTTACTTTTGATTATCATGTTGGGCTTCGTTTCTTGAGAACACATACCTCTTTTGTGGTGGGGACATCAAAGTGGGGACTTAGTGGACCGGCCCCATTGGTAGAGAGGTCGCTCCTGTCCCATGGCCCATTAGGCCTGGCCCATCTAATTTTGGGCTTTTCTATTTTAATGATGATGTAATTTCTTTCTTATTAGCATTTAGTTCTTAGTGGGTCAGTTAATTGGGCCCAAAAGGCCAAGTTAGCTAGTGGGTCTAGTTAAGGGTCATAGGTTGCTTATTGTTACCCCCGGGATAGTGGGGTCTTTTCTCATTCGTTAGGGATAATTAATGTCTTTTGTAAACCCTGGCCTCTCCTATAAATAGGGGACCAAGGGCTCTCATTTGGAGTTAGTGAAATAGTGAAAGAAAATCAGTTTTTGTGAGAATTGTTGGTTTCTCCCCCTCCCTCTCTCTCCTGGTCGCACCTCTCTCCCTCTCTCATTCTTTCTCCCTCTCTCTCTAGGGTGCAGCCCCCTCTCTTTCTTCCCCAACCTTGATCGAACCCTCTCTCTCTCCTCTTGCCACATCAGCAAGGGAATCCCTCTTCCCTCAATCCCTCCTAAAATCTCTCCCCAAATCCCTCCCTTCTACTATTACCTTCCCTAATCTAGTTTCCCCCCTCATTCAAATTTCAAAACATATCCTAATATATTTTCCTCCCTCCACAATAATTCAAATCCTTTCCTAATCCCCTTGCCACCTCAGCCCCAAACTAGGGAACAGATCCTACATTCTCTCGTCCCCTTCCGAACTAGCAGCCGCATCTCTCTCTCCAGCCTTCCCAAGCCGCGACCAGCCACCACCCTCAACGCTAGATCGCACCACACCACACCCCACGTCCTCCAACCTCTAGCAGCCCCTTCCCCACTGCTTCCCACGCCTCCCACTCTCTCAGGTTCATCCACGGCGGCCCCGGGCTCCCACGGCATCGTCCCCCATCCTTGGAGTTGAAGCTTTCTCTGTTCTGCTGCCTGCAGATCCGAGATAGAATTTAAAGCCTGGCTTTCAGAGACCACCACGACGTCCACAGTGCGAATCAGAGCAAACCTTCTTCTGTTGGTTTGTTCTACTCCGAGTCTACTTTTCTCCAGAGGTGGTCTCGCATCATTTTGACTTTGGTACAGATCGTGGCGTCATTTTCTGTTTGACTGCGCAAGGCCGGTGCGAATCTGTTCGCCCAGGATTTGAGTCGAGTTTGCAGAATGCACCACACCTTCCCTGTTGATCTTCTCGTCGATCCCTTCCTCGGTGGCGTCCCTCTCGACGTCCCAAAGCCAACCCAAGTGGTTTGATCACGTTCCGATCTCTGTGCTTGGCGTACCACCTCGCGCATCATCGCCATGTCTGTCTGCTCGCCCAGAATCCAGAGCCCCACCAAAGTGACGACCACTCCCCGCTCGGTGATCGGATAGTTCTCATCTTTTGAGGGTCCGTAGAGGCTCTTGTCAGGCATCCATCCCCGCAGGTCTCGCTTCATTATGAGCTCTGTGGAGAGCGTACCAGCCTCTGCATGCCGACTGTGCTGAGCTGTCCTACGGGACAGATTCGCGCAGGCCGTCTTCCACGACCTGCCCCGCCCTCCTGCGACCTCAGAATAACACCAAACTTTCAGAAGCGCCTCTGCACTTCTCAAGCTTCGTCTGGGCGCAAGCGGCATCCTTTTCTGATCTCTGTGTGCAGCGTACCGTTCGGAACAAATCAGCTCTGTCCAGCAGGATAGAAACAGGGCAGCAGGCCCATCTCCCTTCCCCTTGCTCCCCCTCCTGCGTAAGGGTAGTTTTATGTTAATCATTCTCATCCTCATGATCCCCTCCCTGCATGGAGCGTAGTGCCATAAGGCTGTACTCACAGGGTCGCTCCAGAAGCTACCATCGACATTCCTATGTACGCGCTCGTCCTGCATCAAATTGGTATCAGAGCAAGTTCCCAGCTTGTTCTTACAAGCCGGGTCCTGGAGAGGATGATATGAGATCCCGTCCGGTGATCTCTACAGCAGCCCTACCAAATGGTACCCCCACCGTGCTATCCATCCATGAGATGGAACCCAGGAATTGGGTCTCTCAGGACATCATCGATGCCCTAACCAAGACCGGTCAGATTATACGTGATGGAGATTGTTGGGTCCCGTAGTGCAGGAACACAGATCTAGAGGGGGGGTGAATAGATCCCTCTACTAAAAATATGTCCAATTAAAATCTTAAACCTACTCGCAGGGGAATTATCAAGTTTGACAAGATTGAGGAATTTAAACTATGCTGGATAAACTTAATTCACTCAATCTCAAAGAGCTCACACGATTGTGTAAATAGATAAGATAGAGATGCACACAATCACACAATTCAAACCATAAGACACAGGAATTTTTAAGGTGGTTCAGGACCACGACGGGCTCCCTACGTCCACCCCTCACCAAACTGGTGAGACTTTCTCCACATGCTGCGAATGCAGCAAACACGGCATGGGGTAAAAACCCCAAACCACACGCTGCGAATGTAGCAACACACAGGGATTTCTCCCCAGACACATGGGGCAAAAACCCCCAACACACGCGCGGATATGCTCCGCACCAAACGACGCTCAAGCGTCAACACAAATCACTCGGAGAAACCATTCTCCGAACCCACACATAGTATAATCGTTCAGAAATAGATGAAGTGTTCAGAAATGGATACAATGAACCCCAAACAAACTCTAAAGACTGAAATGAAGAAGATATAGTATGTATAGAGCTCCCCCTTCTTCGATTCTTCCGGTTCTTCTTGACCCGTTGTCGGATGATCACGAAGCCGCCATCATATTGCCCCTCTCAGCATTCCACACCCTTTTCTGTTGTATCACGAGCTCCAAAAACCCTTTGATGGAGATGAAAACCCTTCCTCAAGAGCATGTTGGTTGCTTTGCCCCTTTTCTTCACCTACAAGATAGAATAAAATAACATTAGGGCTCTTCTTCCCACAAATTCGGAGTTCACATTCATATATACAGAGGAAAGGCTAAATGACTCATATAACCCTCCTAAAACATGTTACATAGGGTTTACAAATGGTGCCACATTAGCACATTAGCCGGTCCACGCATATTCCTCGGGAGGCCTTGGCTAAACGAGAGGCATGCAACCATCGACCTGGAGCGGCGGGCTTGTCAGGGGCATCATTCGCATGTACCGGAGGTCTTCACAATCCGCAACATGATGCCCCCTCCTCCAATGGAACTCGAAGTCTCGGCGATTGAGTCACCGCCGTAGCCGAAGCCTATACCGGAGGAGATCTATGAGTCGGACCCGGAGTTGACTACCCGGTACGAAGAGCAAGAGCATGACGGTCCCAACACCAACTTGGTTGCTATGGCGGCTCCATCTACCCCTCCCGGTGCCCTTCACCGACCGTCGGAGCTGCCCCTTGTTGATCTCGTATGGCACGAGTTTTGCACGGCATATGAGAGGCATCACCCCGGTATCCGCCACATGATCCTTTGCCCCAAGCCTTGGTCATACCCTCCGGCGATTATCACGCTTGTGATTCCCCACTTTAGGATTCGAGGACGAATCTTTTCTAACCGGGGGGGTATGATGGGGAGATCAAAGTGGGGACTTAGTGGACTGGCCCCATTGGTAGAGAGGTCGCTCCCGTCCCATGGCCCATTAGGCCTGGCCCGTCTATATTTGGGCTTTTCTCTTTTAATTATGATGTAATTTCTTTCTTATTAGCATTTAGTTCTTAGTGGGTCAGTTAATTGGGCCCAAAAGGCCAAGTTAGCTAGTGGGTCTAGTTAAGGGTCCTAGGTTGCTTATTGTTACCCCCGGGATATCGGGGTCTTTTCTCATTTGTTAGGGATAATTAATGTCTTTTCTAAACCCTGGCCTCTCCTATAAATAGGAGACCAAGGACTCTCATTTGGAGTTAGTGAAATAGTGAAAGAAAATTAGTTTTTGTGAGAATTGTTGGTTTCTCCCCCTCTCTCTCTCTCCTAGTCACACCTCTTTCTCTCTCTCATTCTTTCTCCCGCTCTCTCTAGGGTGCAGCCCCCTCTCTTTCTTCCCCAACCTTGGTCGAACCCTCTCTCTCTCCCCTTGCCACATCAGCAAGGGAATCACCCTTCCCTCAATCCCTCCTAAAATCTCTCCCCAAATCCCTCCCTTCTACTATTACCTTCCCTAATCTAGTTTCCCCCCTCATTCAAACTTCAAAACCTATTCTAATCTATTTTCCTCCCTCCTCAATAATTCAAATCCTTTCTTAATCCCCTTGCCACCTCAGCCCCAAACTAGGGAACAAATCCTAGATTCTCTCGTCCCCTTCCGAACTAGCAGCCGCATCTCTCTCTCCAGCCTTCCCAGGCCGTGCCCAATCACAACCCTCAACCCAAGATCGCACCACACCATACCCCACGCCCTCCAACCTCCAGCAGCCCCTTCCCAACTGCTTCCCACGCCTCCCACTCTCTCAGGTTCATCCACGGTGGCCCCGGGCTCCCACGGCATCGCCCCCCATCCTTGGAGTTGAAGCTTTCTCTGTTCTGCTGCCTGCAGATCCGAGACAGAATTTGAAGCCTGGCTTTCAGAGACCACCACGATGTCCACGGCTTGAATCAGAGCAAACCTTCTTCTGTTGGTTTGTTCTACTCCGAGTCTACTTTTCTCCAGAGTGGTCTCGCATCGTTTTGACTTTGGTACAGATCGTGGCGTCATTTTCCGTTTGACTGCGCAAGGCCAGTGCGAATCTGTTCGCCCAGGATTTGAGTCGAGTTTGCAGAATGCACCACGCCTTCCCTATTGATCTTCTCGTCGAGCCCTTCCTCGGTGGCATCCCTCTCGACGTCCCAAAGCCAACCCAAGTGGTTTGATCACGTTCTGACATCTGTGCTTGGCGTACCACTTCGCGCATCATCGCCCTATCTGTCTGCTCGCCCAGAATCAAGAGCCCCACCAAAGTGACGACCACGCCCCGCTCGGTGATCGGATGATTATCATCCTTTGAGGGTACGTAGAGGCTCCTATCAGGCATCCATCCTTGCAGGTCGTGCTTCATTCTGAGCTCTGTGGAGAGCATACCAGCCTCTGCATGCCGACTGCGCTAACCTATCCTTTGGGACAGACTCGTGTAGGCCATCTTCCACGACCTGCCCCACCCTCCTGCGATGACAAAATATTGCCAAACTATCAGGAGCGCCTCTTCACTTCTAAAGCTTCATCTGAGTGCAAGCGACATCCTTTTCTGATCTCTATGTGCAGTGTACCATTCGGAACAAGTCGGCTCTGTCCAACAGGACAGACACAGGGCAGCAGGCCCATCTCCCTTCCCCTTGCACCCGCCTCCTGCGTGAGGGTAGTTTTATGTTAATCATTCCCATCCCCGTGATTCCCTCCCTTCGTGGAGCGTAGTGTCATAAGGCTATACTCACAGGGTCGCTCCAGAAGCTGCCGTCGACATTCCTATGCACGCGATCGTCCCGCATCAAATTGGTATCATAGCAAGTTCCCAGCTTGTTCCTACAAGCCGGGTCCTGGAGAGGACGATATGAGATCCCATCTAGTGATATCTACAGAAGCCCTACCAAATGGCACCCCCACCGTGCTATCCATCCATGAGATGGAACCCAGGAATTAGGTCTCTCAGGACATCATCGATGCCCTCACGAAGATCGGTCAGATTATACGAGATGGAGATCAAGTCCTTGTAGAGTTTGAAACGTGGATTGACCGGGTTCCCTACGTTGATGGTGCATGGTGCCACATTAGCACATTAGCCGGTCCTCACATATTACTCGGGAGGCCTTGGCTAAACGAGAGGCATGCAACCATCGACTTGGAGCGGCGGGCTTGTCAAGGGCATCATCCGCATGTACCAGAGGTCTTCACAATCCGCAACATGATGCCCCCTCCTCCAATGGAACTCAAAGTCTCAGCGATTGAGTCACCGCCATAGCCGAAGCCTATACCTGAGGAGATCTACGAGCCAGACCCGGAGTTGACTGCCCGGTATGAAGAGCAAGAGCACGACGGTCCCAACGCCAACTTGGTTGCTATGGCGGCTCCATCTGCCCCTCCCGATGCCCTTCACTGACCGTCGGAGCTGCCCCTTGTTGATCCCGTATGGCACGAGTTCTACACAGCCTATGAGAGGCATCACCCAGGTATCCGCCACATGATCCTTTGCCCCAAGCCTTGGTCATACCCTCCGGCGATTATCACGCTTGTGCTTCCCCACTTTAGGATTCGAGGACGAATCTTTTCTAACCCGGGGGGGGGGGGGGGTATGATGGGGACATCAAAGTGGGGTCTTAGTGGATTGGCCCCATTGGTAGAGAGGTCGCTCCCGTCCCATGACCCATTAGGCCTGGCCCATCTAATTTCGGGCTTTTCTCTTTTAATTATGATGTAATTTCTTTATTATTAGCATTTAGTTCTTAGTGGGTCAGTTAATTGGGCCCAAAAGGCCAAGTTAGCTAGTGGGTCTAGTTAAGGGTCATAGGTTGCTTATTGTTACCCCCGGGATAGCGGGGTCTTTTCTCATTTGTTAGGGATAATTAATGTCTTTTGTAAACCCTAGCCTCTCCTATAAATAGGGGACCAAGGGCTCTCATTTGGAGTTAGTGAAATAGTGAAAGAAACTCAGTTTTTGTGAGAATTGTTGGTTTCTCCCCCTCTATCTCTCTCCTGGTCGCACCTCTCTCTCTCTCATTCTTTCTCCCTCTCTCTCTAGGGCGCAGCCCCCTCTCTTTCTTCCCCAACCTTGGTCGAACCCTCTCTCTCTCCTCTTGCCACATCAGCAAGGGAATCCCCCTTCCCTCAATCCCTCCTAAAATCTTTCCCCAAATCCCTCCCTTCTACTATTACCTTCCCTAATCTGGTTTCCCCCCTCATTCAAATTTCAACACCTATCCTAATCTATATTCATCCCTCCACAATAATTCAAATCCTTTCCTAATCCCCTTGCCACCTCAGCCCCAAACTAGGGAACAAATCCAAGATTCTCTCATCCCCTTCCCAACTAGCAACCGCATATCTCTCTCCAGCCTTCCCAGGCCACGCCCAGCCACCACCCTCAACCCTAGATCACACCACACCATACCCCACACCCTCCCACCTCTAGCAGCCCCTTCCCCACTGCTTCCCACGCCTCCCACTCTCTCAGGTTTTTCTACGGCGGCCCCGAGCTCCCACGGCATCGCCCCCCATCCTTGGAGTTGAAGCTTTCTCTGTTCTATTGCCTGTAGATCCGAGATAGAATTTGATGTCCGGCTTGCAGAGACCACCACGATGTCCAAGGCATGAATCAGAGCAAACCTTCTTCTGTTGGTTTGTTCTACTCTGAGTCTACTTCGCTCCAGAAGTGGTCTCACATCGTTTCAACTTCGGCACAGATCATGGCGTCATTTTCCGTTCAACTGCGCAAGGCTGGTGCGAATATGTTCACCCAGGACTTGAGTCGAGTTTGCAGAATGCACCATGCCTTCCCTGTTGATCTTCTGGTCGAGCCCTTCCTCGGTGGCGTCCCTCTCGATGTCTCGAAACCAACCCAAGTGGTTTTATCACATTCTGATCTCTGTGCTTGGCGTACCACCTCGCCCATCATCGTACTATATGTCTGCTCGCCTAAAATCAAGAGCCCCACCAAAGTGACGACCATGCCCCACACAATGATTGATTCTCATCTTTTGAGGGTATGTAGAGGCTTCTGTCAGGCATCCATCCCCGCAGGTCGTGCTTCATTCTGAGCGCTGTGGACAGCGTACCAGCCTCTGCACACCGACTGCGCTGACCTGTCCTGTGGGACAGCTTCGCGTAGGCCATCTTCCACGACCTGCCCCACCCTCCTGCGACCTCAGAACAATGCCAAACTTTCAGGAGCGCCTCTGCACTTCTCAAGCTTCATCTGGGCGCAAGCGGCATCCTTTTCTGATCTCTATGTGCAGCGTACCGTTTAGAATAAGTCGGCTCTGTCCAGCCGGACAGACACAGGGTAGCAGGCCCATCTCCCTTCCCCTTACTCTCCCCTCCTGCGTGAGGGTAGTTTTATGTTAATCATTCCCATCCCCGTGATCCCCTCTCTACGTGGAGCGTAGTGCCATAAGGTTGTACTCATAGGGTCGCTCTAGAAGCCACCGTCGACATTCCTATGCGTGCGCTCGTCCCGCATCATTTTGGCTTGGTTTGGATGACAAATGAAGCTGAGAAGATAATAAAGAAAATAAACAGCTGTAGCAGTAGCTTCGGTAGCAACTGCTCTCACATAGGAATAAGATGGAGAAGCAAAGCTCCTTCATGTTTATACGGCGGTCAGCAACTACTGCAACAACAGTTGGCCAACATAGAAGAAGGGAAGAAGTAGTAGCAATAGCAACTGTAGTCAACACCACGGTAGCACTACACTGTACTATGGCAAGGTAGAAGAAGTGTGCAGGTTCTTCATGGCAGCGACAAACGTAGAAGAAGAAGGGAGGAAAAAGCTACCTTTCTCCTTCACGCACAGTGGCCGGACGATGAAAACGACGTCGACGTAAAGGAATCAATACGAGCAGCAGCAGTAGCTGGAGCTTGTCGATGGAGGGTTTAATTTATAGGAGAAGGGGATCCAACGGGGTTAGATTCCTAATGGGAGATAATTTCCCACGTAGAAGTCCTAGTTAGTTTTAAACTTCCCATGCTAATCTCCTCTATCCATATATGCAGCTACCTTCCAGGTCGTACTAAACCCTAAGCCATGCATGGATGTCTTCGAACGTGATACCTCCTTTGGGCTTCAAAAACAAACCCCATCTTACACTTATATGTATATATACCCTATATTCCCTTTGGACGTAGGAAAGGTTATGGTCATTTAAGGCCCATTAGCTATTAGTCCTTTTGGCCAATATATATATGTATGGGAGGCCCATACGTGTGTGGTTTATTTGCAAGGCCCATTGTATAAGTAAGTTAAAGCCCATTTATGTATTTAAGGCTTTTGTTTTAATGTTTAAAGCTTGAGGCCCATAATTGATGTTTGTGGTTTGGGATTTTATTATTTTGCTTGTTTTATTTGAAGGATTTATTTATTTATTCCTATATTTTATCCGAGTTGCAACATGAGGTGAACCGGATCCTGGTGGACGCCGGTGCCACTGTCAACATCATGCCGCTAAAAACCTTCAAGACTCTGTATTTGACCCTGTACCTCTAGAAGGTTCAAGCGGTCAAGATTTCTGGTTTCAACCAAGATATCGAGGACGTCCTCGGTCGATTAGATGTGGATCTGGTGCTCGATGATTTCACCTCCAAGGTGACATTCTACATCGTCGACGCCAACACCTCCTACATGGTACTATTAGGCAGGCCCTGGTTACATGAAAATCGGGTCATCCCATCAACCCTCCACCAATGCATCAAATATGCAAAGGATGGAGAACAACATATGGTCTTTGCAGACTTGTCGCCATTCACTCTAGCAGAATGCAATCTTGTCGATGCTGCACTTTATTTTGGGGGACTCAGTCCATACCCGGTGATCAAAAGCAAAAGTAATGGCTGGCTCTCAAAGGAAGATGATGATGATCTCTTCTCCGTTGACAAGGAGAAGGCCAAGGTTCATCGACTATGCTTCAGCTCCAAGTCAACTCCAGATCACCCTGAGAGGCATAAAATCAACTTCGAGGCTAATCTCATTAGCCAAGCCATCCACAAAAGTATATGCTTGCTGCCAGACTGCATGCAACTCTCCTATGCATCAGAAGAGCACAAGGTCGAGCCACTCACAGCATTCATCGTTACCTACACACGACAACTCAGAAGCAAGAAAAAGGCTAACCGGGATAAACCCATTGTCTTCGACAAGGTAGACATGGCCACTCAAGCCCCACCAGAAGATGACTTCGGTTGGTCTAAACGAGTCGATGACACCCCTGAAGTGGTCCAAGTAATGGATGACCTGCCACATCATATTCAGGAAATGTGCTTAAAGCAACACATACCCCAATGGCAAGGTTCCTCACAGCAAAGATACTTCCGCCAGTTGTGGACCCCTTCCCAGGTCCGGGGGCAACCCCCTTTCTCCCACAAAGATACCAGGGGACTCGACTACGACCAAGACCCAGACGTCCGCATCTACTACATGGTCAACGTCATAGGCCGGGCACAGCCAGTTAGCGACCAAGCTAATGTCGATACAAAATTCGACAGCTCCAAGGGCGAGGAAGAGGAGATCATGATCTCGCTCCCCGCCAGGGCTAGCACTCCAGTTCAAGCAATCAATGAGTCTTCGCCGCCCTCCTGCGAAGACATTAGGGCTGAAGAAGCTCCCCCGGCCTCCCAGCCGATTAAAGAATCCAGTTCGACGAACTTTCCCGATGAGGAAAGTGCCTAGAGCACTAGCCATGAAGTGTTGTCAGCTTTAGCTGGCAACCCCAAGGAAGCTTCAGTGGCACCAGTCAGCAACTACCAGCCAGCCGCTAGCGGTTCCGAAAAATCATTGGCAAATCCTAGTGACAACACTCCCCTAGCTCCATCAGCGTCGACCAGTGGCTTCGAAAATCAAGAAGTACATGAAGCTGACACTGATGATGAAGACTTCATAGATTTCCAACCCGCTCCTCTCGAGCTGGAGGATGGCGGCCAGGCAGTCATTGACGAATTGTTGAAATCAACTTGGGTGAAGATGAAGCCCACCAGCCAACCTTCATCAGCGCTCTCCTCATCGAAGCAGAAAGGCGGGACTACAAGCAATTCCTGCTCGAATACAAAGACTGCTTTGCCTGGACATACAAGGAGATGCCAGGGCTAGACCCCTCCATGGCGGAGCATGAGCTGGCCATTTCTCCCTCAGTAACTCCAGTCAAACAGCCGCAGCGGTGTATGCGCCATGACCTGGAACTCCAAGTTTCGGTTGAAGTCAATAAAATGGCCAAGGTCGACTTCGTTGAGCCATGTATCTATCTGATCTGGCTCGCCAACATTGTCCCAGTCAAAAAGAAAAATGGTCAAGTCCGCATTTGCGTCGACTTTCGATACCTCAACAAAGCATGTCCGAAGAATGACTTCCCAGTCCCAATCACAGGAACCATGGTCGATATGACCACCGGACATGAAGCCTTGTCTTTCATGGATGGGTCGTCCGGCTACAACCAGATCCAGATGTCCCTCAAAGACAAGAACCACACCACTTTTCGATCCCCCAAAGGGATTTTCAACTACAAGCGCATGCCCTTTGGTTTGAAGAATGTCAGTGCTACCTACCAGAGGGCCATGACCAAAATATTCGATGAGATGCTGCACAACATCATCGAGTGTTATGTCGATGACGTTGTCATCAAGACCGAAAGGTGAGAAGACCATCTACATGATCTGCACCAGGTCTTCAACTAACTTCGGTAATATGGGCTCAAGATGAACCCTATGAAATGCACCTTTGGCATATCCAGCGACAAGTTTCTCAGCTTCATCGTCAGATACTGAGGAATTGAGGTGGACCCCAGCAAGATCAAGGCAATCCGGGGGCTTCCACCACCCAAGAACCTAACCGAGCTCAGGTCCTTCCAAGGAATACCGGCCTACATTTGAAGGTTCATCTCCAACCTCTACGGCCGATGCACGCCTTTCAGCAAGCTTATGAAGAAAGACGCCCCATTTGTATAGGACCCGAAATGCCAGACTGCTTTCGAGCAAATCAAGGAGTACCTCCTCACTCCCCTAGTCCTGGGGGCACCAGTCAAGGGTGAACCCCTTATACTCTACATCGCAGCCATGGACGCCTCGCTAGGAGCCCTGTTGGCACAGATCAATGAGGAGGGTAAAGAGCAACCGCTCTACTACCTCAGCTGGAAACTAACTGGTGCTGAGTACCGCTATTCCCCCATGGAGAAGGTTTGCTTAGCACTAGTGTTTGCCGTCAAGAAGCTGCAGCATTACCTCCTATCCCATCGGGTTGAGCTCATATCTAAGCACGACCCACTCAAGTATCTCCTCAGGCAGCCTGTCCTCTCAGGCCGATTGGAAAAATGAGCTCTCCTGTTAATGGAGTATGATATCACCTATGTCCCCAGGAAAGCAATCAAGGGATAGGGCATGCTGAATTTTTGGCAACCCATTTGGTACCGGATGACTCACCTCTCAACACGGAACTCCTCGATAAGGAGTCCCTCGCTTCACAGTCACCAGTACCAGTTGAACAGACCGGAGATGTCCTATATTACTAGCAGCAAGATGCCCTCACAGCCAATGTAGCTTGTTGGGAGCTCTTTTTCGATGGCGTTTCCCGGGGGATTATCCGAAATAATCAAAATCCAGCCATCATGGCGGGTGTCGGCATCGTTTTCCTGACTCCTCAGGGCGGAGTTTTATACAACTCATGTGCCCTCATGAAATCCCTGATCAATAATGAAGCTGAGTATGAAGCTCTAATCATCGAGCTTCAGATGGCTCTCGACATGGGCATCAAGTGCCTTAAAGCTTACGGGGACTCCTAGCTAATAGTCCGGCAAGTCCTCGGCATTTACGACGTGTGCAAGCAGGAGTTGGTGCCATACCATGTTGCCGTCACCAGACTAATCCAGAAATTCTATTTCTTCGAAATAGATCATGTTCCCAGGAGCAACAACGCACAGGAAGATGCCCTGGCAAAATTGGCTACGGCCATCAAGCTTCCGCCCGAGGGCGAAGTCGACATAATTGTCAAGCACAGAAGACTGATGCCGAGTACACTCGAGAATGAGTCCGGCCTCACTGTCTATAAGGTCCATGACCTCAACCAGAACACTCTTCCAGAAGAAGAAGATTGGTGTGAGCCTATCATCAAATTCAAGAAAGGTTGGCTCCCTCCTGACCGAGCTCAAAGGGTCCAGCTACTCCGCCGAGAAACATCATATGAGTTAATCGGCGACCCTCTGTACAGACTTGTCCACGAGAGGGACAAGTCGATTCTTCGAGATATGTCTCCCTAGCCGAGACTCGAGCCATAATGCAGGAAGTCCATTCGGGATTATGCGGTGCCCACTAGGCCGGAGACAGAATGAAGAACAACATCAAGCTTAAAGGCTTCTACTGGCCGACCATGTACACGGACTGCACCCAGTATGCCCGTACGTGTCATCAGTGCCAATGCTTTGGCCAAGTACCCAGAAGACCCCTGAACCCACTGCGTCCAATGGCCCCTACATGGCCATTCTCCGAGTGGGGTATGGACACTACGGGACCCTTCCCACCATCTTCCAAGGGCCTTAAGTACATTCTGGCCGCCACCGACTACTTCTCTCGATGGGCTGAAGCTATCCCCCTACGGGAGGTCACTGGCAAAGTGGTAGCCAGATTCGTCCAACACAACATCATCTACCGATTCGGTACTCCCAGCCGCATAGTGTCGGATAATGGCACACCATTCAGGAATAGGGTCGTATACCAACTAGCGGCCAAGTTCCACATCGACTGGAGAACTTCTTCAGTCTACAACCCTCAAGCCAACGGCCTGGGAGAGGCCTTCAACAAAACTCTCTGCAAGCTTCTGGCTAAAATCGTTAGCCACCGGAAGCGCGATTGGGGTGAGAAGGTGTTCGAGGCGCTATGGGCCTATAGGATAATTTTTAAGACCCCTACGGGATGCTCACCATTCTCCCTCGTTTATGGGGTAGAATCTGTCATCCCCATCAAGATCCAGTTCGCATCTTACCGCGTAGCGGTCCACAATGACTTTGCCGGCCAAGATGAAGATGAATACCAGAGAAGGCTAGAAGAGCTCGTCAATCTAGAAGGCAAGCGGCTCGAGGCCTACCGACACCTACAAGTGTATCAAGCCCGCATGGCTCGAACCTATGATAAGCTCGTCAAAGAACGAGCCTTCAAACAAGGCGATCTCGTCATGATTAAGAAAAAGGAAGTCATGGCAGGGCGCTCTAGCGGAAAATTACAACCTAACTGGCGAGGTCCATACATCATTCATGATGTCTACGATGGTGGGGCCTACACGGTCATACACCACAAGGGTAATAAGTTGTTCCCACCCCTTAATGGTAAACACATGAAGTTGTACCACACTCCAGAGCATGAGTTCGCACACCACCCAGACAAAAGCGTGCGCCCCAGCCATCACCAGCAAAACCCGTATCCAGCCCCCCCTGAGCGGTGGGACCAGTCACTTTCTTCAATCTTTCTCCCTGACGAAACGACAGGGCCAGCCAGTCCCTCCCGGTGCCACCATCACACACTTGTAGCGGCTAGTCTCCAAGCTTCATCCCCGCGACTGCAAGAGCGAGGACGCCCGGCACCAGCAACAATCCAGCCGTCAGGATCCCAGGTAAGCAAAAAAAAACAAGTGACAAAAAAATGGGGTTAAAAATAGAGATACCCGGCGAGCTCGATCGTCCTCTTCACAAAGAAGCGACTGGGGGCAAAAAGGCCAACAACCCAGCTAAAGTGAAAACCTGAAAGGGCACCTCAGCAAAATTGGAAAACCCCTTGACGCAAAAACCTGCAAGGGCACGTCAAAAAAAGCTAAAGGGGGCCGGCCCTGGCGAAAACCTGAAAGGGCGGCAGGGCCGGTAATGAGATTAAAAAAAATCTCTCTCTCCACTAGTAAGGGTAAGTACCCACCCACCTCTTAACAGATCATGGGCCTCTCCAGTTAAACCATACCAGTCCCTGACCAATGCATATTTCTGATTCATTAACCCTACACTCCGTAGTTGGTTTTATATGACCCTGGTTGGCTCATCTTACCTTTGGCCTTTGCTCTATCGTACTAGGCCCATATACCCCAGCACCCACACATTATCCCAGTCACCTGTTCCAGCAAACCTCAGTCTCAACTAACCCCCAAACCCCCTTTATTCTACCTCCATATACCTTAAACACGTCTCAATCCAGAATCCCCAGTTGTCAGTCCGTCATGGTTCGACCACCATGATTCCAATTATAACTTCAATGTTTATTGATTCCCTAACCCACTAGTTATAACTCTAGTCACACTCTACCAAGATATAATGACCCTTTGGGCCATAACTTAGTAACCTACAAGAGTCCTAACCGGGACCATAGTGAAACCAAGTCATCGACAACACAAGTCTCAGGTTACGTCCCCTGACAGCAGCATGCTACGGACGATAATCCCTAGATTCGTAAAAAGAAAATAAAAAAAACAAACAATAAAATATGGGGTTAAAAATAGAAATATCTCAGAGGCCTCAGTCAGCTCCCTCCCACGGGATTATTGAGGGCAAAAATTGCCATCAACCCAGCTGAGGTGAAAACCCGCGAGGGTGCCTCAGGCAAAATCAGGTGACCCCTCGGTATGAAAATCCGCAAGGGTGCACCGAAAAAAGCAAAAGGGGGCCAGCCCTAGCGAAAACCCGCAAAGGGCAATAGAGCTGGTAAAGAGAAAAAAAAAGGGGCGCTCTTCCTCTCTACTCCTCACTAATAAAAGTCGTCGACCGCGACATTTCGTCGACGGCAAAGTGCAACATTACTTTATGACAATTGTGGCCACTACACCCCCGAGGGTCGGTCATCATCGATCTCCAGCTCCAACATTCCGCTACACACCTTAGCAGTCAGCGGACCAATCCCAGTTTTTGCCTACTACACATCAACAGTTAGCCGGCCAGCTCCTGTTCTAGTCCCAGCATTCGGCTACACACCGCAGCAGTCAGCCGACCAGTCCCAGTTTTTGGCTATTACACATCAGCAGTTAGCCAGCCAACTCCAGTTCCAATCCCAGCATTCGACTACACACCGTAGCGGTCAACCGACCAATCCTAGTTTCTAGCTACTAAACATTAGCAGTTAGCCAGCCAGCTCCAGTTCCAGTCCCAGCATTTGGCTACACACTATAGTAGTCAGCCGACCAGTCACAGTTTTTGGCTACTACACATCAGCAGTTAGCCATCCAGCTCCAGTTCCAGTCCCAACATTCGGCTACACACCGCAACAATCAGCCGACTAGTCCCAGCTTCTGGCTACAACACCTTAACGGTTTGTCGGCCAGCTCCAGCCCTAGTTCCCCAGATAAAATAACTCCTGCAACACAGGCCAATGCACCCTTACATATTACCTCCAGCTTCCAGTCTCCTACGAAACAAGCCATCACACCCTTACGGGTCTGCCCTCATCCCCCAGTTCCCAGTAACATAGGCCAACACCCCCTTAGGGGTCAGCCTCTAGTCGCCAGGTTTCAATCCCCAGTCCTCCCCGAATTATCAAACCTGTACGTGCCATCTCCCCGTTCCCCCCAATTCTCAGCCAGTCACAGTCAACATACCTTACTTGGGTGAACCTCCAGTACCCAGTACCTAGTTTCTAGTACCCAATACCTAGTTTCCAGTACCCAGCACTCAGCCTCCAGTACCATGTGCTCAATTTTCAGGGCACCCAACATCTAGCCTTCCCTACCCAATACTCAGTCCCCAGTTCTAATACTTGAATCCGGGTAGCCAGTTCCCTGGCAACAGCACTGGCATATAATAGAAGAATCAACCATGACTAACAATATGTGGTCGCCAGCGCATGCACCTAGTATTATTTCACAAGAGAAAAAGGTGGAATGACACAAAAAATGACAAAAGAAACCCAAGATTTTGTCATTCATACTCTGTAAGAGGATCCCAAGACATGCCCCTGGGGTAACAAAAAATCTGTATAGCCGCGCACACAATAAAACAAAAGAAGATACAACCGGGTCATGGCTCACTCCTCTCCAACGCCGACAGGCGAGATTGTGTAGCCGCAAGCTCCGCCTCAAGGGTGGACAAGAGCCTAGTACTGGCGTCGACCATGCTCTTAGCCTCCTGCCACCCAATCCTAGTGCGCTTCGTGGCCGACTGCTACTCCTCTAGGGCCTTCCTCAGGGCCTTAGTCCTGCCCTCGGCCTCCTCCAGCTGAACAGCTCAGTCCTGGAAGAGTGTCTGAGCCACCTTGACGTGGCCCCTCTACGCAGCTACGGCTACCACCAGCCGACCAAGCCGCTCCTACTTTACCTGGATGGCGGCCAGCCTTCGAGCTCTCTTCTCCTGTGTCTGACGAAGTTGTAGGTACTCCACCCATATCCCGGCCAGCCCCGACATCCAGGGCGCCTATAGAAAGCCGAGGATGTGATAGCCTCAGGTACACTCCGTCAAACGCTGCCTCAAGTCCTCCGGAGAGAGGAGAGGGTCGCTCTGAAGGTACCCCCGTGCTCGCTGAAGCAAGGACGCACCCACACTCCTATCCACCAACGGCTCCGATGGTGGAGTGGAAGTGGGCCACTCAACTCCCAGGACCAAAGAGGCATCGCCCATCTCCATCAGCACATCAGTCAAGGCTGCTTGACACCAAAGAATAAGTGGAAAGTGAGAAATACATGTGAGACTTTCCATGATAAATAAGGTGGAAAACCTGAGAAAACTTCCAACCCTCACCCGGAACAAGCCTTTCCGCACCTACGGCATCACTCGCTGGGGTCGGGGAAGGCAACGACTCCTCAACGACCGAGGAGCCCTCTACCGTGGCCCTGTCTCCTTCGGTAGCCATGGGCAGGTAGGAAGCTCATCCCGACCATCCGTAATAGGAGTCGGCATGCGCTCCTCCTCCGACGCTAGTGCTACATATAAAACAGAAGCATCAAAATTCTACCAAAAGGCATAAAAAGGTGCTAAGGGGGAGGGAAAGAACCCCACACACCTGTAGAAGTAGCCTCAGTCCCAGTCGCCTCGATAGATGAGGCCCTAGAAGAAGAAGAACTTGAGCTTTCCTCTATCTCCAACGCAAGGCTACCACTGCCAGAAGAGCATGAGGAAGCCCCCGATGAGTCTCCGGAGGTGGTCAAACTAGAAGCCCATGCGGACCAATAAAATAACGGGGTCAGCATACAACCTGACCTCACAGAAAGAAAACCGTCTAGTCAAAGATTTTAAACAAGAGCTCACTGGTCGAGGCTCTCCCATCAGAGATCCTCTCAATGTCGATGATCTCCTCCATCTCTCCGGTCGAAGCCATAGCCGTAGGCTCTCCGCCTGCAGCTCCGGCCGTGTTACGAGGAAGCTCGCCCGGCTCCAAAGGAGATGAAGTACCCATGACCAACACCAGGAAAAGCATAGCGCTGGCAGGTGATACAAAAGCCCGCCATAAGTGGCTAAGTTCCCAGTCACGTACCTGAGGGTCCATGGTTGAAGACCCAACTAGCCCCACCGTGCTGGCTAAAATGATAGGTGGCAAGGAAGGCAGTGGCAACTCAATTGCTGGCCGTGACGGCGGCCCAGATACAACTCTAGCGACAAGGGCAACCAGACTGCCCGCCGCTCCCGGCCCGGCCTTGAATGAGGGAAGCTCCACCGACGGCCCAGTACTAACCAGCTCCTGGACCATCTCTAAGGCAGCAGCCGGGTCATCAGCTGACAGATAAGACAGCAAACACAATCAGCAACCCCAATCCACCAAACGCTAGAGAAAAGGAGGACAACTCTCCCTATAATGGCTTTGCACTTACCAGAGCCATCCTGGGGTGTCGCAGGCTCTTGCTTACTAGCAAGGATGGGGACCTCGTCTCTAGTCCCATGAGGGGCAAAGGCCCCCGACGTCTCTACCGTCCCTGTGTCGGAATATGTGGCGATGTAAGCTTCTGCAAGCAAACATTGCTATACACATAACGTTACCAGTCATAGGGGAGGGGCCCACCTTGCTGAATGCCCTCAGGAGCCTTCCATGACTCAAAGTCGGGGAACGCATTGGCATTAGGGCCTGCCTTGTTCATCATGCAGAGTACCTCATTAACATCGATGTCACACTCGATCTCGTCATCCAACAAGGGATCGATGTCCAAGGGTGGCGAGAAAGCCATCTCCGCCCCAGCCTCCAACGGAGCTACAATACCAGCCAAGCGACACAAAGTTAGTCGATCATAATGACTAAGTCGGCAAAAGACAAAGGATTGAGCATGACACTTACTCAGGGCCGGCTCCGCCTCAATATGCTCATCCTCCCTAGATCCGCAAGAGGACTCTCCGACCTTCGTTGCTCCAGCATCCACACGGGGGCATTTTCACCTAGGGTGAACGGTCCCATCAACACTCTCAGTGGACGCCCCCGCGGAAGAAGGATCTTCCCCTACCGGGGAACCTATCAAAAGGGACACATCAATAAATGACGTCTCAGCTAAACAAGCAAAGAAGTAAGGTTAAGATAGTGCAATAAAAAAAGAAAAGTGTGTCTTACCTGTAGCCCTGAAGGGAGTCAGCGGCAGAGGAACCAGCTGCTCCGGCTTCAACCCCAGCACATGGGCAGCCTTCGCAACTGCCTCTTTGATATCCCTCAATGTATATGCCCGCTCAATGTGCGAAACAAACTCCACTGGCCCGACCGATCCGATCGTGTGGGCTATATGGCGCCTCCAGTCACTGACAGCAGTGTCGGCAAAACTTCCCTCAAGGAGCACTCTGTCCAAGGTGGTACTCTTCCCAAAGCCACAGTCAGCCCAGAACTGGGCCCCCCAAGTCCTCTGCAGCCTCGGCCTCGATACCCCAACTCTTGCAGAAACTGTAGGCCCTGCCTACACTAGCCTCAGAGGCTTGATGGCCCTACTATAGCTCCGCCTCGATGATAAGGAAGCCCAACCATCTCGGGACCACTGTTGCATAAGCCGCTCCACATCCCAGCGGATCCACGAAAAGTGGGTCCTCTGGTACTCGACGTCCAGTGAAATGGGAGGATGATCCTCCCGCAGAAGCTGACCCTCCTCAGCCTTTCAAATCGCCGAAGCCTTCTGGCGATATAGATGCCTATGCTCGAACCACCATCGGGCGTTGCGGACGGCAAACCTCCTGCGGTGATCTAACCCTGGTGTCCATAACTTCTCCGGCTCCTCGTGGCAGTAGAAGTCCCACCAAGCGGCCGCCAGTAGATGGCTATGCTTGCCCTTATACAATCGGCCCGCCAGAGGAAACTCCTGGTTCGGCGGGATCACCTGGTCATACCCGAAGTTCCTCGCGAACCGGTGCGGGTAGTAAGGCTCCAGAACACTGGCACTAGACCGGTGTACTATGAACACTACTGGCTGGGTGTTGATCACCCACTCTGTGTACACCGAAGTGTCTGGATCTCGGTGGTGTGGTAAGGTGCAGGCTGACCCGTCACTCGACGGCACCAGAACCAGTCGAAAGCCTCTTGACCCACAGTCGAACAGGAGCCCATCCTCACCTCTACTTGGCAAGTAAGATAAGGCCCTCCTGGCTCCCTCCAACTGCGTTGCTGCATCCGCGTCTGACTGACCAATAAAGCTAAAAATTAAGGGGGCCGCCGGGTTCGCCACTGTCGCCCTCATCACCAGCCCATGGAAAAGAAGACCAGCCCATGCACTGAGGTAGTGGGTCGGCAGAAGTAAACTTCTCTCTCACAGTGCAGGGTGCACTGACAACACCCCCAGCCCGTGGTAGATGTTGGCCAACGTTGTAGGAGCCAACGCCAGCCTCCGTCCCTCCGCCAGCAAGCACGCGGGCCATAGCAACTCTGCCCGCATGAGGCTATCCTCTCTGTGGGGAACCACGAACGTTGCCAGCCAATATGCCAAATACGCAGCCAAGTGAGTCATGTCTAGCAGCCAATGAGGATTCCACCCCTCTCTCGGTGCATAGATGTATCGGGAGTAAGTCTGGAACCGCAGCTCCACCTCTATGTACTCCTCCCATGGGGTCTGGTCTCGCGCGAACTCCTGGTAGAAGCAAAACGGCCCGTTGTAGAAATGATGGACCCATGCCTTCAAAGGCACTCTCGGAGTATGTGCGGCCTTTTCTCTCCCTGTCAGAGCTAAATCCCTCGAAGTCTTCAGCAAATATCGATAGCTGTGAGACACCCGGTACATCCCCAGCTCGTCGGTGTGACTGCAGTGAAGGTCATCTAGCACCACCTCCTCTAGCCCTCATCGCTGATCGGCAGGCTAGAAATACGGAACAGAGACCACAAGTCTAGTTAGGTCTCCCCTTCTACCGTCGCCACAGTGTTCCACCGGCGGTTGAAGCGTTCCGCCAGCACCTGAATCAACCCCATATAGCAGGTATACCCATATAGTGCCGCTGTCACTGCATACCGGATCCCCGCCCGGTCCAGAAGCATCCTATAGTGGTGCACTATGCCCATCAGCCACTCGGTCGCACCCTGGTGGTATCGGTGCAAGGAGATCACTGCCCAGCGGCCGTACTAGCTCACAACTACTTGCCGAAGTATCCCATCCAGGAGGCTATGGTCGTCGTTGTAAGACCCCGGATAAATAATAATAAAAAATATATTCAAAAATAAATCAAAATTTCATAAGAAGGCCAATAGGAATAATTAAGTTATACATATACATTTAGTGGCCATTAATATAATTAAAAACCTATATACCTATACACATGTGAACAAGAACTCATTAACTAATATGCATATATATATATATATATATAAATATATATTCAACAAGCAAAGCCACGTACACACCAAAAAGGGCCTTCATAGATGCATGATGCCAAAGCCCGTGTGCCAATTGGAAGCCAACCCAAATATACATAAAGGAGGCCACGTTAAAATGGCCAACCCATATGCCTATTCGAAAGTGCAGAGGTAGCCTTAGGGTTTTCATATGAAAATAGAGAAGGTGGCTGTTAATATAGGAAGGAATGGCAGTGCACGGAAAGGGTTCCCTATGATGGCCATCGCCCCTTTTAGACCCCCTTTCTTTTTGATTCTAATCTCTATAAAACTCAACCTCATCAAATGAAAAAAAAAACACACTTGCTGCTGGCTGTACGTGAAGGGTGACTTCCTCTCCCTCCTGCGGATTGTCTGCCTCTTCTTCCTTCTGCATGTCTTCTTCCTGTCGGTGAAAGCACCCAACAACCGAGAAGAAGGCATCATCGCCCCTTTTTCCTTCTTCCTGTTCTTCCTCCTGTTGTTGACACGTGAAGGCCATCCTCTTCTTCCAGCTTCATCCTGCTGATTGCCGCACAAGAAGAAGAGCGTCTTCTTCTTCTCCTGCTTCATACCTGTTGCTGCTGTTTTCTTGCAGACGTTAACTTCCTTCTCCGTCTCCTTCATTATCTAGATCAAGCCCCAAGAGGTAGGTTCTCTCAAGTTTCGTAGCCCAAACAAAGATAAATCATGGTTGTATTGTAGGTTTTTTTCTCAAGAACCCTATATATCATGCATATAGTTCTCGCTGAGTTTTGATGAAATTCTAAAATTTTTGTAAGTAGCGACCCTTACTAGGGCGCTAATTCTTTCTGACGACCCAATGCACGGTCGTCAATTCTTGTATGATTTAATAATTACGCATGTTAAAAATTTAATATCTGTATAACCAATAATCTGATTTCATGTATGATCATAGTTTTGGAATCCTGCTATTTTTCTTGACCTATCCATATACTTGTTGTCATAAATTTTTTTATATATTGGAAAATGCCACTGTTCATAATGCAAATGTGGTAAAAAGGAAAATGATGACTTGCACCATGTCGTTTCTCTTACATGTGACGCCCCTGTCAAGGGCGCTATATGCATAGAAGGTGACAGCTACCAAGTCGCCATTTAATAAATCCTGAAATTTTGATTATTTTAATGCATATATCTAGATTGAAAATTGACGACCCTTTACAGAGTCTTCAATTTGTGAAATAACGCCCCTGACCAGGGCATTACTTAATAAAATGAAGTCTTTGGCTAAGGCGCCAATTTCCCATCTTCTGATTTTTCTGTAACCATGGATTTATATATATATATATATATATATATATATATATATATATATATATATATATATATATATATATATATATATATATATATATATATATATGGCACTATGCTCCAATCCGTGAGTATAGTCCCACGTTTTTTCTCGGCGTTTTGTCGATTACCCCTTCAACTCTCGGTGACATACAAGCCCTCCATTGGACATTCCGTTCCTTTGGACCGACAAGTTAGTCATTGGGACCTCCGTATATGGCACTATGCTCCAATCCGTGAGTATAGTCCCACATTTTTTCTGGGCGTTTTGTCGATTACCCCTTCAACTCTCGGTGACATACAAGCCCTCCATTGGACATTTCGTTCCTTTGGACCGACAAGTTAGTCATTGGGACCTCCGTAAGTCTCCTCGTAGCCTTGGATTCCCTCAAGGCCGACTGAGCTGGTTGTATCTTAAACACCTTGTACCTTTTTGATTACCACGTCATGTGGTAAACCGGCCCTCTCATGGTGCCATCTTGGTCCATGAGAGAATAATCCTAGCCGGTGGAATGATGATATTCCACTAGGTGGTGTCTTGGATTGAGTCCCTTATAGATGGGGTCAATTTCTCATCACACTACAAGAAAAATCGCGGATAGCGACCGACCTAGCGGTCGCTATTCAGTCGTAGATCGGTCGCAAATCTGCATTGCGACCGAACAGAGACTATCTAGCGACCGAACATGTCGGTCGCTATATACTAGTCGCTATATAGCGACCGACATAATTCGGTCGCAGTATCAGTCGTTACCAGAGACCGATTATAATCGGTCGCCTGATCGGTCGCTAATTAGTCGGTCTCAATTCGGTCGCTATTCGGTCTCTAATTATGTTGTATTTTTAAAAATAAAATTAACCTATCGGATTTATTCGGTCTCAATTCGGTCGCCAGTCGGTCGCCAAGTATAATTATTTAATAAAAGAAATATAACGTATAGTCGCTATTCGGTCGCAATTCAGTCTCCATGCGGTCGCTAATTTTGCATTATTTTTTTTTTAAAAATTTATTTAAACTGATAAATAAATTACCTGATAAATAACAAATTCATAACATAAATATAAAATCAACTACACAGACAACAATATCGACAAATCTCAAATTCATCACATACAAACACCTGATAAATAACAATTTCATAAAACAATAATAAATCAACTACACGGATCACAATCTCCACGAACCTCAAATTACACACAATTAAAATAAAATCACAAATTAATCATACATCCATAATAATAAAATGACAACATACACAACTAAAATAAAATCACAAATCCTCCACATATGTCTCATCCTGGTCGTCGTCTCGTCCAACATCATCCTGGTCGTCGTCTCGTCCAACATCTCGCGACGGATGATCCTGTATATCATTTAAAAAAATTATAATCAAATCCTTAATAAAGAAATCAAGCATTAACAAGACTTAATAAAGAAATCAAGCATTAACAAGAGTATGCCAATAGTTTAAGCCAGCTCATTTTCATATATATAAATACACACACACAATATAAGTTCAAATTTCATCTTGTATTTTAAAAATGAAGTTTGAGCGCCGAGCTCAAACCGGGCATCCGATTTGGATTCCGTCAGTTCTGACAAGTCACTTTCATCTCCCCGGTCGTATTGGAATGATCGGCACGGCCATCCGACCGGTATTTCGAATTTTAGACCCCCGGACCCGTCCTAACAGTTCATTTGAACTAAGTGTATTTTAAAAATGAAGTTTGAGCGCCGAGCTCAAACCGGGCATCCGATTTGGATTCCGTCAGTTCTGACAAGTCACTTTCATCTCCCCGGTCGTATTGGAATGATCGGCACGGCCATCCGACCGGTATTTCAGATTTTAGAACCAAATGCCCCGTCCTAACAGTTCATTTGAACTAAGTGTATTTTAAAAATGAAGTTTGAGCGCCGAGCTCAAACCGGGCATCCGATTTGGATTCCGTCAGTTCTGACAAGTCACTTTCATCTCCCCGGTCGTATTGGAATGATCGGCACGGCCATCCGACCGGTATTTCGAATTTTAGACCCCCGGACCCGTCCTAACAGTTCATTTGAACTAAGTGTATTTTAAAAATGAAGTTTGAGCGCCGAGCTCAAACCGGGCATCCGATTTGGATTCCGTCAGTTCTGACAAGTCACTTTCATCTCCCCGGTCGTATTGGAATGATCGGCACGGCCATCCGACCGGTATTTCAGATTTTAGAACCAAATGCCCCGTCCTAACAGTTCATTTGAACTAAGTGTATTTTAAAAATGAAGTTTGAGCGCCGAGCTCAAACCGGGCATCCGATTTGGATTCCGTCAGTTCTGACAAGTCACTTTCATCTCCCCGGTCGTATTGGAATGATCGGCACGGCCATCCGATCGGTATTTCGAATTTTAGACCCCCGGACCCGTCCTAACAGTTCATTTGAACTAAGTGTATTTTAAAAATGAAGTTTGAGCGCCGAGCTCAAACCGGGCATCCGATTTGGATTCCGTCAGTTCTGACAAGTCACTTTCATCTCCCCGGTCGTATTGGAATGATCGGCACGGCCATCCGACCGGTATTTCAGATTTTAGAACCAAATGCCCCGTCCTAACAGTTCATTTGAACTAAGTGTATTTTAAAAATGAAGTTTGAGCGCCGAGCTCAAACCGGGCATCCGATTTGGATTCCGTCAGTTCTGACAAGTCACTTTCATCTCCCCGGTCGTATTGGAATGACCGGCACGGCCATCCGACCGGTATTTCAGATTTTAGACCCCCGGACCCGTCCTAACAGTTCATTTGAAATAAGTGTATTTTAAAAATGAAGTTTGAGCGCCGAGCTCAAACCGGGCATCCGATTTGGATTCTGTCAGTTCTGACAAGTCACTTTCATCTCCCCGGTCGTATTGGAATGACCGGCACGGCCATCCGACCGGTATTTCAGATTTTAGAACCAAATGCATAAGTTGCTGCTTCTCGCTGCCTCCATTCAGGTTTGTTAATGTTTTCTTCTATGAATGGCATAACAAGAGGCACAATGTCATCTCCCACGGTCCGTGCAACCAAACCCAAGCATGTTCCTCCAGCCATTGCAAGATTCCAAACTCCTTCATATACGATGCAAGCTTCTCATAATACATGGAGGATATGGAGACCAAGCATTCGAATGCAGCCTGCCGTATCTTCACCTCAGGGGACAGAGTAGCTTCACAAATGACTCTCATGATATAATCCCTCTCCATATCATTCCCGAAGTTTGCCTGAGCAAATCCCAAAGAATTATGCAGAGCTCGAGTTGCAGCCAGCCTAACATCAATGTTTCCCTCAGAAGCACTCATGCCTTGAACAACCGCTGTCAATATCTTCACTTTGTTTACATTACTCTTGTTCCAGGTTTTTGTGGAGAACGTGAAACAGAGGTCACCTCTTTTGGTACCCCTCGTGTTTGCCTTGGTGGGGTGGGCCATCAAGCAAGTAGTTAACATCATACAGGTCATATTTTGCCTCTTTACATATCCTTTACCCGTTCATTTTGCTGCCAAGATAAAGATTCTTGCAAATTTTAGGTTGGTTCACCTCATGTAAGATCCTGTACACATTGTTGCTCCTGGTATATTAAAGCCCAGTGCCAGACTGAGCATTGACAAAAGCGTTTATGGAGAAAAGAGGTTGAATATCAACATTCTCTATTCGCCAGTCTCTTTGCAATGGGTTTAACTGTCGTACTGGCTAGAAGAGATATAGGCTTGAGTATCAAGAAACTTCTTGCACATTGTTGTCTGGTACGTCTAGGTTGAAATGCAACACCAACTTCATGGATTACTGACGGGATAACTTACTGTGTACTAAGTCAGCAGTTCCATGCAGCTATCTAGAACTGCCTTTGCTTTATAATCAGTGGATGCTGCATTTAGTTTCTTGATATCATGAGATCACTTCATGTTTCTCGTTTCTTTTGCACGAGTCTTATTATGTTTCCTGCCTGTTTCAGATGAAAACAGCAGCTGATGCCTGCGTTCTCTACGACATGAAGAGAAGCCAATGATGAAGCATCACTGACAACCACGGAGTAATCTTTTCCAGTGTGGTCTATTGTCGAAACAAGAAATCACTTTCTTGTGTACTGATGTTCGTGTGTTCATTAAGTAGACATGGATCGATTGTGTCCATTTTCCTGGGTCTAAAAACGTTTTTGGTTTTTATTACATAAATCAAACTGCATTGATTAAAATCAGAAAATTCTCAGTTGTGGTTATACAAATGAGGGTGCATCAAGATTATTTCCTCAAAAGTATGGATATGGAGAACAGTATTTACATGGTAGTGAAAGTAGCCAGTGCCATTCTGGGTTCTGCTACCATGTTGCAATATCATGTTCATCCAGGTTGACAAAGAGAGAACATAAAGAAGTATGGTATAATACGCTCGTGTGCAAGACATGTCAGTGATCACAGACAGCTATGACATGGAAGATGCCAAGAGCTAGCAACCGGCAGGCAAGTTTGATCGTGACCTCCATGACAGGTTGTTGAAGAGAAGCAGAAACGTTATTCCATAATCACCTTCACTGGTAGGGCTGGAGGAGCAATCAAATCTTTTCTGTTATTGAGCCTGGCGGCATTCGTTCCCATTGTTGCAATTTGATGTAGAATGCCTTAATTGTTTGGGACGTGGAGTCCTGTCTACTGGGTGCAGTGTCTCGGGCCCGTGGGAAGCGGCCGTCACAATCCTTCTTCCCAAAGTTTAGGGTGCGTTCGGAACGGATGTTGGAGGACAGATTTTGGAGATTCTAATCATTCATTGAAATTTTCACTTTTTTATAATCATTTTAAATGTTCTAACAACTCCTCAGCTTTTATTTTATAATCTGTGCGGTGTTCAATTGTGTTTTATTTATTTTATAAAGTCACATGTGATTGGACTACATGTGTATGATGATGGTGTAGATGGACTAATGTGACCGTTGATGGATTTACGTGATGCATCAAACATGTTTCGTAAGGAGAGGATATACTATCTTGGACTTGGAGTACGGAACAGATGTTAGCAATAAATAAGTCATCTAACACTTACCTTTCTAAAAAGATCATTTTATGGTGCTATGGTATTTTCAAAGCCGGACAATTCAATGCCTCCAGCTACATGGGTGAGTCGCACCTCTTAAAAGAAACCAAAAGCGTGAACATGATCATCAACAGTCTGCAAAAGCAAGATATTAAGGCAACAAGAGGAATTCAGATTTATATTATGTTGTTTTCATTTCTTGCTACAAAATAATTTTCTAATAAGAATAAGTTCCATGCAAGAAAGTATGCATACCATTGCTGGACTTTCCTAAACTCTGAAAGCACCGGATATATGTTCTCAAAAGCCGTGTATGTCTCCTCTCTCACCTGCCACATGCCAAGAATTGGCAAGTCAGAACTAACATAACAAACTTGATGACAACCATCAATCATATTCAGGAATTCCTTCACCTTTGCTGTCCTGAATTGTAAATCCGTCAACTCATGCAGCTTCTCCAAACCAATGTATTGGGTCAAACCCGTGTGCTGAAACTGTTTTGGGACCTAGGGCCATGAAAGTCTCATCAGGTTCTCTGCTATGTCTTCAGTACAGCAGATCCCATATTTACCTTCTGCCTTCACAAATCACAATTAATAGCATTCTCATAATAGTCTCATTTATTTATTTCTTTAAATGCAATCAGATGCTTACTGTTCCTTAAAAGAAAGAATAAAAGCTTAATATACTCTAATCAGCCTTATCCTCAATGCAACATTCCAAGCACAAGTTCCAGCTCTCTTGATTTCTGTCTGGAAGCCAATGTTCTGAGCATTCGCATCAATGCATGGACCGGGTAGGTGCTAGGAGCAAGAACATATGTGAGTCTCAGCCAGGCCTTTCAACTCCATCCACTGGTTGTGGCAAGCAACCAACAAGCACGCACAGATCATTCACCTCTTGGTCTGCCACAAGGTGGGACCTGCCTGACAGCTATGATGCAATGGTGTGTTCCATTGGAGACCACAAGTCAATAATGGACGGTTCCTCATGAAAATCTCCACAAACATCCACCAAGCATATAGATTATGAACAAACGAATTTTGCTCGGGCCAGCAAAGTCTCAAAGAGGCAAATTAACAAGCCTAGAAAATCTAAAGATTCAAATCATAGTTGTGGAATCCACTCTAACGAACAAAACACTTTAGAGGAAGAAAATCAAAATTGAGGAATGCAATTGCTGGATGAATGTCCATGATTCCATATGATAGCACTATCACAAAGTGGATGTAAGAAGGATGTTTCAAACTGAATAAAACACAAGATGGAAGACATGATATAGAGAGTTCTGCATTCATCAGAAGGTTTGAGGCTAAAAACGCATTTATATGACAATCACATGGCCACACAGAGTTTTGCAATCAAAGTGTCAAAGAGCATTGACCAAGACAACACAGACTGTTCAGGGGAAAAAAAGGAAACAATTCCGAAATTCTTTAACTTTCATTTTCTGGATAAAAGGCAAAGGGAAATGACAGTCAACAGAAAACACAATTCAATTCATGAACTAATTAACTATCAAGTTGGAGAATCCAACATTGTACAGCGCAGAAAACTGATCACAGGTAGTAACTGATCCATAATGGCAAAGAAATGAGCAAGGTACAGTTGGAAATGAAATTAAAAAGTGAGGTGCTGTACCGATGATGGAATATATGTGCAACAAATGCAAGATTCAGATTTGTTGAGCCGTCCACAATGTCTTTTGGAGTCAAGTACTTTTTGCAATTCATCCTCTCTGCATGCTCCAGGATCAGCTTTGCTCTTTCAGTGGGGTCTTTGGTATCCAAGGTGGTTGGGCTGCAGTGCTCAGGGGCAAGGACATTGAGGAGGTAAGCATAAGCCTCTCCATCCTGCCAGTCAAGCAACCAATAAGATGCACAAACCGGTACAAACCGTATGAACAAAAAACAGATAGAAAGGAAATTCATAACAGATACATAACACAGACCAAATAGCATCAATGACCCAGAGATGATTTACACTAGTCACTTTGCTTCGTAGAAAAGAAACTTTAAAACTTGAAAGGAGCTGCATGGAATGTTATTGCTCCTTAAGTAGTCTGGCACCAGTATGAATGAGTTTATTTATAAAAAATTACCCATGAGGAAACAAAATAAAGTTTATATTTTACTTATCCAGGCTGCCAGACATTCCAAAAAGGCCTACAGCAGTGTCAGCACAATTTGAAGCTACTTGAATGTAGAAGTAGATAAGAGAGATGTTAGCTTATGCCCGGTGTTCTTTTTCTTCGGCTACATATTTATACGTTCCTTTTATCTTTTCCCAGCAATATCTCTGGTACATTTTTTTTACAATATTTACATTGAATGTTGAATAACAATTACCTGTTCCATCATAGGTTGACTTTTGCCCGCTAACAAATAGATCTTCCTCTACTTTTGTCTCTTACCCGGCCGGCCCCCAAATCCACCTCTTTGATGAGAGATACATGCAGACTTTGTTTTCACTGCTACTGTCCCTTGCAAAGTCCAATTTTGAAGTAAATGTATGTTGTAGCTCACTCTAACCTGACCTATTCAATCTTTGTTCATAAGTTTACAAAAAAATTCATTATAGTTCATTAAAATTGTACTTAGGATGATTTTTAGATTATTCAAACACAGCAACTACGTGATAATATTTGGAAGGTAAACTTTTAACCAACAAAACAATGAACCTTAAACACGATCGAACGAATCGAACCTGGTTATCTGATGCCACTTTGATGGAGACAATGCCTGGGAGTAGCCTCTTCGGAGGATAGCTCCGCTGTCTTCTTCTGCAACACATGACCAACACAACTGGGAACAAAATCGGAAGGGGAGGGGGAGGCAGAGGGGGACACGGGAAGGGGAGGAAGGGAGGAGACCGTCGGAGGCAGAGGGGGAGGCGGAGTGGGACGGGAAGGGGAGGGGGATCAGAGGGGTCAGGCCGGAGGGGGAGGGGCATGGGGATGGGAAGGAGATCTGAGGGGGACGGGGGCGCAGGCCGCAGGGGGGAGGGGAGGGGAGCAAGCCGGCGACGGGGCCGCAGGGGGGAGGGGAGTAGGCCGGCGGGGGAGGGGAGCAGGCCGGTGACGGAGGGGGACGCGAGAGAGAGAGAGAGAGAGAGAGAGAGAGAGAGAGAGAGGTACCTGCGGAGGGCGACGACGGCAGGGCGAGCGGCGACGGCGACTCGACGCGAGCGGCGCGGCGACGGGCTCCGGCGGAGGGGGGCTCGGGCGGGAGGCAGCACGGGGAGGGGGGCTCCGGCGGAGGAGGGGGGCTCGGGCGGGAGGGCTCGGGCGGAGGGGGGGCTCCGGCGGAGGGGGCTCGGGCGGGAGCGGGGAGGGGGGCTAGGGCGGAGAGGGGGCCGCAGGGGAAGGGGGCTCGGGAGGGGGGGCTCGGGCGGGAGGGGGGGGGCTCGGGCGGGAGGGCTCGGGCGGGCGGGGGTCGTAGTAGGAAGTATAACGGCATCAGCGACCGACTGGAGACCGAAGTTAATTCGGTCGCAATAATAGAGACCGATTAGCGACCGATATACATGCGGTCGCTGAAACGGTCTCGGTTATGCGACCGATTATTTCGGTCTCCGAATTGGTCTCTATTTGGGACCGACTAGCGACCGATTAAATCGGTCGCTAATTCGGTCGCTATAGCCACTTTTTCTTGTAGTGTCATGATTCATGTCCCTTGATTGGTGATGGGTTTAGTCATCCACTCAAGTTATCACGGCTACCTCGTTAAGGTACCCATTCTACCCAGGTTACCGACATGTTATGGTTCTCATTGGTTTTGACACTATCCATCTAATGTTCTTCCTTGAATTCTATGGAACCTATCCACGAATCTACCTTGATATCCTACATAAGTTTGTTCTTGGAATTCCATGGCTATCACTAAAGTGGTTGTCTAGATATTACATGTAACAATGTCCGCGTATATAGGGCCCGATCTGGTCCTGGGAGGAGCATCCGAAAGTACTTGTGCCCATGGGAGTTATATTGATCACGGTGTGAAATTGCACCGAAGTACTTGCTTGAATCTACGACACTCCACTATCTCTCTCTCACGTGCTTGACTTGATTGACTTGACACGACTTGCGTGGCCCGGAATGGGCAAAGTACTTGCTTGTTAATAGCCATTATCCCATGACATGAAAAACTTTATTGATATACTCGGTACTTGTTCAAATACTAGAAATCTTGAATACTTGAAATTCCCTATCTTGGATCGACAATACGTGTTATTTCCTCTCGTTATCATGTACAATTCCATAGCATTCTATTTTACATGGTTGACATGCTAGACTTGCATTTTCATTTGGAAGAGGTAATTACTTAAACCAATTGCTAGTTCTTGAGATATAATTCCTACTGAGCGTTCGCTCATCAAGTTCCTTTCCCCAACTTTTCAGGTAATACGGACCCTGACCTGGACTCGGATGGGCAGGAGCAAGAGTGACGAGCGTAGAATCTGTAAGCGTCATGCTGCTACACCTTATCGTGTGGAGTCGTCCTTAGTTTATTCCTTGAAGTCTTATCGTTAGATCTTTTGTTATTTTAAGAGTTGTAACATTTAAAGGCTTGTGGGCCTGATTAGAATTATTAAGTCTTCGAGTTATGTGACTTTGTTTAATGGATTAAGTTGTTATCAATGGTATCAGTACTTGGTTATGTTTTAAAATTCTTGTCTTATTGCGCACTCTGTTATGATGTAGAAATTCTACTTGCTCTGATTGACACGATTGATATAAACTCGTCACGTTCTCCCCGGGTTCCTTCTGTGCTCGGGGCGTGACAGTTTTTTGTGGTATCAGAGCCTAGGATTTCAAGTCCTAGGAAACCCAAGTCCAAGGTTAGGTCTATCCCTAAACTGTGAGGATGGGTAGCACCGCGGGTAAAGTCCTTGTAGGGCATCCGACTACAAATTTCAACATGAAACTAATTAAGGTTAACTCCTTGTAGGACTATGGCTGTTGAACGCGCACAATGGCGTGAGATGCAACGAACTGTTCAGGGCCTGACCCAGGCCTTACAACAAGTGGCTCATGGTGGGGCACATCATGGAGCTGGCGACCTCCATCGGAGCTTTAGAAATCTCAACCCTCCGAGATTCGCAGGTTCATCAAATCCCGAGGATGCGGAGAATTGGAAAAAGGAGATCGAGCGAATCTTCCGTGTCATGCAATGCGCGGATGGTGAAAAGGTGCTTCTGGCCACGTTCCAACTGGAATGGGACGCCCGTGCTTGGTGGGAGTCTGTTGAGGCCACCTTGCTCGAAGATCATGTTACTGGGGTCGAATTTGTCGAGCACTTCAATAGCAAGTATTTCTCCGACTGTGTTCAGGAGAAAAAGGCCGCGGAATTTGCTGCCTTGAAGCAACGATCCCTGTCGGTGGCCGACTACGAGGCCCAGTTCTCCAGGTTATCTAGATATGCACCACACTTAGTATGCACTGAAAAGATGAAGGCAAGAAGGTTCTTGAATGGGTTACGACCCCAATATATCACTCAGCTCGCTCCCTTGGATATTCAAGTGTACTCAGAGATGGTGCGTCATTCCCAGCTGCTAGAAGACGCTACAGAGTTGTCTGACAAAATCCGTGGTAAGGATAAAAGGGAGAATGTCACCAGCCCCAACACTTTTAAACCGTCTTTCAAGAAGCGGACCAATAATGGAGGCGAACCCTCCAAGGAGAAGAAATTCAAGAAGGGTAATAACAAACCTTTCTCCATCACGGCACCGCCAAAGGAGAATTGTAAATACTGCGACAAGCTGGGTCATCAGGCTGCGGAATGCTGGAGAAGGCTCAGAGCATGCCTTCGTTGTGGGAGTAAGGAACACAGCATTCCCGACTGTCCAATGATGAACGAGCAAAGTGAGCCGGAGACAAAGGAAGAGAAGCGTCCGGCAAAGAAGCAAGGATGTTTACAAGCTCTCCAAGAGACGGAACCAACCGAGGGTGGGTTGGTGGAAGGTATTTTGTCTATCTGCTCTAAATATGCTCAAGTACTGTTTGATATTGGCGCCACACATTCTTTTGTTTCAAAGAAATTTGCTGCTTCATTCTCTATAGAACCTGAATGGATAAACTTGGTGATTTCTACCCCGTTAGGGAAGGAGTCTGATGTCACTTTCCATTACCCAAACTGTAAGATTATAGTTAAAGGTCACAACTTAACTGCAGATTTAATATGCTTAGACTTGAAGGAGTACGATGTAATTTTAGGGGCCGATTGGCTATCCACCGATCGGGTAAATGTAGACTGCCAAAATGGAAAAGTAACTTTTGTGGATTACCCGGAGTTAACTTACGTTACTCCCCGGAAGAGATCACCGGTCATCTCTACTCTTCGAGCCCATAAACTTATCAACAAAGGATGCGAGGCATTCTTAGCATTTGTAACTGCCACGGAGGCTAAGGTAGCTAGACTAGAAGACATTCAAGTGGTTCGGGAGATTCCCGATATTTTCCCTAAAGACTTGCCCGGTTTGCCACTAGAGAGAGAAGTCGCATTCACTATAGACCTTGTTCTGGGTGCCGGACCTGTTTCCAAAGCACCCTAAAGAATGTCCCTCGCAGAACTGAAGGAATTGAAGGAGCAGCTTATGGAGCTATTGAAGAAAGGATTTATCAGACCAAGTACTTCCCCATGGGGAGCACCAGTGCTGTTCTTCAAAAAGAAGGATGGATCGATGAGGCTGTGCATCGATTATCGGTAGCTGAACCACCTCACTATCAAAAATAAATACCCACTGCCGAGGATTGATGAACTCTTCGATCAAATTTCTGGAGCAAAGTATTTCTCAAAAATTGATCTTCGATCGGGTTATCACCAATTGAGGATCAAGGACGAGGATATTCACAAAACTGCATTCCGAAGCAGGTACGGGCATTATGAATTTACTATTATGCCTTTTGGACTAACAAATGCCCCTACAGCTTTTATGCAGCTTATGAATAGCATCTTTAGACCGCATCTGGACAAATTTATTGTGGTTTTTATCGATGATATCCTGATATATTCAAAGTCTGAAGAGGAGCATGGAGTGCATTTGAGGATAGCATTGCAGATATTGAGGGATAATCAATTATATGCCAAATTTAGCAAATGCGAGTTTTGGCTGGAAGAAGTGTCCTTCTTAGGACACGTAATTTCAAAGGATGGAATGTCAGTGGACCCCACAAAGGTCGAAGCGGTAAAGAATGGGAACAACCGACAAATGCAACAGAAATTAGGAGCTTCCTTGGTCTTGCTGGTTATTACCAGCGTTTTATTAAAAACTTCTCGAAGATTGCAGTACCCCTCACCAGGCTGACCCGCAAGGAAGTGCCATATGAGTGGAATGAGAAATGTGAACGAAGCTTCTAAACATTGAAGGACCATTTGACCACTGCTCCGGTCTTGGCCCTTCCTATTGAAGGAGAGAAGTACGAGGTATATACCGATGCTTCCGGTATTGGCCTCGGTTGTGTATTAATGCAACAGGGAAGAGTTATTGCATACTCTTCTAGGCAATTGAAAAAGCATGAAGAAAACTACCCGGTGCATGACTTGGAGTTGGCTGCGGTAGTATTTGCACTAAAGATCTGGAGACACTATCTCTACGGAGAACAATTCACAGTATTCTCCGATCATAAGAGCCTCAAATACCTATCCTCTCAGAAGGAGCTTAATATGAGACAACGTCGATGGCTGAAATATTTAAAAGACTTTAATTTCACTATTCAGTATCACCCCGGTAAAGGGAATTCGGTAGCTGATGCCTTGAGTCGAAAGCCGAGAGCCCTTATAGCTAGCTGTATGATACGGGAATGGAAACTATTAGAGGAATTCTCCAGATTAAATATAAGCACGGACCAGAAAGACGGGTGTATTACTCTCTCTCACATGAGTGTGCATCCGGACTTGCTATCCGAAATCAAGAAGTTACAAGATGAAGATCCTGGAATGATTGAAATCAGGGAGAAACTAGATCAAAGAACCGAGTTCAAGCTGGCAGTTGATGGAAGACTAATGTTTCAGGAAAGGACATGTGTCCCAGACTGTCCTAAGTTGAAAAGGAAAATTCTAGATGAAGCTCACCGCAATAGGTATACCATTCATCCTGGAGCAACTAAGATGTATAAAGATTTAAAAAGAACTTTCTGGTGGCCGAACATGAAGAGGGAGGTAGCGGACTTTGTATCTCGATGTCTCACGTGCCAACAAGTAAAAGCGGAACACCAAAGACTCGCCGGAAAGTTACACCCCCTTGATATTCCCAAATGGAAATGGGAAGGAATTGGTATGGATTTCATCATGGGATTGCCTAAATCTAGAGGCAGACATGATGGCATTTGGGTAATCATCGACCGACTGACCAAGTCGGCACATTTCTTGCCAATTAAAAGTCGATGGTCGGTTGATGTTTTGGCCGCATTGTATATTAAGGAGATCGTGAGATTACATGGAGTCCCAACATCGATCGTGTCTGACCGAGACCCTCGCTTCACTTCTCATTTCTGGAAGGGTCTACAACACTCTTTGGGGACGAAGCTCAACTTCAGTACTGCTTTCCATCCCCAGACCGATGGTCAGACCGAGAGAACAAACCAAATAGTTGAAGACATGTTACGGGCTTGCATTATTGACTTTGGTGGAGGTTGGCATGATCATTTGCCCCTAGCCGAGTTTGCATACAACAATAGTTATCAAGCCAGTATACATATGGCTCCATTTGAAGCATTGTACGGTAGGAGTTTCCGATCTCCTATATGCTGGGATGAAGTAGGCGAGAAGCAACTACTAGGGCCAGATATGATAAGAAATACAATAGAAAAGGTTGAACTTATCCGAGAGAGGCTCAAAATAGCACAATCTAGACAGAAATCTTATGCAGATAATAGAAGAAGGGAATTAGAGTTCCAAGTTGGAGACCATGTTTACCTCAAGGTCTCACCCGGGCAAGGTATAAGAAGGTTCGGAGTTAAAGGCAAGCTTACACCGAGACTCATTGGTCCATTCGAAATATTGGAAAGAGTTTGCGAGGTAGCCTATCGTCTTGCTTTGCCTCCTCAATTGTCGGAAGTGCACAACGTATTCCACGTTTCTATGCTGAAGAAGTACGTGCACGACCCTTTCCACGTCATCAATCATAATGACTTGGTGATTCAGAAGGACCTCACTTATCAACAGAAGCCTATGAAGATTCTCGATCGAGAAGTTCGAGTTTTGAGAAACAAGACCATTCCCATGGTAAAAGTGCAGTGGAACAAATGCTTGGAACAAGAAGCCACATGGGAAACTCAAGAATCTATGCGAAAAAGATATCCGGAATTATTCTAAACTGTAAGTAGTCTATACCCTCCATGTCTCCATTCACGCAATTGAATTTGGGGATCAAATTCTTTTAAGTGGGGGAGGGTGTAAGACCCCGGATAAATAATAATAAAAAAAATATTCAAAAATAAATTAAAATTTCATAAGAAGGCCAATAGGAATAATTAAGTTATACATATACATTTAGTGGCCATTAATATAATTAAAAACCTATATACCTATACACATGTGAACAAGAACCCATTAACTAATATATATATATATATATATATATATATATATATATATATATATATATATATATATATATATATCTTCACCAAGCAAAGCCACGTACACACCAAAAAGGGCCTTCATAGATGCATGATGCCAAAGCCCATGTGCCAATTGGAAGCCAACCCAAATATACATAAAGGAGGCCACGTTAAAATGGCCAACCAATATGCCTGTTCGAAAGTGCAGAGGTAGCCTTAGGGTTTTCATATGAAAATAGAGAAGGTGGCTGTTAATATAGGAAGGAATGGCAGTGCACGGAAAGGGTTCCCTTTGATGGCCATTGCCCCTTTTAGACCCCCTTTCTTTTAGATTCTAATCTCTATAAAACTCAACCTCATCAAATGAAAAAAAAATGCATTTGTTGCTGGCTGTACGTGAAGGGTGACTTCCTCTCCCTCCTGCGGATTGTCTACCTCTTCTTCCTTCTGCATGTCTTCTTCCTGCCGGTGAAAGCACCCAACAACCGAGAAGAAGGCATCAGCGCCCCTTTTTCCTTCTTCCTGTTCTTCCTCCTGTTGCTGACACGTGAAGGCCATCCTCTTCTTCCAGCTTCATCCTGCTGATTGCCGCACAAGAAGAAGAGCGTCTTCTTCTTCCCCTGCTTCATACCTGCTGCTGCGGTTTTCTTGCAGACGTTAACTTCCTTCTCCGTCTCGTTCATTATCTAGATCAAGCCCCAAGAGGTAGGTTCTCTCAAGTTTCGTAGCCCAAACAAAGATAAATCATGGTTGTATTGTAGGTTTTTTTTCTCAAGAACCCTATATATCATGCATATAGTTCTTGCTGAGTTTTGATGAAATTCTAAAATTTTTGTAAGTAGCGACCCTTACTAGGGTGCTAATTCTTTCTGACGACCCAATGCACGGTCGTCAATTCTTGTATGATTTAATAATTACGCATGTTAAAAATTTAATATCTGTATAACCAATAATCTGATGTAATGCATGATCATAGTTTTTGTCACGCCCCGAACCGATAGCAGAGGAACGTGTCGTTTGCTCGGAACGTGGCAGTTAAATAGTCATGTCAATCAGAGCATAGTCATTTCCACAAAACACAATTTGGACAAATAATAAATTTCATTTCAAATATAAGTTCTTTTACATATTCGGGCCCATAAATAACGAAAAGACCCAATAAAAGAAATTACAAGGAGACTCTTGGCTCGACTTAACATAAGACACAGGATAGCAAAACTAGGTGGTTCGTCTAGATGTCAGCGTTTTCTTCACTCTTGCCCTTGCCCATCTTGTTCGGTCTCGTCGTCACTAAGGTCTTTACCTGAAAAACATTGGAAAATGTAGGGTGAGCGAACGCTCAGTAGGACTTAATATCTCATGATTCCAAGCTAGCTTTAAATCAATTATAGTTTAACATGCTCATGCAGGTCATGCAAGATATAGAAATCAAGAACTGTAATAACACAAGATAAATTCAAGCACTATAATAAACAAACGAGTAAGCAAGATGCTAGATAAACTCATGTAGAGTAGGGACAATGATAATCAAGAGGGTATAGCAAGATCTAATCAAGTACTTTCTCAAGTTAGGTCAAGAGCATTCATGAGGAAATATAACATTCATCTCTTTATGACGAATACTATCACGAGAGCTTCAATGTATCCTTTATTGTGAAGGATCTTTGTGACAAGATAACGAGTACTATCAATAGGATAATTCAAGAACACTATATAGCATTTGCCAAGACACTAAGGGAATATCACGACGATATGATAACCCCTCCAATAAGGCAAATCAGGATCTTTTCATGACGAACAATAAGTTGTAGAAGGATGTACTATGATGGCAATTACTCCCGATCATCACTATCACGAGAGCATTTGTACATCTAGCACTATATAAGATTGGCCAATGCACTAAGGGGAAAATCACGACGATATGACCACCCCTCATAGAAAATAGCCCTAGTTAGTATTTGGTCATACACTTAGGAGTTCTCACGACTATATGATTGCCCCTAAATGCCAATAACCGAGTTGGTGAATGCCTGCACCTGATCATCGTATATCGGTAACGTTTGGACTTTGCCTCGCCCAATAGGGTCAGATCAGGACCCGTAGCATTTAAAATGTCATTTTAGTGGGACCCATAGCCCCTGACATTTAGTCTAGACTAATTCCATATTAATGGCCAAGAATTTCAAGGATCAAGCATGTAAGAACATTAAGATAGATTTCATGGAACATAGAGTTCAAGGACAGAATTTGTAATAAGGATGATATATCAATAAACAAGATGAAAAACATGTCATTCTAGAAATCTGGGTGATTAGGTACAACCAGCTCAATCGGCCTTGAGGGAATCCAAGGCTACGAGGAGACTTACGGAGGTCCCAATGACTAACTTGCCAGTCCGAAGGAACGGAATATCCAACGGAGGGCTCGTATGTCACCGAGAGTTGAGTGTATAACGTGAACCAATCATGAAACATGGACTCCATCTACGGACGTGAGATGAGAGTGCCAAAAGACCCGTGGTATGGGTCAAAGGCGGAAGTAAACGGTGAGAACATGATTGCGTTAATTATATAATTCAAGTCCCTCCAATTCTATAATTAACTATAATTAAATAAACTTATATTATTTGACATCCGTGGATGGTGTCATTTATTAATTAGCATCCTCTTGGGGAACGTTAATTTTTATGATTTTTAACTCAATTTATTTAACAAGAATTCACATTTATATCTATTTAATTGAATAAATTCAAAAACATACAATAAAAGGCACATTGATTTATTTAAAATCATTTAAGGAAATAGAATATATGATAATTAGGAGAAAAATACAAGGATTCCAAATATATATTTTTCATATTTTTTTGTTATATATTTTAATAATAATGAATTTTTAATGATACCCATACAGGATATATGTATATATATATTTATATATACATATATTTTAGTTAAAAGTGACGCCTAGTAACAGTGGCGTCCTTTTTAAAGTAACGACCTATAGTGGGTCGTTATTTCAAAAAAATTGAATTTTCAAATCTCCGGTTTCTATATTAAACCATGTCAAAATCTAGCTTATAATATACCGAAATGACCGGCTCGAAAAACTCTACCTAACCATAAGTTTAAAATAATTTTTCGTTGAGAGACGAGGGATCTTACGATTGGGGGCACGAAAAATGGTGCAATCACTTTCACTACCTCGGTCTCCACCCTAATAGTACGTCCATAAATTTTCATGGCGAAAGGATACTATTATACCCATGTATGACTATAAATGCGAAAAATTTATAACTAACATATTTACAATTGACGACTGGTCTTTGATAAGGTTTTTAGAATTCGTTAAGTGACGTTTGATATGTTGCCATCTTCTATGAATATAACGTCCTAGGTAGGGTCGTTAATTCAAATAAATGACACAGTGCACGGCGTCATTTCCTCATACAGCTATTAAATTTCTAACGTGTGTAATTATTAAATCAAGTAGGAATTTACGACTGTTTAAGGGGCGTCAATTTCAGGAGACACGACATATATCAAGTCGTCATTTTCAAATTAACGCCCTAGAAAGGGACGTTATTTACTGTAAAGAATTAAACTCTCGATAGAACACATCGATAATCATATGCATGATATAAATGCATGATATAAGATGATTTTAGCTATCATGTTGGCCTTAAATCATGTTTTAACATTGTTTGGGCTACGAAACTTGAGAAAACCTACTTGTTCTAACGATCTAGTATGATGATTATATAATATTTTACTTGGGAGATTGCCTACCTCGATGTGTTTAACTGACGAGAAGAAGACAGAAACAGTAGAGGAAGATAAAGAAGAAGCCTTGCTTCTTCACTGCAACTACAACAGCAGCAGCACGGCACCACAGCGGCAGCAAACCCGCAGAGCCACTGCCTGGCCTCCGCACTACTTCAACGGGAAGAAAAGGAAGATGCACGCAGGGTCCTCACGAAACGAGCAGTAGCAGCCTTCTACACGCTCGATGTGGTTGATTTTATAGGGATGGAATCCTAACCATGGGTGGCAAGTCTTAAAGGAAGCAATATTCCTATATGTATCTCCGTTAACATCGCACCTGCCAAACTTTCAGCCACCTGCCATTATTCACAGGAAAAACCCTAAAGCTATCACCCTTCGTATGTGTATATGGGTTTGGGTTGTGTTCAAACTGGTTTACTCACACGTGTGGGTTGGGGTTGCTGTATGCACATATATTTATCTATATATATATAGGCTTTGGGTTGTTTTGGGTGATCCCTTCTACGTGGGTTGGTCTTTGGCTATCTTGACCCATCATGAGCCCCTATAGATATGTGTTGGGTCTGGCCAAAAGCCTCAAGGGAAATGCATGTGGGTGGATAATTGATTTGTGAGTTTTCACTTTATGTTTATGGGTTTAAGGCCCATTTTCTTATAATATTTTGGGGTTGGGTTTTGTTTGAAAGGGTTGTGGGGTTTTGGATTCCTTAACATTTTAATTCTTTTATTAAGGCTCATCTACGTAAAAGGGTTTATATAGATATACTTGGAATTATTTGTTTAAATCCATTAAAAGACCTTTTGAAAATTCTAAAGCCCATATGCTAAAGCCCACTATCTAACTAGAAATCCATGTATATATATATTATATATATATATATATATCTTCTTTAATTAAAGCCTAGTAATTTAGGATTGGCCCACTAATTATATTCATATAGGATTTTATGTTTTATAAATGTCTGTTAGGCCTTTTAACTACTTTAGATAAATTATCATTTTTATTCTATCAAAATTTTAATTCCCATGCTTTTCTATATCTAATATTTATAGTTATTTCTATTTATTTTATATTTAAATTTTTTTGGGGTGCTACAGTTTTAGAATCCTGCTATTTTTCTTGACCTATCCATATACTTATTGTCATAAATTTCTTTATATATTGGAAAATGCCACTGTTCATAATGCAAATGTGCTAAAAAGGAAAATAACGACTTGCACCATGTCGTTTCTTACATGTGACGCCCCTGTCAAGGGCGCTATATGCATAGAAGGTGACAGCTACCAAGTCGCCATTTAATAAATCCTGAAATTTTGATTATTTTAATGCATATATCTAGATTGAAAATTGACGACTTTTTACAGAGTCTTCAATTTGTGAAATAACGCCCCTGACCAGGGCGTTACTTAATAAAATGAAGTCTTTGGCTAAGGCACCAATTTCCTGTCTTCTGGTTTTCCTGTAACCATGGATTTATATATATATATGGCACTATGCTCCAATCCATGAGTATAGTCCCACGTTTTTTCTCGGCGTTTTGTCGATTACCCCTTCAACTCTCGGTGACATACAAGCCTTCCATTAGACATTCCGTTCCTTTAGACCGGCAAGTTAGTAATTGGGACCTCCGTAAGTCTCCTCGTAGCCTTGGATTCCCTCAAGGCCGACTGAGATGGTTGTATCTTAAACACCTTGTACCTTTTTGATTACCACGTCATGTGGTAAACTGACCCTCTCATGGTGCCATCTTGGTCCATGAGAGAATAATCCTAGCCGGTGGAATGATGATATTCCACTAGGTGGTGTCTTGGATTGAGTAACTTATAGATGGGGTCAATCTCTCAGCTTGATTCATGTCCCTTGATTGGTGACGGGTTTAGTCATCCACTCAAGTTATCATGGCTACCTCGTTAAGGTACCAATTCTACCCAGGTTATCGACATGTTATGGTTCTCGTTGGTTTTGACACTATCCATCTAATGTTCTTCCTTGAATTCTGTGGAACCTATCCACGAATCTACCTTGATATCCTACATGAGTTTGTTCTTGGAATTCCATGGCTATCACTAAAGTGGTTGTCTAGATATTACATGTAACAATGTTCGCGCATATAGGGCCCGATCTGGTCCTGGGAGGAGCATCCGAAAGTACTTGTGCCCATGGGAGTTATATTGATCACGGTGTGGCATTACACCGAAGTACTTGCTTGAATCTACGACACTCCACTATCTCTCTCTCACGTGTTTGACTTGATTGACTTGACACGACTTGCGTGGCCCGGAATGGGCAACGTACTTGCTTGTTAATAGCCATTATCCAATGACATGAAAAACTTTATTGATATAATCGGTACTTGTTCAAATACTAGAAATCTTGAATACTTGAAATTCCCTATCTTGGATTGACAATACGTGTTATTTCCTCTCGTTATCATGTACAATTCCATAGCATTCTATTTTACATGGTTGACATGCTAGACTTGCATTTTCATTTGAAAGAGGTAATTACTTAAACCAATTGCTAGTTCTTGAGATATAATTCCTACTAAGCGTTCGCTCATCAAGTTCCTTTCCCCAACTTTTCAAGTAATACGGACCCTGACTCGGACTCAGATGGGCAGGAGCAAGAGTGACGAGCATAGAATCTGCAAGCGTCATGTTGCTACACCTTATCGTGTCGAGTCATCCTTAGTTTATTCCTTGAAGTCTTATCGTTAGATCTTTTGTTATTTTAAGAGTTGTAACATTTAAAGGCTTGTGGGCCTGATTAGAATTATTAAGTCTTGGAGTTATGTGACTTTGTTTAATGGATTAAGTTGTTATCAATGGTATCAGTACTTGGTTATGTTTTAAAAGTCTTGTCTTATTGTGCACTCTGTTATGATGTAGAAATTCTACTTGCTCTGATTGACACGATTGATATAAACTCGTCACGTTCTCCCCGGGTTCCTTCCACGCTCAGGGCGTGACAGTCGTATCCCTCACTGGCAAACTACAGCCCCGATGGCTCTAGCACCAACCCCATCACCCCCTCGGTCTCAACTCAGTGATGGCCGTGTTGGTCCCAAGAAGCCGGACCCAATGCTCCGACACGAACCCCGAACTGGTCCACCCTGCTAAAGAAGCCTAGGCAATCTACACAAGGAAACTGTCGTTGTCTCCAGACATCAGTAGAGAAGCTCGGGAAGCTGTGCAATGCGACCCCATGTAGGCTGTCCCTGCCCAGCAAAATGGCCCGCCCCAGTCGGCGATGCTCTCCAGCTATAGAGGGGTCTCCGTCTTCCATACCAGCAGGGACGAAGCTCCTCATAAACTCAAACTAATGTCGGTCCAGGGGAAACTCCCTCGGATAGCCTCCTGAGAGGTCATACATGTAAACGCCGCCGGTCTCGAAGATCCTCGCCCACTCCATGGCCCCAGCTCCACTCGTCCCCTCTCCGACGGGGCCCTCAGCCACTAGCGAACGCCCCAAGTCTAGCTGGACGATGCTGGCCGCGGTGATGATGGGTGGGCCCAAAGGAGGTAAGGGCTGCCCGGTCCTCCTCACCCAGTGATCCTCCTCACGGGCCACGCGCCGTTGAGCCCGATAGTCTCTCCCAAACCTCGCCATAGCTGCATAACAAATCACGAAGTAGAGGTGAATATACAGTGTAGGCAATATATATAAAAAGCTAGCACGTGAAGAGAACACATGTACAAGAAGTGCATATCAAGCACCAAATGCAACTACGACGGGGCAAAATGAGGAGCTCACGGGCCGTCCGCCCTAGTCTCCGCCTCTGACGCACGCCCCGTGGGGGGCATTTGTTGTACCCAGACATTTTCCCAGCAAAAATTACAAGAAATAAGGCCTCGAGAATTTCCCCGAACACCTTTAAGGTGTTATTTACCCAGCCCCTTCTACGTCATGCTGGGCCCAACCAAGGTTCCGAACCAGTTAGATATGACCCACAACGACGTAAATAATCGATTGGGGCCACCCTTGATCACCCAGCTTGCATGTTTACTAGCCTTCAACCAAGCCGCCCGGGCCAACCCGAGGGCGCCCTGACCACAAGCCACGACACGTGGCACCCTACAACAAGGCCGGGGTTCTCCCCCAAGATGCCTCCCTCCAGCCCTCTAAAGTCAAAGGAAGACTTATCTCAGTCAACCACGGGCTTCGGAGGCCCACAATACTCTTATGCGGCTCATGCATGCTTATCGAGATTTTCCTCGAACACCTCGTGGGTGCGTTCACAAGCTGGCTTAGATGTCCTCTCATCTCAAAGAGAGCACTAGGTTCTACGCTCCTGGACCCGTGAGAGGAGGAAGACGCCATCTCCAAGCTTCTCCTTTGATGGTGTCTGCTCTCCGTTGTGTAGCCGTAGGTTAGCAACTAGGGGCATCTGCCCCTGGCATCTTATAATCGAGAGTCATGCTCTGTTCTGGACTCCCGTAGTTACGGAACAGGAACAGGTGGACGGCCAGCTCGTTGGCCGCCCTCGGTGAGACAGGCGGCCATAGCTTTGGTCGCCCAGCCCCTGTAGAAGGCAGGCACTCTGGCCGCCTCTTGCATTCATGTAAGGTCTTGGCCCATGTTAATCAAGTTCATATTTCACTTTCCAATATATTATTTGCTTCATCATTATTATTGCTATATGAAATTATCTGATGTGTGTTAATTCAACTGCAGATAACATGACCGGCTATCCAAACTTCACGACGTCATCAACAACTGTTGCATTTTTGATAGAACGATAGAGGCCAATAGCTTTGGGCGTATAAACTCTGAGTTCCTCTCTAAAAAAAATCGTAAAGACTTTATACTCCTGAGGCTATTTGATGGCCGTCTGCGATCAAAGTCGGGATGACAGACTTTCTGAATTCTCGACTGTGCTTAATGACAAACGTAGAACGATGGATCCCCGCCAGGTTCCTGACTACGTCCGTCACTAAGCTGATGATGGACTTCTCGAACTCTTGACTGACTAGTTCAGAGGCAGGCAAATAAATCCTCCGGCTTTGTATTAGATAGGTTTTTCCCTTTAAACCCAACATGCGTCATATAGGCCTTTTTAGCTAAAAAAGAAAACATAATTTTTTTTTTTTTTTGCATACATGGCATTCGGGGTTATGTAAGTGAAACAGGGAACGACACGTATGCTTTGACCGCCCCATGGTTCCTTGTCCTCATGCCGATTAGCCTCGTTTCCCGATTTCGCTGAACTCATATGAGTGAGTCTATGTGATTCCATTCCGATTCAACCAGTTGAAAGCGTGTTTTGTGTATGACCGTAATGAGTATTTTGAGATTCGAAGGTCATTTTTCTCTATCCCATTTTATTTACTTACTCCTGTTTTAGGTGTCTTATATCTCCTTGGGCCGGATTGCGATGCATCCTAGAGTGTGCTCAAGTCACGTAGACGCTATGCTAAGGGGTCCCACGGACTACTGATACAAGCCCTCTTAGATTAATTTTCCCGTCCTTCCTTTTGAATGACCTATCTTATCGCTTTATGCTTATACGATCTTGCTTGAAGCTCAATTTTTGCTCAAAAATCCCCTTGAGCGGGATGTCCCAATTAGGCTTGTTTCTTTATCGAAACAACTATTTATCAGTCCGCTGAGCTCCCTTGCAAAACGGGAGTTCCGGAGGGGCATTTGTAGATGTCTAATTTTGGACATCCCGCGGATCTCCAGTTAGATCGTCTTATTAGTGACGCAGTCGTTTTACTCGGTATTATCGACATTTTATGCTTTTAAGTCCAGCCCAACACATAGGCTATTAGGCCAACCTCCCACACGAGGGGGGCTAGGGCCCATGGGCTGGGCGGCCAGACCGATGGCCGCCTAGGTTGGCTGGGTGGCCAAGTCTTTGGCCTCCCAGGTCTGGTGGAAGGCCAGGTCTTTGGCCGCCCTCATTATGTAGAAGGCCATTGATCTAGCCACCCTCTTGCAACCGCCGGTCAAAGAATGTGGTGTCACACCCCGATATTTATGTACAGCGGAAGATAATCGAGAACGTGAACAGTCGGCTAGTACGCCTCAACCGAGCAATATAATCAGAGCGCAAATCAATAACACATAAGATGAATGGACATAATAATTGATAAAAAATCTAACTTTTATTGATAATGATAATCAAGTTACAATGATATTTGACTCAATTCACTAGACTCAAATAAAGGGAAAATACATAAACTTGACTTGACTTATGACTCTACTAAGTCTTCTCTCGATCTTTTAATCACTCTCGGATCCATCACTTGAATCATTTGAATCCGACCTGCAAGAATTTTAAGAAAAAGATTGAAAAAGTACGGAATGAGCACACATGCCCAGTAGGTATCTTCGTATCAACATGAAGGCAGTGTTTAAGTCATTAACATTTTAGCTCTAGAATGAAGATAAACGAAATAAGACGATAGAACATGCGGTGCAAACCCAAAGTAACACCAGTAACATGGTATAATCATGATTGAGATATGAGATTGAACAGATATATAACAAGAATGTAAGTTTTGGCCTTCCATAAACAAGAATGTACTTTTTCATAACCATAAAGGCTATGTTCTAGAAAACCATGTAACGAGAATGTACTAGCAAGCATGTAATTTCACAAGAATGCCTCGTGAGAATTCGTGGATTTCACTAGTTTATAAAAAAAGTACTCCCAGCGCAATGCGACGCCAGTGTTCACATACCTCATGGTTTATAGTATGTTTCTGACTGTCTGCCGAGGTTACTAGAGTGGAGCCCTTGGACACTATCTGTGCCCACTCTTGCATCTTCAAGTTATAAATCAAGCTACTTCCACAAAAAATATAAATATGGCCAATAATGTAACAAGTTCAAACTATGGTTCCATGATAACAAATATCAAAGTAAGAACGCTTCCATTAAGAATATCTGAGTTCAAAGATTTGAGTTAGAACTAGGTTATGCCATGGAAAAAAATCGACCGCATAACGGTACATTCTTTAATCTCCATAAATTATCAATACCTTATTTGACAAGTGTTAAATTCCAAGCAATCACCAGTCCATCTAGGAACTTGGAAAACCCAACCCAAAGGTCAAACCTTGGGTTAGATAGGGTTAAGGATAAAGTGGTCATTTACTGGACCATTTTCATACTCAAGCGGTCGAAATAGGACCGTTTAAGATAGGCATGCGGTCTAGTCAGGACCGTTTAGAACCAAGGTCGATGAAACGGATGAACCAGAACCATGCGGTCTAGATAGGGCCGCTAGGAGTCCTTGGCGGTCATCCACAGGCCGCTAAGGTCCAGAGCAAAAAACACCAGTTAAGTGCCTTCAAACAATTGGGTTTTAAGGGTACAATCAGCTCGGCGTCCTAGTGGGAACCCCAGGCTCGGAGAGTCTTACGGAGGCCTTGAAACAAGATCACCAAGTCCGGTAGAAGGAATATTCAACGGAGAGGATCACAAGTCCAAGATTTGTATGCTTAATGTGTAAAGTGTATCTAATGACATCATACCAGAATGCGTGCCATGTACTTAAAAAAATGACTCATAAATAAGAAAGGATCATGTAAAACAACGATGAAAACTACCAATAAAATGAGTTCATCTATCATTTGAAGTATGGATTTAATACAAGAGTATAATGTTTGACATGAAACTAACTTAAGTTAAAATAATTTCTAAGTATATGTGACACATGAAGTCTTCTAACAATAAGCCATCAATAGATCCAAGTTTATAGATATAATACTTAAAATAATGGTAAAACCTAATTATCTAGGCTTACCACATGATAAATAAGGCTATTCTACATTATGTTTCGGGTTAACATAAATACAGAAACTCAGAAAACAAAAATGGTCTCGGGAGGACTATTTTATGGGCCATAGCGGTCTATCGTAGGGCCGCTATATCGTAGGGCCGCTATGGGTCTCAAGCGGTCTTAGGAAGACCGTTTCTTCCTATATGCTGTAAGTAGCAATATAAACCAAAATATGGCTAATCTAGGGCATATATATATATGATAAAATATGCCAATAGGTAAATATGGCCTAATAAAATCATAATAAAACATGGAGATGCATGGGTTTGAGTGAAACAAACTAGAATTTATCTTAATTGCATTAGGGCTAAGTTCATGCATGGAAAATAAAACTAGATGCGCAGTCCCAATAAAATAGTAAATACTCCAAGTACAATACATGAAATCGACTACAACTTGAGGGCTTTTACTCCTAAGATCACATTTAAGCTATTCATGAGATAACCTACCTCTGGTCTGGGCTTTAGACTTCGAATTTAGGGTTGGAAGTCGACCCTAGTTTCTGCTCGTTCTGAACTGAACCAGCAACTTCTTGCCTTTCTAACTCTGATTCCCTTCACCTATGATAACAAAAATTGGAGGGTAGAGAGAGGGTACTAAGGTGAACAAATAAGTCTAAAGAACCATCTCCTAATTACCTCGTTTAGGACTTCTTATCTGCTGATCTTCCTGGGTCGTTCGCACAAGTTCCTGGGTTACTTACACTGAACCAACGTCTTTGCAGGCCTCTAACTTCTTGTAGACTTTTTCTTCTAGCACAAAATTTTAAGGGAAGTTAGACCTTACTATAATGAACGAAATCTTCTAAAGAACTTATCTCAAATAATGCTTCCTTACCTTAGTTCCACGTGAGCCAAAAGTAAGGGTCGTGCAAATGAAACTTGGGATCTATTTATAGGGTTAGCTAGGGTTTTGAAGATTTGAACGAACTTAGAGTCCCAATTAGACCTTGCACTCGATCCTTACACCCTCTACACCCTTCCAATTAACGGATAACATCGATCCCAGATGATTTGGATGCCAAAGATCCCAGCCTTTTCAAGTCTTCTTCCATTCACAGAACTGGGTTGCTTAGCGGTCATAGACGGACCGCTAGGTGGGTTTGGCGGTCGCGCGATAGACCGCCAGGCTTCACTAAATCCAAAATTTTTATATTTTTGTATTATACTCCTATTTATCCCCTAATTGATGTATATATCCCACTTAAAAATCCATAATTTACCTAAATTACGTTTCTATTAATGGGCTTGGGTCTAAAAGGTCTTAAAAATGAGTCTTTGGGCCTATTTAAGTTGGGCTTAGCCCTTGGTAAATATAGGGCCTTCAAATGGAGTTAATACATCACTAATTCTTCTTAATCATCCATTAGCCTTTAAAATGCCCAATAATTATATTTTTAATACCAAAAAATTCTTAAAAAGTTCTCGGGTGTTACACGTGGCCCGTTCTTCTGCCACGCCTTGCACGAGCTCCCCCTCGTCGCCCATGTCTGGTCGCACGACGTTGGAGGATTCTAGAGGGAGGCTCTAAAGATAAAACTCCGGGCTGGAGTTCGAAGGGAGAGGGGTGGGGAGAGTTCGGAGGGAGGAAGGAGTTTGAAGGCCTACTGGGAGGCTCTCTTTTCTGGAGGTTGGAAGTTCGACAAAGGAGTTCCAAAAAAGGAGAAGTGCATTCCTTGAAGGAGAGAATGAGGGAGATCAGAGCTCTCAAGAGTCGGAGAACTCTGATATCCCTAAGGTCTGTGCTACTCCGGTCGCCGACGTTTCTTCGCCTTCCACTTCTGGGCAGCCACAAGCTTGGCCGCCCTCTGGTTTGCTTCCCGCATTCCCCTGTGTTCCCTGTTTTACATTACGTATTCCACTCATTGTGCATTCAAAGCATCGTAGACAACCCCTAGACCCTACTATAGAGGTTTCCCCTTTTAACAAATGGGAAGGCGGGTGGTCGAAAGTCTCGGCCATCCCCCCTTCCCACACACCCCTAGGTAATCACACCCCCATTTCTTCCCTTCTTATGCATCGTTAGAACTTCTACTGCACTTCTCAGAACTAATCGGGATTTGTTTCTTTGTGTTCGTGGGCTTCGTCATTGTTCGCAGGATTTTTAGCATCTCGAGACGTTGCAGGGCTCTCCATCCTTGGCCGGCCGAGCATGGAGAAGTCGGGTTCTCACAAACTCCCTTTTTTGAAGACATCCCATGCGATCATCACCCTGTGAGGCTCAGGTAATAGTCTCTGGCGATCACCCGATTCTTATATTTCTAACACATGCACTGTAGGCCACAGTAGTAGCAGCTCGGGAAGTAGAGGCGCCCGACCCACCCGTCATGGAAGACACCCTCACGCGCCACCCATTTCTGGCGCCTACACCCGCCAGCTAGCCATATGCTACCCTTGGCTTAAGACCTCATGTCTCTGCCAAGTTAGTTTACTTCGACGTTCCACCTGGTCAACAGCTATATCCAGCCCTTGGCCTAGACCACATGTCTCTGCCAAGTGGGTTGACTTTGACATTCTATTGGGTCAACAGCTATATTCTACCTTTGGCCTAGACCTCACATCTTTACCAAGTTGGATAACTTCGACGTTCCACCAGGTCAACAGCTATATTCTGCCCTTGACCTAGACCTCCCGACTGTGTCAGGTTGGTTGACTTCAACACTACATCAAGTCGGCATCTATCCTATTTTGCGTTCGATCTTGACACCCTATAGAGGTCCCCTATCCTACCTTTCGGCTTAGCAAAGCCCACTATCCTATATTTCTCCTACCCTATCTTTTGGCTTACCCATTTCGGACAAAGCTCGCTACCTTATATTTCAGTTATCCCATCTTTCGACTTAGCAAAGCCCGCTATCCTATATTTCTACTACCCTATCTTTTGGCTTAGCCATTCCGGCCAAAGCCCACTACCTGATATTTCAGCTATCCCATCTTTCAGCTTAGCAAAGCCCACTATCCTATATTTCAACTATCCTACCTTTCGGCTTGGCCACTTCGGCCAAAGCCCGCTATCACATACCTCAGCTATCCTATCTTTTGACTTAGCCATTTCGGCCAAAGCCCGTTACCATATATTTCTACTTTCCTGCTATCTTTCGGCTTAGACCTTTGGTCAGGGCCTGCTTCCCTCTAGCTTAGACACACCGTCGAAGCCTGCTTTCCTGCTATCTGTCAGCATAGACCTTCGATCAGGGCTTGCTTCCCTCTGGCTTAGACACACCGTCGAAGCCTACTTTCTTGCTATCTTTCGGCTTCGACCTTTGGTCAGGGCCTGCTTCCCTCTGGCTTAGACACACTGTCGAAGCCTGCTTTCCTACTATCTTTCGGCTTAGACCTTCGGTCAAGGCTTGCTTCCCTCTAGCTTAGACACACAGTCGAAGCCTGCTTTCCTGCTATCTTTCGGCTTAGACCTTCGGTCAAGGCCTGCTTCCCTCTGGCTTAGACACATCGTTGAAGCCTGCTTTCCTACTATCTTTCGTGTAACACCCCACATTTTTCTAGGAATTTTCGGTAAGTAAATAAAATTTTCTAAGCATTTAGTTAAGCTTAATAGGCCATTGAATGAATTTTGGGTTAAATAAATTAATATCAAAAGCCCTATATCAACCAAAGGGTTCAGCCCACCTAAAATAGGCCCATAGACCAATTTCTAAACTCTTTGGGCCCAAGCCCATTACTAGAGACGTAATTAGGGTAATTTATAGAAATAAAATTGAATAAGTAGGCCAATTAATGGGATAAATGTGAGATAATTTGGAAAATCTGAAATTTTTGGATCTATTGCCTAAATGCGTTCAGTCGGGCGAACGTGTTCGCACAAAAGCGGTCGCGCGATGACCGCTACTATGTTCTGTGATCGCAGGTTGCAGAAGTGTGGAAAAATGGGATTTTTCCCATCCCAATCCCTAAGGTTCGATGCTATCTGGCATGTAAACCTATCTAAGACTCTTGTGAATTGATTCTAACCCCAAATTAGGACTCCTAATCGATCAAATCTATCAACCCTAACTCAAACCTATAAATAGAGCCCAGATTCGACCTGCACGAACCCTAGTTTTGGAGCGTGTGGATCGAAGATAAATATACGTCTTCTCAGGTACCGATCGTAATTGCAAGATAATAAAATCCCGGAATGGCAAATAGTTTTGGTACCGATTGTAACTGCAAGAGTGCGAGCACAAGTAGGCCGACATAGCCATTTTCATTAAAAGCTAATGCTCAAACTTATCTTGCTTCAACAATGCCCAGAATCAGTCAAATAAACTCAAAATGAATGGACCAAAATGTGGACACTGTCTTTTATATGTGGATATGATTTATGGGCTAACAGTGTTATTTTTGCAGGTCTTACTGGTTTCGGTCGACCAAAGTTCCAGCACTAAGAATTCTATAAACTTACAGAGTTCGGTCGACCGACGGCCGAGGATCAGTCGACCGAATTCTCCAGCGTTGAAAAGTTTCAGGTGTTACAGAGTTCGGTCGACTGACTGGACATTTCGGTCGACCGAACCCTTCGAAGCCCCTTTTGTTGACTTTATTTCTCCAACATGTTCAAAGCCCTTCTTTAGGACTTTTGGGTTCCAAAGCCACCATACACGCCTAAATTCGTGGATCTGTGTTTTGACATGTCCCTTGACCAACTCAAGACTTATAAAAATATCTATTTGGGCAAAGAAACCCTAATCACTTAAGGGTGATCAAGGAGGCTACCAAGGGGAAAAAGAAGGCTGCTGCAACACCTCCGTGAATAGTGTTTCGTCCAGGGATTCTTCATCCATCTCCAAGCCTTTCAAGATTAATCTGAAGCCAATCAACCTCAAATCAATTGGAGAAGCAAGCTTCATCTAAAATCTACATCATCTACTCAGGGGGAGCCTAAATCAGAAGTTTTTCATTTGTGTTTCTTCTTACAAATTCCCTGAGCTTCAAGTGTGAGCTATTTGTAATCTTTAAACATTTGTGTGTGTGTGTGGATATACCTTGATCTGTGTGTGTGTGTCTTATTTCCTTCAGATTCGTGTGTGCTTCAGTGCGTTTGTACCTTCTTGGGAGTTCCTCTCTCCTTACGAGTGTGTGTGTGTGTTCTGATCTTGTAATCCTTTACAAGATAGTGCGTGAATCCTCAAAGTTTGTAAGGGGTGGACGTAGGTTGCCATCGTTGCATCCGAACCACCTAAAAATCTCTGTCTCTTGTGTCGTTTGATCCTTCTCTTCTACCTCCATTCTGTGCTAGCACCCTCGTATATTATCTCTATTGTTTTCTTCGTTCAGATCTAGCTTAATTGATCATTTTCACTTTAGATCTTTGGTATATCAAAAGGTGGGTTCAGATTGACAAGGCTAGTCTTGTCAGGACGATAACACCTTGCATGAGTAGGATCTTCGAATTCATATCTCCGCCCAGTACCGAAGAACTATCGTCGCGATTGGTTTTCATAGATCTAATTGGTATTGCAATAGATCTGAACCTCTTAGTTGCTATTTCATCATATTTGTTTAAATCGGCTAAGGTTTTCTTAAAAATTGTAATCACCCAATTCACCCCCCCTCTTGGGTGTCATTGGTCGCGGGACTTCAATTGGTATCAGAGCTAAGGCTCTATATTTTTCAGATCTAATGATCTAGGGTCAGATTCAGATCAATGGCCAACAAGGGGATGATGCCTGAGGGTCACTCCATCCACCTCCATCCATACTTCGATGGCTCAAACTATTCTTACTAGAAAAACAGAATGCATGTTTTCCTTAGAGCCCAAGAATATGAGATTTGGAGGGTTGTGGACAAGGGCCCATATGATCTTTCCAAGGATGAAGATGGGTGGACCCATGAGGATATTAAAAATACACAGTAAATTTTAATGCTATAAACATTATGCAATGTGCTATTCATCCTAACGAGTTTTCTCGTGTATCCATGTGTAGTTCAGCAAAGGAGATGTGAGACAAACTTCGACTGATCTACGAAGGAACCTCTGAGGTAAAAGAGACCAAGGCAAACCTACTCGTCAGAGATTACGAGCTCTTCAAAATGAAACTCGAAGAAACAATCTCTGAGATGTTTGCAAGACTGATAGAGATCATTAATGGTCTCAAGAGTCTTGGAAAAGAATACACCAACTCCGAGCTTGTGAGGAAGGTGTTAAGATCTCTTCCACCCACGTGGCACCCAAAGGCCACAGTCATTGAAGATTCCAAGAACCTGTCCATACTGTCTTTGGACGAACTCATAGGTTCACTAATGACCTATGAAATCAACATCAAGAGAACTGCCGAAGAAGAGTCCAAGAAGAAAAAAAACGTGGCCTTGAAAGCCAATCAACATAATGATGACTCTCAAGAAGAGGAGTCTACCGATGGGAGCGATGAGGAAGAAGACTTGGCCATGTGGACTCGCCAAGTAAAGAAATTTTTAAAAAGGAAGAAAAATTTTTAGGGAAATTTTAGGAAAGGGCAAAGAAAGCCGGCCCAAACCAAGGGGAAGTCGAGCAAGCCCAATAACATCATTTGCTACGAGTGCAAGAAGCCCGGGCACATGAGAGGAGAGTGCCCAGATTTGAAAAAGAAATTCAAGAAAGAGAAGTTCAAGAAGCCCAAAGCCATGGTCGCCACATGGAGCGACGAAGAGGACGAACATTCTAACGAGGAGTTGGAAGAGCTTGTGAAAAGGTTGTGCCTTATGGCACATGAAGATGATTCAACTAAGGTAAATTCTGACCCTGACTTTATCTCAAATGAACAATGGTAATCCGAGCATGAAAAGTTGTATGTGAAATACAAGAAATCAGATCGGAAAATGAATCCCTCAAGAAAAAGATCGAAGATCTCGCACATGAGGATTCTTCTGTTAAGTTTGAAAAACTTGAGCAAGAATGGTTTGAACTAATAGAAGAAAAAGAAATTTTGTCTCAAACAATTTCAGATATTGAAAAATTCAAAGAGAAATTATCATGTAAGATATCTGAAATAGAAAAAATTTCTGAGAACTTGAAAAGTGAAAAAGAAGTTCTGATATCAACAGTTTCAGAACTTGAACAGAAAAATGAGAGTTTAAATAAGGAAGTGATTGACTTGCAGTCCACTTTAGCTAGGTTTGTTAAAGGTAAACAAAATCTAGACAACATGTTGGAAGTTAAAGTTAACTTCCAGAAAGAAGGGTTGGGGTACATTCTCCAAAATAAAAAATCATTTGAGCACAAGATCACAACTTCTTTTGTTCATGAAAAGGACAATAACTGTGCTTCATGCTCATACACAAAGCCGAAACATGTCCAACCTAAACCATGCAAATTCCAAAGAAGATTTTTAAATGTCAATTACTTTCATTGGGGTAGATTTGGTCACGTCGTTACCAATTGTTGGTTTCAACAAAACACTCAAAGAAATCATGCTGCTAGGACCAGAAAAAGATATGTGTATAATTGGACTAACTCTTATAGACCCAAATTAGTTTGGGTACTAAAGTCAATTGGATGAGAATTTTGTATCTTGCAGATATGTCCTGAAGCCAGGGGGAGCAAATGGTACCTGGACAGCGGTTGCTCAAGGCATATGATAGGGGACAAGAAAGTGCTCTCTACACTGCAAGATAAGGACGGAGGCTCGGTTGCCTTTGGAGGAAAGGACAAAGGTAAAATAATTAGAATTGGGAACATAAGTAAGAATTCTGAAACCCTAATTAAAAATGTACTTTTGGTAAAGGATTCAAATCACAATCTTTTGAGCATAAGCCAATTGTGTGACAAGGGTTTTAAAATTATTTTTGATGTAGCTCATTGCCTTGTCATGAATAAAAGCACTAGTGAAATCAGGTTCATCGGTAAAAGAAATAACTATGTATATACTATTGATCTTGATGATATTTCATGTGATGATGTGTGTCAGGTAGTAAACAACCATGATAATGCATGGCTATGGCACCGAAGACTAGGTCATGCTAGTTTTGGAGTAATCTCCAAATTGTCTAGACATGATTTGGTGAATGGACTGCCAAAATTAAAATTTGGAAGTGGCAAAATCTGTGAGGCTTGTACAAAAGGCAAGCAAACACGTATTTCCTTCAAAAATAAGAATATTGTTTCTACCACTCGGCCCTTAGAACTGCTGCATTTCGATCTTTTTGGCCCGACTAGGACATCTAACCTAGGAGGGAAATCTTTTGGATTTGTGATTATTGATGATTACTCCAGGTTTACATGGGTATTATTTTTAGCAAATAAAAGTGATGTCTTGATGGAGTTTCAAGTTTTTTACAGATAAATTTAGGATGATAAAGGATACCTCATCACCACAATTCAAAGTGATCATGGTGGTAAGTTTGAATGTTACGTCCCGAACCGATAGTCGCGGAACACATTACTCGGAACGTGGCAGCGAACAGTCGTGAATAATCAGAGCAAACCATAAGACACAAATACCAGGCTAGACAATATTGACAAAAATATAATTCTTATTAATAATCAAATGTCAAAATTACATATCTCGACTCAACTTACATAAGTAAAAGAAAAAGACTCAATGACATGACAAGACTTAAGAAAATAAAAGACACCGACTCGATTCTCCAGAGCACTCATCACTCTTGCCCTTCGCCGTCTGATTGATCGTCTTCATCATTATTACTTGAAAAATATTAAAATAGACTAGATGAACGAAAAGCTCAGTAGGAATTACATCTCTCATCAAGCAAGATATAAGTGATTAGCCAATTAATCATGTTCATGAGCATGTAATGCATGAATGATATAACATGACACTAGATCTAGCAGAAAGGTGATCATTAACGAACATCAAAAGCCAAGGGCAGATATAAGCTCAAGAGAAAGGAAAATAATTTCCATGCAGAACCAAGGACGAGATATCAATATAAAACAAGGACAAATGCCCCATATGAACATAATTTCAGAATTGGCCAGAATATATCAAAATTTTAATAATGATAAGAAAAAATAATCAGTTTAGCAAAATATCTAAATTATCAGAATGGATAGAATGAACAAAATACTAGAATAAAAGAATAACACAATTTGCAGATAACATATATAACAAAATTTTACAGATCAACAGACTTTGGTCCAATGCCACATCCATAATTCTCATGGTTTACAGAATGGACTTCCGTCCTACCTGGCATTGGTTGTCGCAGACCCACAGCCCTTAATATTTCAGAATTTGCATATATGGCCAATATAGAGTCAAAGGGTTATGTTCCAAAAATATTGACAAGGAATATCCTGAAAGGAATAATATGCCATAACTAATGTGGATGATAAACGGGAAGATCTATGATATAACAGAGTTTAGGGACAAAAGAACGTGTAGGGACAACACGTCGATAAATCTCTCATGAAATCTGACCATTCGTGAAACTAGGTTAATTGGCGTTTATACAATTGTCGCGAATTCAAGAAATAGCGTCTACCATATAAACACTAATTATCATGAACAGTAGGCACAAACGGACTTCGCGTCAATGTCACAGACACTAATTTTAATTGGCGTCGACTATCAGGTCGCCAATTATAGACAGAGAGTAGATTTCCTCACGGTGACCCATCGGGGTGATCCGTGATGGCTAGGACGTCATGTTTCTTTAAAGTGACATGACTTTTAGGGGTTCTAGGGTTTTTAGGGTACAACCAGCTCGGCTGCCTTGGGAGAATCTAAGGCTAACAGAGACTTACAGAGACCTTAGAAAAAGAACTTCCAATCCGGTAGAAGGAATATCCGACAGAGGGTCATTCAATCTCCAAGAATTGAGGGTAAGGGTGAAAACTTGCGAAAACATGGACTCCATCTCGACCGTGAGATAGCAATGCCAAAAGACCCGCGGTATGGGTCAAAATCCGATAAACTCGTGAGATAGCAAATCCGCGTTCATGCAAGTAGACGTCAATTTAATAATTCGCGTCTCCTTGTAGAGGCACCAATTTTAGAAGTAACTATAATTAAATAAAATTTATGTTAACTGACGTTCGTTGAAGGGACGTTAATTCATGATTTATTTTATATCAAATTTTTAAGAATCCACGTCTTTTTGTAGAGACGTCAATTGTTATAGTGAGTTTGATTTTTTTTTAATTTAATCATGATGAATCATAGTCCTTTTCAAATAAAAGAAAATTTTTGGACCTAAATACATGATAATTAAGAAGAAATTACAAGGATCACAAATATATATTTATTATAATTTTTATTAACTTTGATAATAAGATATGATTTTTTTAATATTTAAATATAATTTATCGAATTTAAAATCAACGACTGAGCGAATAACGTTAATCTAAAACAGAAAAGATTTAACATACGTGTAAACAAACGCTATTCCCTAATGTTAATAAAAAAATAACCAAAACGCCGTCATGTTGTAAAAGGATATAGGCAGTAAGAGATTCATGTAGATGGGATAGGGGTATAAAAGCTATTAATAAGTTTAACAAGGTTTAAGTTTTATTTTGAAAAAAATTATGTCTGAATGAATGGGTGCTTATTCCTAAAATAACTTTCACTATCAATACATTCAATTGATATACAGTATCAAAATGATTTAAAAGATAAAGAAGAAGAATGTTGTAACAACTGAAAAGACAGGTCACAAACGCTATTATCATATTTGATAGGGTTATAGATTTATTTTAAAAAGAATTTGCGACTACAAAGTTGACGCTATTCCTTAAATTTATGAACAGTGTTAAACTCTTTTAAATCTCAAGTTCTCGACGTATACACGTCAGAATCGCGCAATTTATATGTCAAATCGAAGAGTCCAAAAAATTCTACCTAACATAATATTCAAAAAAAAAATTACTCGAGAGGAGGCCTATCTTAGGATAGGAAAAAGGAGATGCCATCCCCACGACCTCGCTCACTACCCCAACAACACTCCCGTAAAATTTTATGACCAGAGGACTCTCCAATGCCAACGAATAAGCTGTCAGGGCAAAACTTCATAACTACCATGCTACAGTATTTTCTGTAATTCGTCGAGTAACTTGATAAAACCTATTAAATTGCTTAACTAGTTGATGTTACTAGTTACTACATCATATAAAGATATGAAAATTTAGGAAAAATTATGGAGATTCCAATAATATGAAATTTGTGATTTTTAGGCATATGGTTTCATAGATAAAATTTTTTTAAGCATACATTGATTTGTTTTACGTGAAGCAAAAACTGGAATTCAGGGTTTTACTTGAGTATTGAGAACACCTAACTTTGGTACGGAAGGAGAAACAAAGAAAGAAGCAGATGGAGGAAGAACACGTGCTTCTTCTTCACAGCAACATCCACAACAACTGGTGCACAGGAGGAAGGCAACAATAGTACGCCGGAAGGAGAAGAGCACCATGCACTGCAACAGCAGCACGTTCCCCTTCGAACGCAGCACGGCAGTAGCAACGATAGGCTTCGGTTGATTGTAGGGTTCTTATTTATAAGGTTTAAGGGTTTTCAAAAATTCTACGGGAGATTAAGAGTCCTAGTGGGAGGTTAGGTTTCCACGTATTATCCTAATGTGTTTAGAGTTTCCATGTTAAGCTTAATCCCACTAAAACCACCACTGCTTCTCTTCTCATGCAAGCATCGAACGTGGAAAGGGATGTGTTCTTTTCCAAGGCCATGCAACTCTCGACGTGGAAATAGTTGTGGTTATTTTAGAAGCCCACTTAAATAGGTATTATATATGAGAATCCTACATACGTTTCTGGCCCACGAGATCCTTTGGCTAAAAGCCCATTGTGTTAACCAACTTGTGGAGAACATGAAATCCTATAAGGCCCATTAGCATATACCCTCCCAACCCCTTTATATATACATATAGGGCCCAAAAGCCTTTAAGTCAATCCTTCGAGCCAGTGTACGTGAGGCCCATTTCATTGGGTTAAGGTTCTTTTTAATGTGTGTGGGTTGGGCTTTACTAGATATTTTATTTGAGTTGAGTTTTAAATTTCTTTGTGATGATTATTGGGTTAGAATATATATATATAACCCATCATATGTGTTAGACATAGCCCTCTCAAGGCCCAAAAGCCTTTAGTTTTCTTCAAAGCCCATTATCTATATCTAGTGATAATAGTTAAAGATCCATTTTGAGGTTAAGGCCATTTTTGTCTTAATATTAATTGGGTTGGTTTTATATATATATATATATATATTAAATTTCTCATTTCAATTTTTTTTCTATGGATTTTACTTTCCCTTAATTTATTGGAGTGTTACACCCTCCCCCACTTAAAAAGAATTTGGTCCCCAAATTCACATGAAATTCGTTTCCAAAATAATAGTGAGGTATATAATCCTATTCTTAATCATCAACAAGATCATATAAGCGTGCTTGCAAAGCAATCTACAATCTAAGGAAGGAAAGCTAGGCTATGGTTATGGGGTACCTCTAGCTACTTCATCGTCATTAGCAGGCTCGACTCGTCTTATTACTTGCAATCATCTGTGCTTCCTTATGATCCTTTGCCTGCTGTGGTTGGTCTTTGGGAAGAGGACAGTCGGCTACCTTATGCTCCTGACTTCCACAGCGAAAACAAGTTCCATTCTTCTAGCGACACTTCTCAAATTTGTGACCATCATTCCCACAATGCTTGCACTTTTCCTCCTTTTGCCTTTTGCCATTTGGAACGCCATCCTCAACATTAGGCCTCTTGTTGCCGTTTCCTAACTTCTTCTTTTCCATTCTCGCCTTAATTTTATCAGACAAGTCCATGGCATCTTCCAATAACTGAGCTCTCTTAACTATCTCGGCATACGATTGAATATCCATTGGCGCCAATTGAGGTATGTATTACAATCTCAATTCGTTCAAAAATCGCTTGGCCTTCATCTTATCCGTCAATATTAAATGAGGTGCATATCGGGACAATCTAGAAAACTGGGCTTCATATTCTGCTATGGACATACTCCTTTGCTTAAGTGAGGCAAATTCTCCTGCCTTTCTTTCCCGAACTCTTTCCGAGAAATACTTCTCATTAAAGTGCTCTAAAAATTCCAACTATGCTACATGATCATTCGGCAAGGTTGCTTCCACGGACTCCCACCAAGCCCTTGCATCTTTCTCTAATTAGAATGTTGCTAAAAGGACCTTACCTTGGTCCGAACATTGCATTACCCGAAAAATTCTCTCTATCTCTTTAGTCCAATCCTCTGCCATATCGGGATCAGGAGCTCCACTAAACCTAGGGGGATTGAGACTCCAGAACTCACGATGCAATTCTTCGGCTCCACGATTTGCTCCACCTTGGGCTACTTATTAAAGAGCCTGGGTTAAACCCTGAACCGTCCTTTGCATCTCTTGCCATTGCGCTCGCTCAGCCGCCGTTGCTAGCTATCTAACCCTAAAAAATAAATTATACAAGATTAATAATTTATCCTCATGGAAGTTATTAAGCCATTTCTTATAAATCGATATTATTATTAGGGTTAATATATATATTTTAGTACTTAACCTATGGTTCTACCCAATCTCACCGGGTGACAATAGGAATGAACCTATAACTTATGGCAACCATTAGTCGAGACTTAGGGTTTAATAAACCTAGGCTCTGATACCACTTCTGTCATGCCCCGAACCAATAGCAATGGAACACATTGCTCGGAACGTGACAGCGAACAGTCATGAATAATCAGAGCAAACTATAAGACACAAATACCAAGCTAGACAATATTGGCAAAAATATAATTCCTATTAATAATCAAATGTCAAAATTACATATCTCGACTCAACTTACATAAGTAAAAGAAAAAGACTCAATAACATGACAAGACTCAAGAAAATAAAAGACACCGACTCGATTCTCCATAGCACTCATCACTCTTGCTCTTCCCCATCTGATTGATCATCCTCATCATTATTACCTGAAAAATGTTAAAATAGGCTGGATGAGCGAAAAGCTTAGTAAGAATTACATCTCCCATCAAGCAGGATATAAGTGATTAGCCAATTAATCATGTTCATGAGCATATAATGTAGAATGATATAACATGACACTAGATCTAGCAGAAAGGTGATCATTAATGAACATCAAAAGCCAAGGGCAAATATAAGCTCAAGAGAAAGGAAAATAATTTCCATGCAGAACTAAGGACAAGATATCAGTATAAAATAAGGACAGATGCTGCAGATGAACATAACTTCAGAATTGGCCAGAATATATCAGAATTTTAATAATGATAAGCAGAAATAATCAGTCTAGCAAAATATCTAAATTATCAGAATTAACAGAATGAACAGAATAACAGAATAACAGAATTTGCAGATAATAGATATAACATAATTTTACAGATTCGTAGACTTTGGTGCCATGCCACACCCAAAATTCCCATGATTTACAGAATGGACTTCCGTACTACCTGACATTGGTTGTCGCGGACCCACAGCCCTTAATATTTCAGAATTTACATATATGGCCAATATAGAGTCAAAGGGTTATGTACCAAAAATATTGACAAGGAATTTCCCGAAAGGAATAATATGTCATAACTAATGTGGATGATAAACGGGAAGATCTGTGATATAACATAGTTTAGGGACTAAAGAACATGTAGGGACAACACGTCGATAAATCTCTCATGAAATTCGACTATTCGTGAAACAGGGTTAATTGGCGTTTATACAGTCACCGCGAATTCAAGAAATAATGTCTACCATATAAACGCTAATTATCATGAACAGTAGGCACAAACGGACTTGGCGTCAGTGTCACAGACGCTAATTCTAATTGGCGTCGACTACCAGGTCGCCAATTATAGACAGAGAGTAGATTTCCTCACGGTGACCCATCGGGGTGATCCGTGATGGCTGGGATGTCATGTTTCTTCAGAGTGACATGACTTTTAGGGGTTCCAGGGTTTTTGGGGTACAACCAGCTCGGTTCTCTTGAGGGAATCCAAGGCTAGCGGAGACTTACGGAGGCCTTAGAGAAAGAACTTTCAATACGACATAAGGAATATCCGACGCAGCGTCATTCAATCTCCAAGAATTGAGGGTAAGCGTGAAAACTCGTGAAAACAGGGACTCTATCTCGGCCGTGAGATAGCAGTGCGAAAAGACCCGCGGTATGGGTCAAAACCCGATAAACTCGTGAGATAGTAAATCCGCGTACATGCAAGTAGGCGTCAATTTAATAATTCGCGTCTCCTGAGAGGGGCGCCAATTTTAGAATTAACTATAATTAAATAAAATTTACACTAACTGACGTTCGTTGAAGGGACGTTAATTCATGATTTATTTTATATCAAATTTTGAAGAATCCGCGTCTCTTTGTAGAGACGTCAATTTTTATAGTGTGTTTGGTTTTTTTAATTTAATCATGATGAATAGTAGTCATTTTCAAATAAAAGAATATTTTTGGATCTAAATACATGATAATTAAGAGGAAATTACAAGGATTACGAATATATATTTATTATAATTTGTACTAACTTTGATCATAAGATATAAATTTTCTAAGATTTAACTATAATTTATCAAATTTAAAATCAACGACTGGCTGGATAACGTTAATCTAATATAGAAAAGATTTAACATATGTGTAAATGGATGTTATTCCCTAATGTTAATAAAAAAAATAACCAAAAGGGTCCTCATGTTGTAAAAGGATATATGCAGTAAGAGATTCATGTAGATGGGATAGGGGTATAAAAGTTATTAATGAGTTTAACAAGGTTTAAGTTTTATTTTGACAAAAAATACGTATGAATAAATGGGTGCTTATTCCTTAAATAATGTCCACTATCAATACGTTTAATTTATATACAGTATCAAAACGGTTTAAAAGATAAAGAAGAAGAAGAAGGTTGTAACAACTTAAAGACAGGTCACAAATGTTATTACCATCTTTGACAGGGTTATAGAAATATTTTAAAAAGAATCTATTCCTTAAATTTATGAACGGTGCCGAATCCCTTTAAACCTTAAGTTCTTAAGGTATACATGTTAGAATAGTGTAATCTATATGTTAAATCGAAGAGCCCAAAAAACTCTACCTAACATGACGTTCAAAAAAAAATTTGCTTGAGAGGAGGCCTATCTTAAGATGGGAAAACTGAGATGCCATCCTCACGACCTCGCTCACTACCCAACAACACTCCTGTAAAATTTCATGGTCAAAGGACACTCCAGCGCCCATGAACAAGCCATCAAGGCAAAACTCCATAACTACCATACTACAATATTTTATGTAATTCGTCGAGTAACTTGATAAAACCTATTAAATTGCTTAACTAGTTGATGTTACTAGTTAATGCACCATATAAGGACATTGAAATTTAGAAAAAATCATAGAGATTCTAGTAATATGAAATTTGTGATTTTTAGGCATATGGTTTCATAGATAAATTTTTTTTAAGCATACGTTGATTTGTTTTACATGAAGCAAAAATTGGAATTCAATGGTTAATAGGGTTTTGCTTGAGTATTGAGAACACCTACCTCTGATACGAAAGGAGAAATAAAGAAAGAAGCAGATGGTGGAAGAAGACACGCTTCTTCACAGCAACAGCCACGGCAACCGGTGGACAAGAGGAAGGCAGCAACAGTATGCCGGAAGGAGAAGAGCACCGTGCACAGCAATAGCAGAACGTCCCCCTTCGAACGCAGCACGGCAGCAGCAACGATAGGCTTCAGTTGATTGCAGGGTTCTTATTTATAGGGTTTACGGGTTTTCAGGAATTCTACGAGAGATTAAGAGTCCTAGTGGGGGGTTAGGTTTCCACGTATTTATCCTAATGTGTTTAGAGTTTCCATGTTAAGCTTAATCCCACTAAAATCACCACCATTTCCCTTCTCATGCAAGCATCGAATGTGAAAAGGGCTGTGTTCTTTCCCAAGGCCCATGCAACTCTCGACGTGGAAATAGTTGTTAATTTAGAAGCCCACTTAAATAGGTATTATATATGTATATCCTACATACGTTTCCAACGTGAGGCCCACGAGATCCGTTTACTAAAAGCCCATTGTGTTAAACAACTTGTGGAGAACACGTAAATCCTATAAGGCCCATTAGCATATACCCTCCCAACCCCTTTATATATACATATAAGGCCCAAAAGCCTTTAAGTCAATCCTCCAAGCCTGTGTACGTGAGGCCCATTTCATTGGGTTAAGGTCCTTTTTAATGTGTGTGAGTTGAGCTTTGCTAGATATTTTATTTGAGTTGGGTTTTAAATTTCTTTGTGATGATTATTGGGTTAGAATATATATATATAACCCATCATATGTCTTAGACATTGCCCTCTTGAGGCCCAAAAGCCGTTAGTTTTCTTTAAAGCCCATTATCTATATCTAGAGATAATAGTTAAAGGTCCATTTTGAGGTTAAGGCCTTTTTTGTCTTAATATTAATTGGGTTGGGTTTATATATATATTTATAAAATTTATCATTTCGAAAAAAAAATTCTACGGATTTTACTTTCCCTTAATTTATTGGGGTGTTACATTGAAAATCATGAATTCAACAGTTTTTATAAGGAGCAGGGATACATGCACAACTTCTCATCACCAAGGACGCCTCAACAAAATGGAGTAGTGGAGAGGAAAAAGAGAACCTTGATAGACATGGCACGGACCATGTTAAGTGAGAACTCCCTACCTAAATACTTCTGGGATAAGACTGTAAGTACAGCATGCTACATCATCAACAGGGCAATGGTAAGGCCTATCTTGAAGAAAACCCCAGGGTAAGAAACCAAATATCTCCTACCTCAAACCTAAGAAAACCCCAGGGTAAGAAACCAAATATCTCCTACCTCAAACCTTTTGGTCGTCCTTGCTTCATCTCGAACAATGGTAAAACTAACCTAGGAAAGTTTGATGAAAAGAGTGACAAAGGAATCTTCTTAGGATATGCATTGAATTCTAGAGCTTACGGATTGTTTAATAAAAGGACTTTGGTTGTTGAAGAAAGTCCTCATGTTATTTTTGATGAATCTGAATCAAAACTGACAAATCAACTTATTCCAATCTTGGATGCAGATGAAGCTCCAAGAAATCCAACTGATGCTAGGTAATCTAAAGTTAAGGATGAACCAACTGAAGGAACTTCCAATAAGGATGAAAATGATGAAGATCCTTCAATTGAAACACTTCAAGAATAACAAGTGCAGCACCCCGACTTGCCTAGAGCTTCAACATTCTTAAAAGATCACCCTGCCGAAAATATTATCGGTAATCCTGAAGATGGGGTAAAAACCAGATCCTCACTAAGGCAAGTGGAAGAAGAGGATCTGATGGCCTTTATTTCTCAAGAAGAGCCTAAGGATGTTCATGACGCTCTTCATGAATCCTGGATCTAGGCTATGCATGAAGAGGTACACCAGTTCAAAAGAAACGAGGTGTGGTCTCTCGTGCCGCATCCTAAGAATCATCCCTTAATTGGAACCCGTTGGGTTTTCAGAAATAAACTAAATGACACGGGATTGGTTGTTAGGAACAAGGCCCGGCTAGTAGTCAAAGGATATAGCCAGGAGATGGGCATTGATTTTGATGAGTCCTTTGCATCAGTTGTTAGATTAGAAGCAGTCCGGATTCTACTGTCCTATGCTTGCTCTCTCAATTTCAGATTATTTCGAATGGATGTTAAATCTGCTTTTTTCAATGGGTATATCAAAGAGGATGTTTTTGTAGAACAACCTCCAGGTTATGAAGACCCAAAACATCCACAACATGTGTACATGTTGTAGAAGGCCTTGTACGAATTGAAGTAAGCACCAAGGGCATGGTATGAAAGACTCACCTCCTGCTTGCTTGAAAATTGATTCAAAAGAGACAAGGTTGATCAGACTCTATTCACAAGAAATTCAGGTAAAGACATATTAGTAGTTCAAGTATATGTTGATGATATAATCTTTGGAGCTATTAATAGTACCTTATGTGATGAGTTTGCACAAATAATGTAGGGCGAATTTGAAATGAGTCTCATTGGTGAACTAACTTTCTTTCTTGGATTGCAGGTTGAGCAAGCATCCGAAGGAATCTTCATAAACCAAGCCAAATACACCAGGGAGCTTTTGGAGAAATATGGCATGAAAGATGCAAAGCCAGTGTCAACTCCGATGGACACAACCACGAAGTTAGACAAAGATGAAAATGGTAAAACAGTAGATCCTACACTGTTTCGATGTATGATCGGATCATTGCTGTACTGATACGCACAGCGGAAAGTGAGATAGAAGGGGGGGATGAATAGATCACTTCCAAATTCGATAAGCTTAGTAATAATTACTCAACCCCTCAAAACAGCAGTGATAAAAACTTCGAAGAAGGGTAATAGAAATATCTGGACAATGGATAGAGATCTAGAAAGAAATACGCGATGAAGCAATGTATCAAGTAGATGGAGAGCAAGCACAAAGAAGACAGGCAAAGCCACAAGAGAGACAGAGAGTTTTTAGGTGGTTCGATTGCTACCCGCAATCTACGTCCACCCCTTACTCAGAAGAGTAAGGTTTCCTTGCAATTGATCAATCGCACACAGCAGACTCAGTCTGCGACAACCGCTGCCAAACAGCTTGCCCTGAGGAACACCCTCCTCAGCCTTCTGATCAACCAGAAGAAACATTGGAGAACAAATCTCCCTTCCTTTGCACGCATCAAAGGGAACCCTATGAAATTGCTCCCAAGTAACTCACAAAACTAGACGATCAAACCTCTCTTCCTCCAAGAACAATGGAGGGAAACCGGAGAACTTCTCCCTTCCTCCGAGCAGGGTTGGAGGGTAACAAGATGGAGTGGGAAACAAAAGAAACTTGAAAATAAAAGATCGATGGAAAACAACTATCTCAAATTCAAAACAATGTAGCTTCCGTAGAAGTAGATCTTCAGATTCACAGATAGCTTTCTCTCAGAATTTTTTCTCTGCTCTGGATGGAGTGGTTTGTCTCTAGTTTTCTCTCTAGATCACTGCTCTCACACTTCTCTCCGTTTTCTATTGTTCCATCCACTACTCGATCCCTCTTCCTCAGCATATATATATATATATGTCTGCTCCAGAAACTTAGGCGTGTGGATACCACGTTTCCCTCCTGAAAGGTTGGGGCACGTGTCAGAATGTTCTGAACCTCCATCTTTCTCGGATCACGTGCCATCCATCTGGTGAATGCACAGACAAACTGTCAGACGAGGAATAAACACTTTGTCACATACTTAGCACAAGTCTTATCGATGTAGCGAGTAAGTAAGCATAAACTGCACTGAGTAGGAGTTACCAAGTCAGCAATTGCACTGACTTACTATCAGGTGAACAAGAGGTTGCACCGAGTTGAAGTGAGCAAAAGCGTGAGATGCACTGACTTGTGAAAAAACACATGATGTCATAAACACGGACCATAGAGTCCAATCGTGCAGCAGATATGCACCGACAAGAAACCATAAAGAACAAAGATGCACTGACTTTTTATTTTTTGCCAGAAAGGAAAAGAATGCACCGAGTCGGGATATGCAGTCCAAGCAAGTGCTGCACCGAGATGGCAGAGAGATCTGCACAGAACAAAGAAAGATGCAAGATAGAACTTGCACCGATGATGGGAATCGACGCCGAGCATGTACTTTTTCTTTTGCATTTATGTCCTTTTAGTTTGTGTTTATATCCTTGTGAAAGTATGTACGCAAATGTAAGGCTTTATAAGCCAATGAGTCATTCCCATGGATTGTGTGGGTTTTTGTGCAATTAGGTAGTAGGTCCAGCTAGGGGGCCCTCAGCCCTTTCCCATTGGTCCATGTCACCTTGTGGGGCTGGTCTACCATCCTAGGTGGACATCTAGAATGGTGGGCTGGTCATATGGACACATGGGGTTAAAGGGGTCAACATTCTAATGGTTGGCCACCTACCCCATTCAACCCATTAACCTTGGTCAAGGGGGCGCCCCTCTCCCCTTATTATTGTATTAATTTTTGTGTGTTATTCACACATAATCCCAGCCCTTCAATCCCCACCCCTATATCCAAGGGTTCACATTGCATTTGATGTGAATCATATAAAAGATTGTATTTTCATATGAATATTAATGAAAAAATCAGAAAATTGTGTTGAATGCTTGAAGCTTCTTGCGCCCCCAGCCCCTCCTCCTGCTGTTCTTCCCTCTCCAACCCCCTTTCTAGAGTGGAATCATATCTATTCCCCTTCCCCAATCTCTGGTTGTGATCTGTGCCGCCGCCGCCGCCGCCGTTCGTGCCGCCGTCGGACCGCCAACGAGCCACCGTCGAAGTTCTATCCTTGGCAGACATCAGTCTCTTCTCAAAATTCCTACTTTCAGCCACGGCCTCTTCTTGATCTGCAATTTTTATGGTGTGTTCCTATCTTCCATCCCATCATGCACAAAAAAATTCAGGTCAAAAATCATTCTTTTGATATTTTTCCATTTTCGTTCATCTTTCATTCCCAGATCTGTCCTGTCTCTGTCTACAGTGACAACAGCTCTGAGTTTCCCCTCTCCGACCATCTTTTTGATTTTTTTTGGGGCTCCCAATGTTACTGGGCGTTCTTTCCATCATCCCCTACATCTATCATTTTTATTGATTTTTGATCCGCCCTCTATCTATTTTTAAAAATTCGTGTTCTATCTCCGCTACAGTGCTTTCAGCCCATTTCTAGATCCGACCCACTTCCAGTTTGAAAATCATATCAATTTGTAGCCACATTCAAACTTGTCCAAACTAGTTTTTCCGCTTTCCTAGCTTGATTTTCTACAACTTTGCTGAAGACCACCACTTCAGATTCGGACGTTCACTTATCGGTCAAAGGAAGTTCTCAGACAAGTTCTCTGCAGATCTGAGAGCCCGGTCACTGTACAACAGCAACTCAATAATTCATTAAAGCCCAGATCTGTGCATATCTAGGCCAGATATTTAGGTTTAGATTGAAGGATTTGACGTTAGCTTTCCAACGGTGCCAGTCTCGTGTCGATCCGACATCGGGGCTGATCTCAGCGTCCGTTCTCGCCGAGACGCACGCTGAAAACCAGAAGTTACAGATCAGTGGCCGGTTATTCCGACCGGTGCCGAACGGAGCCGCCCGGCCTCCGACCGGAGAACCAGCGCGCCTCCACTCCAGGGAGCACTCATCCAGGCATCCACCACCACAGCGGTGCCACCGGGTCCCACACGGCCCCTCCGGACAGCAAGTGGGCCCCACAGGCGCGAGTACGTGTGCGGCCAAAGCTACGCGAGAAGCCGCCCGTCAACCCGAAATCGGTCCTCCCGGACCCCATTGTGTCACCCTTTACCTCCCTGCGTGGAGTGGGCTGTAACTCATTGCTGTAATCTATATGTATTAACTGCCCCGGGAGTACGACTTCGGCCAGGTCCGTCATCCCCACGCCGAGCGCGTGGAGGTATCGCATTCGCTCCCTTACTTGGCATTTTACTTACTTCATATATATTTATTTATGCCGCTGCTAGAGAGCATGTGTAGGGATATCTAGCTCGCTTTATCTATTCATTACCGCTGCTGCGAGAGAGTGCGAGACCGTCCCGTGACCCGATCCGGGCACACGAGAGAGCCGATCACCCTAGCTCATTGCCGGTTTCTCAACCGCGCACATCCGACGCTTCCCTCGTTAAGGGACAACCGCGAGCTTGTCGTATCCGTGTCTCGTCCCGCATCAATTTGGTATCAGAGCGAGTTGAGTCTAGGGTGTCCAAAAAAAAAGAGAGTGTCATTTAAGTCTAAGTGTCTAAGTCGGTCTTAGGAGTTGCATTTGCATACCATTAATCGGTATATAAAAAGGTGTTGTCCGAACGTTAGGCTACACCTATCGGGAAGGCCGCACACTTGCGCGAGTGATCTTCGGATTGATTAACTCCGCCACGTACCGAGTCTTGGTGTCTTGTCCTTAGTGTGCATGCATCCCAAACCGTGCATAGTCGGTCTAGTGTCTTGTCTAAATGGCCTTGCATACCCATTCCTAGGGATCCATTCCCACCTTTTCGGCACCAATGGCCAACCCATGTCGACCCGTCCTAGGTGATAGGTCCGTGTCCGAGTACATCCGGGACTATGATAAGTACCGGTTGGAATATGGCTTGGGAGAGGAGAGCACCACGACCGCATTTCAGTTCCGGAGAGGTTTACGGTTTCACTTCCAACTTGAATGTCTTGTCCGCGACGCGTTCTCGCTGGCGCAATCTTATAAGGTCGCTCTAGAGGTCGAGCCCTTTGAGTCTCATTTTTATCGCTCTAGAGGTCGAACCCTTTGGCAAACATCTACCTCCCAACCGAGTTCCGAGCCGATCGGACTACCTAACCCAATTCCTTCACCACCCGAGAGTGCTCCATTGTCACCCTCACCTTCCGATCTTAATTCGGAACCCTCTCATTTGGAGCCACCCAAGCCCCAGCCACCCGTGTTTCTAACTGGTACGCTTTTCATAGCCGAGCCGCTTCTTAGTTGGCTCAAGGATGGCTTGGTCCCACCTCCCTTCCCACCTATGGACCCCATCCTCCCTTTAGTGCCGGTGAATTCCTTACATACCACATTTCGATCTAGTCACCATGTTGACACGTTGGATGATCTTGTCATGGGATTAGATTCACAATGGAAGTTGACGCCCCTACTAGCCCGAGGCTTTGACCAACCCGCTAGTCTTAGCTTCACCCATCCGGCTTTAGGGTCCATTACCTCCGTGTGCACCGTGGGGTGTGTCACCACGGAGATTCTTCTACTCCTCCCGATGTCGGTCGAGTCTGACTTCATTCCCTTTTGCTCAAGGGAGGAGTCCTATTTTCTACACATGTCTGTCGTCCCACCGCTCACAATGTATGATGGTGATTATGAATTCTTAAATTGGGACCGAGTCATGGGAGAATCCACTTCATGGGGTCATACCTTCTTCGACCCTTTTGACCCCTTCACTAGTGAACCTCCCGAGCTTTCATACTCACTCCACCTCTTCCGCGGAGTTCACTATCCCACCTTTTCCACTCGGGCCAAGCAAACTCCACATAGCCATAGGTTCGAACCTTCATATGGGGGTAATGAAAACTTTGGTTTCTTCGATCCATTCAAACCACCCGCACCTCCCGAACTTCCCACATCCAAGCCCAATGTCCATGATTGGTGCATCGTAGGGTGTCTAGGAGTAACCTATGACGTCAACCTCCGGTTATGTCAAATGCATGCATGGCACACGTTCGGGTGTCCTGGTCCGCCGTCACCCATCAACGGGTCGGACTAACATTAGGTGTGTCTAGGGTCACAGTTGAGTCGGTGTGTTTTCCTTGTGTGGTTTGTATTGTGTGGTTTGTTTACATGGTTTGTGTGTAGTTTGAGCGTCTGCATGTGTCTTGTGCAAGCTCGTTGTTGTTCTCTTATGAGTAAGAGGCGATTGGACTCACTCGATGAGTATAGGATCGGTTCTACATCTATACCCGGATCAGTCACCTATAGGGACTCAGCGGTGATTCATAGTGAGTCTTCGAGCTGCTCCCTTACCTTTTGAGAGTGCCCCACCCGGAGTGTCCACCTTTAGCCCATAGCAGTTCATGCATATCGAGTATATATGGAATGAGCAGGTGACGGTCACTTGGAGTGGAGCGTACCCGCATTACTTGGCACGGTGACGGATCCGTCGGAGTACTCGAGCATCCATACCCCTACTCGACGGAGTCGAGTTCCTCCCACTCGGGGAGAGTTGATGGGAATCGACGCCGAGCATGTACTTTTTCTTTTGCATTTATGTCCTTTTAGTTTGTGTTTATATCCTTGGGAAAGTATATACGCAAATGTAAGGCTTTATAAGCCAATGAGTCATTCCCATGGATTGTGTGGGTTTTTGTGCAATTAGGTAGTAGGTCCAGCTAGGGGGCCCTCAGCCCTTTTCCATTGGTCCATGTCACCTTGTGGGGCTGGTCAACCATCCTAGGTGGACATCTAGAATGGTGGGCTGGTCATATGGACACATGGGGTTAAAGGGGTCAACATTCCAATGGTTGGCCACCTACCCCATTCAACCCATTAACCTTGGTCAAGGGGGCGCCCCTCTCCCCTTATTATTGTATTAATTTTTGTGTTTTATTCACACCTAATCCCAGCCCTTCAATCCCCACCCCTAGATCCAAGGGTTCACATTGCATTTGATGTGAATCATATAAAAGATTGTATTTTCATATGAATATTAATGAAAAAATCAGAAAATTATGTTGAATGCTTGAAGCTTCTTGCGCCCCCAGCCCCTCCTCCTGCTGTTCTTCCTTCTCCAACCCCCTTTCTAGAGTGGAATCATATCTATTTCCCTTCCCCAATCTCTGGTTGTGATCTGTGCCGCCGCCGCCGCCGTTCGTGCCGCCGTCGGACCGCCAACGAGCCACCGTCGAAGTTCTGTCCTTGGCAGACAGCAGTCTCTTCTCGAAATTCCTCCTATCCACCACGGTCTCTTCTTGGTCTGCAATTTTTATGATGTGTTCCTATCTTCCATCCCATCATCCACAAAAAAATTCAGGTCGAAAATCCTTCGTTTGATATTTGTCCATTTTCGTTCATCTTTCATTCCCAGATCTGTCCTGTCTCTATCTACAGTGACAGCAGCTTTGAGTTTCCCCTCTCCGACCATCTTTTTGATTTTTTTGGGGGCTCCCAATGTTACTGGGCGTTCTTTCTATCATCCCCTACATCTACTATTTTTCTTGATTTTTGATCTGCCATCTATCTATTTTTAAAAATTTGTGTTCTATCTCTGCTACAGTGCTTTCAGCCCATTTCCAGATCCGACCCACTTCCAGTTTGAAAATCCTATCAATTCGTAGTCACATCCAAACTTGTCCAAACTATTTTTTCCGCTTTCCTAGCTTGATTTTCTACAACTTTACAGAAGACCACCACTTCATATTCGGACGTTCACTTATCGGTCAAATGAAGTTCTCAGACAAGTTCTCTGCAGATCTGAGAGCCCGGTCACTGTACAATAGCAACTCAACAATTCAATAAAGCCTATATCCGTGCATATCCAGGCTAGATCTTCAGGTTTAGATTGAAAGATTTGAAGTTATCTTTCCAACGGCGTTAGTCTCGTGTCGAACTGACATCGGGGCTGATCTCAGCGCCCGTTCTCGCCGAGACGCGCGCTGAAAACCAGAAGTTACAGATCCGTGGCCGGTTATTCCGACCGGTGCCGAACGGAGCCGCCCGACCTCTGGCCGGCGAACCAGCGCGCCTCCACTCCAGGGAGCGCTCATCCAGACATCCACCACCACAGAGGTGCCACCGGGTCCCACACGGCCCCTCCGGACAGTAAGTGGGCCCCATAGGCGCGAGTACGTGTGCGGCCGAAGCTACGCGAGAAGCCGCCCGTCAACCCGAAATCGGTCCTCCCGGACCCCATTGTGTCGCCCTTTACCTCCCTGCGTGGAGTGGGCTGTAACTCATTGCTGTAATCTTTATGTATTAACTGTCCCGGGAGTACGACTTCGGTCGGGTCCATCATCCCCAAGCCGAGCGCGTGGAGGTATCGCGTTCGCTCCCTTACTTGACATTTTGATTACTTCATATATATTTGTTTATGCCGCTGCTAGAGAGCATGTGTAGGGATATCTAGCTCGCCCTATCTATTCATTACCGCTGCTGCGAGAGAGTGCGAGACCGTCCCGTGACCCGATTCGGGCACACGAGAGAGCCGATCACCCTAGCTCATTGCCGGTTTCTCAACCGCGCACATCCGACGCTTCCCTCGTTAAGGGACAACCGCGAGCTTGTCGTGTCCGTGTCTCGTCCCACATCAACCGAGTTGGATTTGCACTGAGATAAAAGAGATGAGCAGACTAAACATTGCATTCTAGTCAAGGATTGCACCGACCTCGAAAGGTGAGATGCAAAGACATGATATGCACGGACCTTGGTGCACATGACCTAGTAAAATGCACTGAGACTGAGTATAATCGACAAAACCAGTGTATGAATAGGGACTTGCATCGAGGCAAGCACTTACCACGTTTAGAGTAAAGCGTGCACTGATCTATTGAATGCAAATGAACAGGTAAATGCACGGACCTTTATAGCAAGAATGCGATAAAATAAATTGATTTATAGTGTGAGACATCATCAAAACCTCAGAGATTCAACAATCTCCCCCTTTTTGATGATGGCAACACTATGAATCAAGTACAGTTAAGGCATTAAGAGGAGATCAAAAAGATCAAAGACAATCAAGAGCAAACCAAAATGTGCATATAGATAAACCAGAAAGCCTCTTCCAGAGACACGGTCTTCTGAACCTCTTCTCTCTCCAAAACTGCTCCCCTACAACTCGCTCGCAGATGCCCTGAACCTCTTAGAAGACCTCTCTCCCCCTTTCTCGCTCTCAGATGCCCTAAACCTCTCAGATGACCTCTCTCCCCCTTTGACATCATCAAAAGAAAATGAAAGATATATGCAGTTGCTGGAGACATGAGGAAGAAATACAATGTCTTCGTAGTGTAGAAGGACTCATGAGCATATCTTATACCTCATTGCCTCTCCTTTTTAGAGAACAGAGTTAGTAACTATGACTTTTTACGTGAGGAAACACCTTGATCAGAGGCCAGAGTCCCCAGTTACTCACCACATTGTCACCATTGCTCTGTGATGGTTTGAAACATTACGTTTATTTTGTAGAAACCCCCCCTTTTTTTAATTTGACACCTCATGACATAGGAAAAACTTCATTTCATTGATGAAGCTCCTAGTTTCTCAGTGATCAAACCGTAGACCTTTGTTCATTTGGTTGAGCCCTTATATTGTGGAGATGAAATGATTGAAGACAATATCAGAAGAACTGTTTCTTGAAATGAATCTTGAAGTCTAGATTTCAAGTTGTTCTGGACAGATATCAAGACATACAAGTTTTAGCCTGAACCAGAATCATGAACAATGTAGGAAGATATACTTCGGACACTGTATCCAAGTCTCTGATAGTCTACTAGCGAAAAGATTCTAACTGGACTTTAGTTACACAAACTTATAGACTTAAGAGATGAATGGGATTCTGCTGTCTAGAGAGAACCGCACTCATTCAATCATGAGAACCAGCAATGACACACATCTGGTCAACCTCTTGAATCAGTCAAACTTCACTAACTGCCTAGCTCCCCCTCAAACGATGCACAGTAGGAAACTAATCAGCAGACATACAAAACTCCCCCTCACAGTTAGGGCAGACTACTGTCACAACCTCTTGCGAAAAAGAGTATTCAATATCAGGAGACTAGAAATTAAGATAATTTAAATAAGCCTAATTCTCTCCTTAATGTGGTGAATTTGTCATTGTCTAAAGGCTTGGTGAAGATGTCAGCAATTTGATTAGCAGTGCCTACATGAATCAATTCAAAGGTGTTCTTAGAAACCTCATCTCTTATGAAATGGTGCCTTATTTCTATGTGTTTGGTACGTGAATGCAAGACATGATTCTTGGCTAGATTGATGGCACTTGTATTATCACAGTCTATGGGTGTGCACCCCAGGTCTACTTGATTGTCCTGAAGCTGGTGTTTAATCCAAATGACTTACGTACCACAACTCCCTACAACCATATACTCAACCTCTACAGTGGAGAGGGCCACAGAATGTTGTTTCTTGGAACCCCAAGAGACTAAACACCCACCTAGAAATTCACAATGACCACTAGTGCTTTTTCTATCTAGTTTACACCCGGCATAATCTGCATCTGTGTATGCAATTAAATCTAGTGTGTATGATGTAGGAAACCATAAACCAATGGTGTGTGTAGCAGACAGATATCTGAAAATTCTTTTTACTGTAGCTAGATGTAATTCAGTGGGACGAGATTGATACCTTGCACACATTCCTACACTGAACTGTATATCAAGTCTTGAAGCTGTCAAATAGAGTAGAGATCCAATCATACCTCGGTAGAGCTTGGCATCTACTTCTTTACCTGTCTCATCTGTATCCAATGAGGTATTGGTACCCATTGGTGTAGTAATGTGCTTCAAGTTGGTCATGCCAAACCTATTGAGAACTTCCAATGTATACTTGGTCTGGTTGATGAAGCATCCTTCCTCCAACTGTTGTATCTGCAGGCCAAGAAAATACTTCAGTTCGCCTACCAAACTCATTTCAAATTCTGTTGACATCAATTTTTAAAATTCATCACATAGACCAGTACTTGTTGAGCCGAAGACAATGTCATCTACGTATACCTGGACTATGATGAGATCTTCTTTAAAGCTTTTTGTAAAGAGAGTTTGATCTACCTTACCTCTTTGGTAGCCCTTGCTGATTAGAAATTCCGTTAATCTCTCATACCAGGCTCGAGGGGCCTACTTTAAACCATATAGAGCTTTGTTCAATATGAAAACTTGGTCAGGTTTAGTGGAGAATTGAAAATCGGGGGCTGTTCAACAAAAACTTCTTCCTTGATAATTCCATTTAAGAACGCACTCTTCACATCCATTTGTTGGAGTTTTATATTTTTGGAGCATGCAAATGCTAACAATATTCTTATAGCTTCCATCCTAGCAATAGGTGCGAAGGACTCATCGAAGTCAACTCCAAACTCCTGATAGTAGCCCTTGGCTACTAGTCTGACTTTATTTCTAGAAATAATTCCATCTTCATTCATTTTATTTTTGAACACCCATTTGGTTCCTATCACATTAGTGTTCTCAGGTCTTGGAACAAGTTTCCAGACATTGTTTCTATCAAATTGACCTAACTCTTCAGACATGGCATTGACCCAAGATGGAGCGTTTAAGGGTTCCTCTACTGATTTTGGTTCAATTTGAGAGACTAAAGTAATTAGATCTTGATTTTGAACATTTTTGAAATGAGACCTGGTCCTAGGGGGATCCCTTAAATTTCCTATGATATTATTCTCAGGGTGGTCCTTCAAGAATCTAACATTGGTTGAGGACTCACCTGGTTCGGTTGAGCTTACACCTGGTTCGGTTGAGCTTACTTGATTCTGATCGGTTTGTCCTTCGGGTTGCTCATTTTCATCCTTCAATTTCTCCTCAAGAAATTCTCCATCATGTTTTGAAGACCTGTCATCATCATCAAGGTTGTTAGCATCTGATGATTCACCAATTATCACGTGAGGAGTTTCCTCTACAGTTTGGTCTGTTACATTGAAGACCCTATAGGCCCTAGTTGTTTCAGAGTATCCCAGAAAGATTCATGGAGTGCTTCTAGCATCAAATTTATCTAGGTCCCTTTTATTATTGTTATGAATGAAATATTTTGAACCAAAAATTCTAAAATATGAGACATTTGGCCTTTTACCTTTAAGGAGTTCATAGGGAGTTTTCTTATGGACAGGTCTTACCATTGCTCGGTTAATTGTGTAGCAGGCTGTGTTGGCTGCCTCTGCCCAAAATATCCTGGGAAGCTGACTTTCGACCAGCATAGTTCTGGCCATTTCGATGATTGTCCGATTTCTTCTCTCAATAATTCTGTTCTGCTCTGGAGTCCTGGGAGAAGAAAATTTGTGAGTCAGTCCCTCTTTATTGTAGAAGTCAAAAAATAAGGAATTCTCAAACTCACCTCCATGGTCAGTTTGAATTATTGAAATACAGTGAGAACCTCCTTGATTGATTTTATTGAAGAAGTATTCAAACTTCTGAAATGCATCATTTTTATTTACTAAGAAAAATAGCCATGAAAACCTAGTGAAGTCATCGACAATGACGAACCCAAACGTTTTCCCATTCAAGCTCAAGGTTCTGGTTGGACCAAAAAGGTCCATATGCAAGAGTTCCATTGGTTTGGTTGATAAAGGCTCAGATCTGAGCTTAAATGACTTGCGAGTTTGCTTGCCTAGCGCACAGGCATCACAGATTTTTGAGATAGAATTAAACTTGATTTTAGGCATGCCTCTAACTAAATCATGCTTGATCAATTTATTCAAAGTGGAAAAACTAGCATGCCCTAAACGTCTATGCCAATCAAAAGCATTATTTTCAGAATTAGCAGACAAGCAGAGATTAGATTCAGACTCAGTATCTAGGTCTACCATGTAGACATTATTGGTCCTATTGGCTACAAACTTAACGCAATCAGAATTTGTTTCGAAGATGCTGCATGAGTTATTATCAAATAAAACCCTGTGACCCTTGTCACATAATTGACTAATGCTAATCAGATTGTGTTGAAGACCTTCCACAAGTAAAACTTTCTCAATTGAGTTAGTGGAGGACTTACCAACTGTGCCAACCCCAATGATCTTACCTTTGTTCTTTCCTCCGAATTTGATGAGCCTTCCTACCATCATTTCTAGCTTGCTGAACTTGGACTGGTCTCCTATCATGTGCCTGGAGCAGCCACTGTCAAGGTACCATTTGCTGTTCTCAGCTGCCAGGCAAACCTCCACAAAGGAAATCAAGCAAGGTGGTTTGGAACCCAAGATAAGTTGGGTCCAAGGACATCATTTAAGCCTTTAAGCAAGTGTTTGGGAAACCATAATTGTTTCAGCTTGTTTTTCTCTTGCATCTTATTCTCAGGTTTATTAAAATTGTGACCATAATTATGTCCAGCTGGTCTGGAGAAATGGAATCTATTCCGGTTATTAGACCTTTCATCCCTGGGGTATCTTCTGTATGCATGTTGATTATCGAATGTTTGAGCGTGCATGTCATTTCCCCAGTAACTTCTGTTCGGACCCATTCTTTTATAGTAGTTCCAGCTTCTATTCTGATTCACTTGCCTGGTCCAGCTACCATTTTTGTTCTGGTGAATGGGCTTAGTGAATTTCTTCCCTCTTTTAAGATGTTGTTTAGCATGATTTGTTGCTTTCTCCTTTGGATGCTGAACATTTTGATTACCCTTAGAGTTGGATGGTGTGTCCAGCTTTTCTTTTACCTTCTCAGGGCAGAAGGTAGTGATTTTGAACTGAAAGGGTCTCTTATTTGTCAGGTTATAGCCTAAACCCTCTTTGTTGAAATTTACCCTTGTTCCTAGTATAGAGTCCAGATTTGTTTTCCCTTGAACAAATTTTTCTAAGATTTTTTGTTTGTCTTCCAGCTCTCTTTGCATAGACTCATAATTTTTTTAGAAGTTATGTGTTTACTTCCTTAACATCTTCATACTTCTCAGTGATCACGCTGTTTCCATTCAGACTTTCTTCAAGTTTTGTCTTGAGTTCGTTGAGCTGTGTGTGAGCTTCCTGGTTCTCTAATTTGTGCTTTTCATTTTCCTTCTTCAGAGAAGTCATTTCTTCTAATTTTTCATTTAATTCCTGATTTTCCTTATTGATTTGAGTTTGTTCTTCAATATTAGCATTGAATTTTCTTTTCAGCACCCTATGCTCTTTACTCAGTGAATTGAACTTATCTAACAGTTCAGCATAGGCATCTTCCCAATCATCAATAGAAAAATTCTCAAAGATGTTGGTTACCTCCTCATCGCTATTTGCCATCAGGCAAATTCCTTCTTCGTCCTCCTCTGAGGAGTTGGCTTCTGGATCTTCTTCCTCATCACTCCACGTGCAGACCATTGCTTGTGGTTTCTTCTTCTGCACATTGGAGCTCTTCTTTTGAAAGTTGGGACCCTTCTTCTGAAGATCGGGGCAATCCCCTTTCATGTGTCCAGGTTTCCTGCAATGATAACATGTGATTTTCTTAGTATTCCTATTCTTATCATTGCTGGAATCAAAGTTCTTACCAGAGGGATATGACCTCTTTCTTCTAAAGGTATTTCCCTTAGTCCTCAAGAATTTTCTGAATTGACGAGTGAGCATTTCTTGCTCCTCCTGGTCGAGGTCTGACATCCCGTCAGACTCACAACTACTACTCCCGCTGCTGCTACTGCCTTTGCTGTGGGACACCTTGAGGGCAATATTCTTGCCCTTCTTGTCGTTTCCTTCACCATTCCTCTTGAAATTCATCTCATACGTCATTAGGGATCCTATAAGTTTGGTGACTGTCATTTTTGATAGATCCCTAGACTCCTCTATCACAGTGGCCTTAGTGTGTCATGTAGGGGTTAGAGATCTAAGTATTTTCCTGTCTATATCTCCCTCAGATATCTCTTTCCCAAACCCCTTAAGACGGTTCGTAATCAATGACAGTCTGGCATACATCTCAATTATGGTCTCCTCCGATTTCATCTTAAACAGCTCATATTCAGAAGTGAGGGGATTTACCTTTGTCGCTTTCACTTGGGATGTACCTTTGTAGATTAACTCCAACTCATCCCACATTTTCTTGGCCGTTTTGCATGCTGAGATGCGGGCGTATTCGTCTGGATGAACTGCACATTGGATGATGTTCAGAGCCGTCCAGTTGAGTGACGAAAGCTTGGCATGATCATCTGACCACACATCTTCGTTCGGTGGCAGATCATATGGCCCTATGGTGATCACCCTCCAAAGTTTGTGGCTCTGCGCTCTAATGAAAATCTCCATCCTGTTTTTCCAGAAAAGGTAATTATTACCATCGAGGAACAGAGGGCGGCTGATAGATTGTCCCTCAGCCATGAAGCTCCGAGGAGCATTAGATCTGGGGTGACCTTGGCCATTGGACCACATAGTGAAAAACCTGCTCTGATACCAATTGATACGCACAGCGGAAAGTGAGATAGAAGGGGGGGATGAATAGATCACTTCTAAATTCGATAAGCTTAGTAAAAATTACTCAACCCCTCAAAACAGTAGTGATAAAAACTTTGAAGAAGAGTAATAGAAATATATGGACAATGGATAGAGATCTAGAAAGAAATACGCGAAGAAGCAATGTATCAAGTAGATGGAGAGCAAGCACAAAGAAGACAGGCAAAGCCACAAGAGAGACAAAGAGTTTTTAGGTGGTTCGATTGCTACTCGCAATCTACGTCCCCCCCTTACTCAGAAGAGTAAGGTTTCCTTGCAATTGATCAATCGCACACAGCAGACTCAGTCTGCGACAACCGCTGTCAAACAGCTTGCCCTGAGGAACACCCTCCTCAGCCTTCTGATCAACCAGAAGAAACACTGGAGAACAAATCTCACTTCCTTTGCACGCAGCAAAGGGAACCCTATGAAATTGCTCCCAAGCAACTCACAAAACTAGAGGATCAAACCTCTCTTCCTCCAAGAACAATGGAGGGAAACCAGAGAACTTCTCCCTTCCTCCGAGTAGGCTTGGAGGGTAACAAGATGGAGTGGGAAACAAAAGAAACTTGAAAATAAAAGATCGATGGAAAACAACTATCTCAAATTCAAAACAATGTAGCTTCCGTAGAAGCAGATCTTCAGATTCACAGATAGCTTTCTCTCAAAAATTTTTCTCTGCTCTGGATGGAGTGGTTTGTCTCTGGTTTTCTCTCTAGATCACTGCTCTCAGACTTCTCTCCATTTTCTACTGTTACATCCACTACTCGATCCCTCTTCCTCAGCATATATATATATATATTTGTCTGCTCCAGAAACTTAGGCATGTGGATACCACGTTTCCCGCCTGAAAGGTTGGGGCACGTGTCATAATGTTCTAGACCTCCATCTTCCTCGGATCTCGTGCCATCCATCTAGTGAATGCACAGACAAACTGTCAGACGAGGAATAAACACTTTGTCACATACTTAGCACAAGTCTTACCGACATAGCGAGTAAGTAAGCATAAACTGCACTGAGTAGGAGTTACCAAGTCAGCAATTACACTGACTTACTATCATGTGAACAAGAGGTTGCACCGAGTTGAAGTGAGCAAAAGTGTGAGATGCACTGACTTGTGAAAAAATGCATGACGTCATAAACACGGACCATAGAGTCCAATCGTGCAACAGATATGCACCGACAAGAAACCATAAAGCACAAAGATGCACTGACTTTTTAGTTTTTGCGAGAAAGGAAAAGAATGCACCGAGTCGGGATATGCAGTCCAAGCAAGAGCTGCACCGAGATGGCAGAGAGATATGCGCAGAACAAAGAAAGATGCAAGACAGAGCTTGCACCGAGTTAGATTTGCACTGAGATAAAAGAGATGAGCAGACTAAACATTGCATTCTAGTCAAGGATTGCACCGACCTCGAAAGGTGAGATGCAAAGACATGATATGCATGGACCTTGGTGCACATGACCTAGTAAAATGCACTGAGATAGAGTATAATCGACAGAACTAGTGCATGAACATGGACTTGCACCGAGGCAAGCACTTACCACGTTTAGAGTAAAGCGTGCACTAATCTATTGAATGCAAATGAATAGGTAAATGCACGGACCTTTATAGCAAGAATGCGATAAAATAAATTGATTTATAGTGTGAGATATCATCAAAACCGCAGAGATGCAACATGTACTTAATAGCATGATGTCTTGACATCCAATACAGTGTATCTCTATGTGCTCGTTTTCAATCATATCCTAAAGAATCTCATTTGTTGGCTATTAAATGGATTTTTTAATATTTAATTGGCACAATAGACTTTGGCTTGTGGTTTCCCATCGGTAGCTCATTTGATTTGATTGCATACACCAATGCGGATTATGTTGGATGCATTGTTATTTGCAAAAGTACTAGTGGGTACTATCAATTTCTTGCTGGGTGCCTAGTTTCGTGGGCCTCCAAGAAACAACATTCAGTAGCTCTCTCAACGGCGAAGGCTGAATATGTAGCTATCGAAAGTTGTGGATCCCCAAGTACTTTGGATCAAAAATCAATTGCTTGATTTGAATGTTGAAATGAAATGTGTTCCAATCTTGTATGACAATACCAGTGTAATTAACTTGTCAAAAAATCCTATACAACATTCTAGAACAAATCATATTGACATTCGACATCATTTTCTGAGAGATCATGTAGGAAAAGGGGTCTTTGAATTGAAATTCATTGACACACACAATCAGTTAGCTGATATCTTCACAAAACCCCTAAACCAGGAACAATTCAGCAAAATAAGAAGAGAACTCAGCATGTGCAAGGGTGAGAGCATACATACCTAGGTTTGCACTTAGGTTAAGTGTTGCACATGTTAACAAAAAAAATCATTTGCATAAGGGGTAGGTTCATGCATATTTTGTGTGACTTTTTCAGTTCGTGTATGTTGAAACACCACCTTGCATGCTTGAATGTAGTTATACATACAACCCTCCTTAAAATTTTTTTAAGGCCAAATATTCCTTGATTAAATAAATGTGGACCCAGTGACCTCGGGATCTAAGGCATTCTCTAAGGGGAAGAGTCAGAGGATTTTCTCAATGCCCCATCACCTCTTACTTCACGTCATTCCCTCTCAACTACACCAAGGTGAAGGTTCAAACAACAACAAAAAAGGAAGGTTGAAGGAGATATAAAAAAAAGGTTGAAGGAGTTTTTTAAAAAAGGAAAGCATTGAAGGAGTTACACCAAAAAAAATGATAAAAATTAGGTCTAGGCCGACCATTTCAGTCGACCGACGCCCCGAGTTCAATTGACCGAATCCGACGAACCGGACCGACCGAACCCGCGTCCGAACCCTTTTATAAGGGGTTTTCTCACCCCATCTCCTCATTCCAACACACCCCCTTCACTCTCCAACCTTCTTCCCTAACCCTAGAACACCAAAACTCCACTTCTCAAGCCCAAAAACCTCCTATTTCTTCCACCCGCACAAGATCTGGCATGTTCGTCATCGTTTCGGGACGAAACCTCCGCGGCGGCTTGTGCGACCTTGAAGCCGTTCTCTAGGTTCCATATTATGGAGAAGTTCTTTTCAAGCCTTTGGTGTGTCTTCCGGTCCATCCTCATCCCAAGGGAAGAGATCAGTCCTTTTCAAGGGTTTCCACAGCGGTTTTTAAGTCTAGGATGGCGCCTAGAAGAAGCTCTCGGCATTCTACCCAAGGGGAATCCAATGCCCGGAGAGGTGAGGCCCCGGGTTCTCCACCTCAGCGGGCTCCTGCACCTCCACGTGCACCGCGGCTGCCCCCACAGCCAATCATCAACCCCCGTCTAGTTGATTTCAACGAGGTGAATGAAATTCTTCCAGATTTATGTGCAGTCTTTGAGATACAAGATAGTTGGGTTGATTTTGTCACATGGTATCCCCATTACTACCCCAGCCCTATCCAACAAATTTATGGAAATCTAATCGAAAGGAATGAACGTCTATATACAGTAGTTAAAGGCGTTGAGAATACAGTTACTCCGACCTTATTTGAAAGAGCCCTAGGAGTTTCAGTTAGGGGTATAGATATGCTCTGTAGTCATGGTGCCGTTGAGTACACTTTTCTCGCCATGACCGGTTGTGAGTATGTGCCTGGTGTCAGCAACTTGATCATGTTAAATGCCAGCTACTTTCCTCCATTGCAGCGAATCCTGCATCATATGTTTACCACCCTCATCTATCCCAAGGGTGGAAGCCGCAATGAAGTGACCGAAGTACACAAGTTCTTGTTTTACTATGTTATGAATGGGATGTTAGTCAATATGGGCCGACTTATGTCAGACTTGATTGGGTCATGCCGTACCCAAATGAGGAGATCATTGCCATTTACCTCACAATTGACTGGCGTATTCTTTTATATTGGGATTAGTTTGGCCGATGAGATGTTTATTCTAATGAGACAGGATGATATCTATAATAAACACAAGATCTTCACAGATTTTGGCTACTATTGGGGTCTAGATGGTGAGTTACGTAGAAATGTGCCGGTCTATGGAGACAAATCTGAAAGTGAGGAAGAGAACGAAGAGCCACAGCAGCAATAGGGTCAAGGGGAAGCCCCACCTCCAGTTCAAGCAGAGGAACAACATCCTCCACCTTCTCCTCCACATGCAGATCCGGAAATGCCTCCTCCACCTCAGTTCTTTCATGGGGAGTCCTTTACTCAAGGAGCTGGATAGCCTTGTTGCGTAGATACCGAGTCTTTTGATAGGCATCTTTCTGGACTAGGAACTCGCGTGGATACTTTTGGGGAGCAACTATCTCATTTTTGGAGTAACATTGACACCATAGGAGATATGCTTGACTCCATGACTGACCGGATTGATTCCTTCTTCATAGTTTTGGATACCTTATCCACTCAAATGACCACCCTGTCCAATCACAAGACCACCCTCACCACCAGCCATGAAGACTCCCACCAGGCCTTTCACATCATGAACCGCACTCTTCTTGCCATGCAGAGCCGTGACGAGGCTCGTGACAACACCCGTGCCAATATTCAGTACCGCCTTCAATATCAAGATCACACTCTAGTTGATATCCGACGCCATCTTGGCTATCATCCGCCTTCTCCTGATGATGGTGCCTTAGAGGACTCTGCTCTGCCTCCTTAGTTGTTGCCTCCACGGTCTTCAATTTCACCCTGGTCTGCTTTTTCTTGTATTCCCTTCCCTCTTTTGATGATGCCGAAGGGGGAGAAGTATCTAGTCTAGGCTTATATTTATATCTTATGCATGCGTGTCCCATGCTTGTATACATGTCTGCATTTGCGAGTGTCATGCATTTGTGAGTGTCTTTTGCATTAGTTGAGTCGTTTGCATTGCATCAGTGTGTCAAGGAGTCACTGTCGTTTGATCATCTGTTAAGAGTTCATGTACTATGTAATGAAAATCTTAATGAATGAAATTAAGCACTTGGTTATGTCACAGCTATTGATTTTCATTTCACTTCCTCATTCGGAGCTAGCAAATATAAAGGAATGAATGGTTTGGTGTATACAGAATAAATGGTTTGGTGGTTGCTTGAATACTAGCTTCTGATTGGATTTAATTTGCCTTGCGGGTATTATAACCATCTCAGAGCTTCAAGTTTGTAATGCGTTGATTTCAAGTTCCAAATTTGCTTAACGGTATGCCAATGCATGTAATGTTCGAAATATTTTTTCATCATTAAAAATGGGGAGATTATTGAGTTGTGCCAGTAATTTTGATGATAACAAAACCCCGGAATGGCAAATAGTTTTGGTACCAATCGTAATTGCAAGAGTGCGAGCACAAGTAGGCCGACAAAGCCATTTTCATTAAAAGCTAATGCTCAAACTTATCTTGCTTCAACAATGCCCAGAATCAGTCAAATAAACTCAAAATGAATGGAACAAAATGTGAACACAAAGTCTTTTATATGTGGATATGATTTATGGACTAACAGTGTTGTTTTTGCAAGTCTTACTGGTTTCGGTTGACCAACTTTGTTGGTTCGGTCGACCAAAGTTTCCAGCACTCAGAACTCTGTAAACTTACAGAGTTCGGTTGACCGACGGCCCAAGATCAATCGACCGAATTCGCCAGTGTTGAAAAGTTTCAGGTGTTATAGAGTTCGGTCAACCGACTGGACATTTCGGTCGACCGAACCCTTCGAAGCCCCTTTTGTTGACTTCGTTTCTCCAACGTGTTCAAAGCCCTTCTTTAGGACTTTTGGGTTCCAAAGCCACTAGACATGCCTAAATTCGTGGATCTATGTTTTGGCATGTCCCTTGACCAACTCAAGACTTATAAAAACATCTCTTTGGGCAAAGAAACCTTAATCACTTAAGGGAGATCAAGGAGGCTACCAAGGGGAAAAAGAAGGCTGCTGCAACACCTCTATGAACAGTGTTTTTGATGTAACATAGACTTTGTGAATGCAGCAACTAGACCGAGGGTCCTTGGACTTACCAAGCAAGCACAACGCACAAGAGTAGAGAATTACGCAAGTTGCCAAACCACCGTTGCGCACACGATTCCCCGGTGACTCGGCGATGCCGAGTGGAGGTAGTGGAACAAGGCCCTTGCTGGTAGAGGACCAGCAAAGCTATGGTCGCCCTCCCGAGGGTATGGTGCCCACAATCAAGGGGCTGGCTAAGTGCCGAAAAGGGCACCGGGTCGCTCTCTCACAATCCCATGATGACCGCTCGTAAACGGGGGAGCTTCGGGGTCGGGCGCTCTCTCACCGTTAGCGGAGCATTTCCACAAATATTATATGAAAAAATACTGATAGGGGAGCAAGGTATAGAGCTTACCCGGTTGGTTTGAAGAAACCAACCCCGTTCGGAGACGTGGGCGAGTGGGGAAGCGTGGGCCACCCTCACGCTGCGTCGATGAAGCTTCAACCTGTTAAAATTAATTACATCTACTACTCCTCACACAGGAGGGTTGGACTAGGGGTGGGGAAGTAGGGTTTACACACAAACACTACCTCCACACAGGGAGGGGCGGTAAGCCGGCCAGGCGGGGAGGGGCGTGGAGCTAAGAACGGAGCTGGATTGCCACCTCGAGGTTCTGTCCGCCTGTTCTGCCCGCTGACAGGTACTCACTGTTGGATTTCCTGAGGATGCTCCCAAACTCAAAAACTGACGAGACTAGTGCCGAGACGTCTCTGAATGCTCTGGGATGATGCTTGAATTTTGACGGAGCCTTGGAGTGTCTCTGATGACAGGAGCAGACGCTGGACTGAAGCTGTTCAGTTCTGGTTTGGACAGGATCCTGGGAGCAGCAGCAGGAAGAAGAAGATGCCACGGATGCTCCCGTGCACCAATCGAGGTGAGACCAGGTCAGTCTCGAGCGTGAACGAGTCCTCTTCAATTGGCAACCAGGAAGTGCACCAGAGGAGGTCGGAGCAGGGAGGTGGAGCCTGTAGTGTGAGGGGGAGTCTGATCAGTCTCTGACAGGACTGACCTTCGCACCTGGGGGAAATAATTTGGAACGGGGAGCTCCAAACTCCAAACGAGGTCCCGCTGGCTGCGTTGGACAGAGGACCGGTGGAGCTTTGCCCCGGTCAAGTGGCGCACCAAGGGGAGCACCGGTGTGGTCGCAGTAGCTTCTGAATGGCGGCTCTGGTTTCTGGACGGACCGGTTCCGTGCAGTTGGTGAAGAAGGGCTCTCCCAGGCAGCTCCGAACTCGAATCGGGGAGGGATCACCTCGCTTGCGAAGCCGACTGGGAGATATTTCCGACGATGTATGATACGACTCCAGAAGATTCTCGGTGACGACGTACCGGCCTCTGCAACAAGAGGCTAGTCTGCTGCCTGTGACCCTGACAGGATATGATAGTGGAAGGGGATGGTAGTGGGGGATTGGGGTGGGGGAATAGGAGTGGGAAGTGGCTGGGGCTTCCCTTGATTGATAGGGGGGTCAAAGGGGGTCGATCCAAGGGGTGAGAGGGGGGAAATGGGGGCTGGAAGGGGATCTAGCAGGTGGGGGACTGGGAAGCTGCGAATTTGGTGTTGGAAGGGAGAGGGAGATCTCTCTCCTTTGGTTTGCATGAGAGGTTAATGGGGGTTTAACGTTGCTTTGGGAAGGGGAAGGGTTGTGTTGGGGATGGGAAGGGTTGTATGGGAAGGTGGAAGGGTGCTTGGGAGAAGGGATTCTTCCTTGGGGAAAGGAAGGGGTGTATGGGGAATGGCAAGGGTCACCTAGGAAGGGGAAGGGAATTGATGGGGGGAATTCAATGCTTCTTGGGAGGTGAAGGGCCTTGGTGATGTGGCAAGTGGAGAGTGGAGGAGATGGTGATGAGGTGGCAGGGGAAGGTGAAGGGGCAAGGGCGCCCAAGGGAGAGAGAGAGAGGGGAGGAGAGAGAGAGGGGGTCGCCCCCTTTAGAGAGAGAGAGAGATAGAGAGAGAGCTAGAGAGAGAGAGAGGGGAAACTCACAAATTTTATGGAAACTCAACTCAATATCATTCATTCATTAGTTCTCCATGGAGGGATTGGGGTCCTATTTATAGGGAACCCTCAATTTACAAAAAGTCCTTACCTTTTGGACTATTGACAAATGACCAAGGGGGGAAGGGGGCGCCCATGGGCCAAGCCCATTGAAGTGGGCCCGTTAACCCACTAGGCCACCTAATGATACTTAGACTTAGATAGATGACTCACTAACTTAGGTACTTGACTCAATAAAAGGAAAATTACATGGTTAAGACTCAAAGAAAGATATGAAAATTACATAGCTAGACTCAGAAAATCAAGATGAACACAATGGCGAGCATCGGGACCCTTGGAGAAATGGGAAGTGGTAAGCGATGTCCCCATCATACTCCCGGGGTGCAGAGAACTCGACTCTGTCGAGTAAAGATCCATCGTATGCGGAGGGAGCCACGGCGGGGTTGCCCACAAGTCTACCAAAGGTAGCTGGTCCTTTCACCAAGCGAGGTAGCGCCCATACCCTTTGCTCCAGATGACAGTGACCTGTTCATACAATATCCGTTCAACATGCTCATGCTGGTCTCTCTGGGCTGGTAGACTTCTCTCAAGGGTAGGTGCTCTCTCAAGGGAGGGGATGAGCTCAATTTCCTCACTGGGTGTCACCGTGGGACCCATGTATGGCACCAGGTCAGCCACGATGAAAGTGGGCTTACTCTGTATTCCTCAGGGAGGTCTAACACATAAGCATTAGCGCCGATGTATCTCAGGACCTGGAAGGGACCTGTTCCACGAGACCTCAGTTTTGAGACGTTCTCAGAGGATAGTCTCTCAGTCCTCACCATCACGGAATCACCAAACCAGAATTCTTGGTGGCAGCGGTGAGAGTTGGCTAATTGTTTGTTCATCTCGTTGCTCTTGTTGATGTGCTTGCGAGGGTTGCCATGCAATGTCATAAATGATGATCCTCTAGGGATGAAGGGAGGGCCTGGACAACCAAATTTAGCCCTATCAAGTGTTACATTGATTTTGGTGGACTTAGGAGGGCCGGGGCATCCATAGATGAACCTATCATGCAAAGGGGTGTTGGATGTCGAGGGTCCCGGACATCCATGAATGCTTCCTTCATGCTTTGACCTCACAATGATTGACTTAGGGGGGCCGGGACATCCAAATGGGGTCCTGACATGTATGGGTTTCTTAACAACGTTGACTGCCAAAGGGAGACCTGGACACCCAGAGATGAACCTACCATGCAATTCAACCCAAACGCTAAGTTCTATCTTCCTGAGCGTTGGTATAGGAAGGGAGGGGTTGGTGTAACAGAGTTGACATGGGGTGAGGGGTAGGACTTGTTGGGGGACTTGGGTGAGGATGGGGGGTTTTGAGGGCCCCAAAGGAAGGGATCAAACGGATCAAGAAAGGTCATGCTTTTGGTGATGTGACCCTTATCTAACCCTTGACAAGAGAAGGCCCATTCTACGAGTTTTCCAATGTGGGTTGGGCCTAGGAGTGGGTATGTCTCGTCCCAAGGGCTTAGCTTGGGACCCACGAGGTATGTAGTGGTGGTAAAGCAATGGGTAAGGGTTGGATTGGGCCTAATGGAATGACCTTTAGGAAAGGATGGATAGTAGGTATGGGTGAGGGAGGGAAAGGGGACATGTTGGCATTGGAGCTCCCAAGAGGATGGGTGATCACAAGGATTTATGTGGACTTGGGTTGAGGGGAATGTGGTTTTTGTCCATCCTAGTCCTTGAGTACTCCTGAACATACACACCATAGCGTGGCCTAGGTACTCGTATCCTAATGGGGTAAGCACCCAAGTGGATTCCCTAGGAGGAGTGCCCTTTCTTTGTAGTGAGGGAGTGGTATAAAACTCATCGGGCTCGGGTCGAAGCAATAAGAGCTTACTCGTGCAAGGACCCTTGCTGTAAATGGAGGTGATGGTCTTTATAGAGGGGTGTGAGAAACTAAGGTATCCCGTGTCACTTGCTCCTAAGGCCAGCATGTTTGTCACCACTATTTGCCTTAGTATTCCCCTAATCAAGTCCCTCAGGGTCTCTACAAAGTAGAACGAATGGTAGGTTGTGTGGAAGGGAGGGGTGGACACGATTGGGTAATGTTTTTCCATGGGGGGGCGCATGATGTAGAGGAGGAGGTCTTGCTTTAGCCACTTAATAAGGGGTTCCCCTAAAATCACACTTCTCATGGAGGGATGGGTGAGGGGACTTGGTTGGTCATCTGGCAACTCTAGGGGGAGGATGTTCCTAGTTAGGCTCGCTGGGGTCTCTTTGGATAGGGATGAGCCTTCTTGACCCAACCCTTGGTATTGGGCTTCATATTCTTCTTCCGAATCTAGGGGAGTCTCATGGATTTCGGTGACCTCCTCAAGTTCCCCTTTGATAGGGGTAACTATTTCTTCAGTCAGTATGTTGGACATCTCTTGTGAAGGGGACTGATTGATGGAGTGTCCTAATCCTTTACACTCAAAGCATTGTTGTCTATTCCCCTGGGTGGTCTCACCCACACTTGGTCCATTGGAACTCCCTTCTTGCTGGGGCATGTTTTGACTAGGGGTGACCCTTGTCGGAGGAGGGGTGGGAGGATGATTAGTGGGCCGAAATGGGGTACTCCTACTTGGACATGGATTGGGGGTCTTCAAGAGTGGGGCTGGGTTGGGACGGGGTCCCATGTCCTTGGGATCATCCGGCCGGAGAGTGAACCTAGGAGGCCTAGAGAATCGCATCATTCTGGAGGGATGGTTATCCAGGTTATCCTGGGGACGTCTCTCCTCACGCCCGTAATGTTGGGGCCTCTCATAGTCATAATAGGGATCATAGTATAACCTTTTCCTATGAAACTCATCCCGTGGAGGCAAGACTCTAAGGCCATAGTTCCTAAGTGGGGGTTCATTGGCTTCCCATCCAAATTCATCCCGAGGTGACCAAGCTCTAGGGCCGTGGTTCCTTTTTGCTTCAATCCGATCAAGCCGGGTGGTGAGGGTATCTAGACAGTTATGAAGTTTGTTGATGACAGCGTCAAATCGGTCCATGGGGACTTGGGGCGTTTCCCTAGGGTGGTCATGCAAGGAGCATTGGAAAACGAGATGTAAGGGAGACCCAAATGCCAATGTCCTAGGACTAGACTCGTAGAGATAAGTCTAAAACCTGGCTCTGATACCAAGTTGATGTAACACACACTTTGTGAATGCAGCAACTAGACCGAGGGTCCTTGGACTTACCAAGCAAGCACAACGCACAAGAGTAGAGAATTACGCAAGTTGTCAAACCACCGTTGCTCACACGATTCCCCGGTGACTCGGCAATGCCGAGTGGAGGTAGTGGAACAAGGCCCTTGCTGGTAGAGGACCAGCAAAGCTATGGTCGCCCTCCCGAGGATACGGTGCCCACAATCAAGGGGATGGCTAAGTGCCGAAAAGGGCACCGGGTCGCTCTCTCACAATCCCACGATGACTGCTCGTAAACAGGAGAGCTTCGGGGTCGGGCGCTCTCTCACCATCAGCGGAGCATTTCCACGGATATTATATGAACAAATACTGATAGGGGATCAAGGTATAAAGCTTACCCAGTTGGTTTGAAGAAACCAACCCCGTTCGGAGACGTGGGCGAGCGGGGAAGCGTGGGCCACCCGCACGCTGCGTCGATGAAGCTTCAACCTGTTAAAATTAATTACATCCACTACTCCTCACACATGATGGTTGGAATAGGGGTGGGGAAGTAGGGTTTACACACAAACACTACCTCCACACAGGGAGGGGCGGTAAGCCGGCCAAGCGGGGAGGGGCGTGGAGCTAAGAACGGAGCTGGATTGCCACCTCGAGGTTCTGTCCGCCTGTTCTGCCCGCTGACAGGTACTCACTGTTGGATTTCCTGAGGATGCTCCCAAACTCAAAAACTGACGAGACCAGTGCCGAGACGTCGCTGACTGCTCCGGGATGATGCTTGAATTTTGACGGAGCCTTGGAGTGTCGCTGATGACGGGAGCAGACGCTGGACTGAAGCTGTTTGGTTCTGGTTTGGACAGGATCCTAGGAGCAGCAGCAGGAAGAAGAAGATGCCACAGACGCTCCCGTGCACCAATCGAGGTGAGACCAGGGCAGTCTCGAGACCGAACGAGTCCTCTTCGATTGGCAACCAGGAAGGGCAATAGAGGAGGTCGGAGCAGGGAGGTGGAGCCCATAGAGTGAGGGGGAGTCTGATCAGTCTCTGACAGGATTGACCTGTGCACCTGGGGGAAATAATTTGGAACGGGGAGCTCCGAACTCCAAACGAGGTCCCGTTGGCTGCGTTGGATAGAGGACCGGTGGAGCTTTGCCCCGGTCAAGTGGCGCGCCAAGGGGAGCACTGGTGTGGTCGCAGTAGCTTCTGAATTGCGGATCTGGTTTCAGGATGGACCGGTTCCGTGCAGTTGGTGAAGAAGGGCTCTCCCGGGCAGCTCCAAACTCGAATCGGGAAGGGATCACCTCGCCTGCGAAGCCGACTGGGAGATCTTTCCGGAGATGTATGATACGCCTCCAGAAAATTCTCGGTGACAATGTACCGGCCTTTGCAACAAGAGGCTAGTTTGCTGCCTGCGACCCTGACAGGATATGATGGTGGAAGGGGATGGTAGTGGGGGATTGGGGAGGGGGAATAGGAGTGGGAAGTGGCTGGGGCTTCCCTTGATTGATAGGGGGGTCAAAGGGGGTCGATCCAAGGGGTGAGAGGGGGGAAATGGGGGCTGGAAGGGGATCTAGCAGGTGGGGGACTGGGAAGCTGCGAATTTGGTGTTGGAAGGGAGAGGGAGATCTCTCTCCTTTGGTTTGAATGAGAGGTTAATGGGGGTTTAACGTTGCTTTGGGGAGGGGAAGGGTTGTGTTGGGGATGGGAAGGGTTGTATGGGAAGGTGGAAGGGTGCTTGGGAGAAGGGATTCTTCCTTGGGGAAAGGAAGGGGTGTATGGGGAATGGCAAGGGTCACCTAGGAAGGGGAAGGGAATTGATGGGGGGAATTCAATGCTTCTTGGGAGGTGAAGGGCCTTGGTGATGTAGCAAGTGGAGAGTGGAGGAGATGGTGATGAGGTGGTAGGGGAAGGTGAAGGGGCAAGGGCGCCCAAGGGAGAGAGAGAGGGGAGGAGAGAGAGAGAGAGAGAGGGGGTCACCCCCTTTAGAGAGAGAGATAGAGAGAGAGAGAGAGAGCTAGAGAGAGAGAGGGGAAACTCACAAATTTTATGGAAACTCAACTCAATATCATTCATTCATTCATTCGTTGGTTCTCCATGGAGGGATTGGGGTCCTATTTATAGGAAACCCTCAATTTGTAAAAAGTCCTCACCTTTTGGACTATTGACAAATGACCAAGGGGGGAAGGGGGCGCCCATGGGCCAAGCCCATTGAAGTGGGCCCGTTAACCCACTAGGCCACCTAATGATACTTAGACTTAGATAGATGACTCACTAACTTAGGTATTTGACTCAATAAAAGGAAAATTACATGGTTAAGACTCAAATAACGATATGAAAATTACATTGTTAGACTCAGAAATCAAGATGAACACAATGGCGAGCATCGGGACCCTTGGAGAAATGGGAACTGGTAAGCGATGTCCCCATCAGTTTTGTCCAGGGATTCTTCATCCATCTCCAAGCGTTTCAAGATCAATCTGGGGCCAATCAACCTCAAATCAATTGGAGAAGCAAGCTTCATCCAAAATCTACATCATCTACTCAGGGGGAGCCTAAATCAGAAGTTTTACATTTGTGTTTCTTCTTCCAAATTCCATGAGCTTCAAGTGTGTGCTATTTGTAATCTTTAAGCATTCGTGTGTGTGTGGATCTACCCAGATCTGTGTGTGTGTGTGTGTGTCTTGTTTCCTTCAGATTCGTGTATGCTTCGGTGCGTTTACACCTTCGTGGGAGTTCCTATCTCCTTACGAGTGTGTGTCTTCTGATCTTGTAATCCTTTACAAGATAGTGTGTGAATCCTCACAGTTTGTGAGGGGTGGACGTAAGTTGCCGTCGTTACATCCGAACCACCTAAAAATATCTGTCTCTTGTGTGGTTTGATCCTTCTCTTCTACCCCCGTTCTGTGTTAGCACTCTCGTATATTATCTTTATTGTTTTCTTTGTTCAGATCTAGCTCAATTGATCATTTTCACTTTAGATCTTTGGTATATCAAAAGGCGGGTTCACATTGACAAGGCTAGTCTTGTCAGGATGATAACACCTTGCATAAGTAGGATCTTTGGATTCAAACCTCCGCCTAGTACCGAAGAATTATCGTGGCGATTGGTTTTGATAGATCTAATTGGTATTGCGATAGATCTGAACCTCTTAGTTGCTATTTCATCATATTTGTTTAAATCGGCTAAGGTTTTCTAAAAATTCGTAATCACCCAATTCACCCCCCCTTCTTGAGTGTCATTGATCACGGGACTTCAGCGATTTCCTTGGTGCCTATACTGTTCACAGAATTAGGGACCATTATAGTGGACGGGTATTCTATAATTGGCGGCGGCTTGAGTGGACGCCAATTTGTCCCAGATCTTTGCACTCCGTGAGTTTTCATCGATATGTCCTCTAAGTTCATCTTTGAAGTTTCAAAGGTCCTTGACATTCTTGGCTATCTTACTAAAAGCTTGATTCTTGGAACTCTTGGCCATTAATTGATGTGGAATTGGTCTAGAACTTAAAAGGGGCTATGGGTCCAAAAACCTGACACTCAATGCTAGAACAAAAGTGACAGGGTCTGGATCTGATCCCATGGGTGAGGTAAAGCCCAAATGTATGCCGATATTATGGTTGATCGGGTGTGACATTGCACTAATGAAAAGCAAGATTGATCTATGATATTTCCACAAAAGATTGACATTGGAATTCATATATATATATGGCCAATCCTACTATGTTATTCTCATGATATACACTTGTGAATGCAAGCACCTTATTGAAATACTCATCATTATCTCATCATGATTGTTATTGAAATTATCTCCTAATTATTGTCTTGTCTACTGCCTTTATAGTTCTTGATTATTATGTACCCTTGAATGACCTGCATATTCTTGTTAAATCGTTAATTACTTAAAGCTAGCTTAGTCCAAGAGATATAAGACTTATTGAGCATTCGCTCACCTAATGTTTTTTCCATATTTTTCAGGTAATAATAATGAAGGTGAATGCAGCCAAGATGGGCAAGGGCTAGAGGGAAGAGAACTCCAGCCACTTAGATGATCCCTTCAAGACTTATGTCAAGTCTAGAGTTGTCAAGAGTCTATTGTAATCACTATAGGAAAATAGACTTTTACCTGCGTTTTTAAAACTTAGGTATAGGTCCAAAAAACGTAGGTAAATCTTTTACCTACGTTTCCTTGCCACGCTTTCAAAATATGGTGCTTGCTCACGTAACTATAGGTTATACCTACGTTTCAATGAAACGTAGGTATAGGTCAAACTATACCTACACTATAGAAGCATAGGAATAGTCCAACAAAAGCGTAGGTAAAAGTCACCTACAGACATGCATATAAGAAGATATACCTACGCTTCGGAAAACGTAGGTATTATCTTTTGCCACGTAGTATAAGAAACGTATGAATAAGGATTAGAATCACTTTTTAAAAAACGTAAGAAAATGATTTAACATCACTTAATAAAAAACGTAAGAATATGTTATCTTTTTTTTAAAAAAAAACAAGTAATATATGTGCTCTCATCACCTATAATAGTGCATCCATTCATATCTTCACATTCATAGATTGTATCACTCACAACTATGTTGATCCACACAATTCTCATTCACACCTATTTACAAATCTCATTCACTAAAGATAATTGAGGAACATACATTTAAATGATTAAATCTTAAAGACATTCGTTCAAAAAATAATAAAGCCATAGTACATCTAAAGCAACTGTATAAATCTCCATAAATGAAGAAAAATGTAATCTACATCCATCTCAAATGTATATAGGTGAAGAACAATTATACATGATTAACATCATAAATTAAAGATACAAATTAAGGTCTTGACTACAATTGCTCAAGAACATAGTATAAAATGGGATCCTAAAGCATTTGAGGAACAAGTTCAGAAACCTTCAGAGGATTTACTGGTAAGTAATCCTTACATTTCCAACCCTATGTTAGATGAAACCATTTCCTACTTAAATGAGAAAATAAAGATCATCGAGTTTCGTGGCTTTAACAGAATGGACCAAATTCTTTCACGAATAAGATGTCGGTGGAATCTTTCTGTGACGACCCGGATCCCGGATACCGGATATACCCGATAGGACTACCGAGCAGACCTGATACCACTTGGAACCCATGAAGCCTCCCAAGAGCTGTAAAGCTCCGAAGGGAAAAAGGATTACCGTGTAGTACATTGAAGCCACAGAGATATAACAGTAAGTAATTAAATTTCATTAGATCGGTTTGTTAAAGTAGTAGAAATAAAATTACTTTTTAATTAACAGTTTAAAATTAACAATTATACCAAAGTCTAGTCCAAAGGATAGACAAGCAGTACAGTCAACATAAAAGAAGGACATACCCTGAGGTTGGGGAAAGCCCGACGTAGGTACCGTCGGCCACTACGAAATCGCCACACCAGGAACCGGGGAAGCAGAAACGACGCCACCCACCTGAAAAGTAGGGGTGAGTCTCGTGTCACTGGCTTAGTAGAGGTCACGCGGACCCCCACTGAAAATAATGCAGTAACACGCCAAAACAACAGGTAAAATAACAGAAGTAGTAAAGTAGGAAAACTAAACTACAAAGCCGTAAAAGAAAACCAGAAACGGAAGGAAGCAGGAACAACTAAAAGAAAAGGGAAAAGCTGTACCTGAAGGAAAACACGGCTGTCGAAAGGACTTCGGCTCCCAAAGCTGGCCTACTAAGATAACCAAGAAACCTAGAAAGACACAGACGCCCTAAAGCATACACGACTCGATTGCCATGCACGCTCTTCTAGACACGACAACATACATGACTAGAACGTCGTGCACACGACACAACACTGACCTTGGGCAAGACCATAAGAGAGCTAACCCGTAAAGGTCACGACAAGCGAGAAACGCGAGAGTCACGTGTCACGTGACAGGAGCACCTACTTACAAGAAGAACAGCCAGCTACGTCCATTGACGTCTTATGCTGCGCCTCAAGTATCTTGCCTACGCTGCCGCCTGAAGCACGACAGAGACTAAGACACACTCAGAACCAGAACAGAAACTACAGTAACGAGTGACTAGTCAACGTCACGCCCGTCGGTGCAAGTCCAAGCTCCTAACCACGTGTGCACACACCGACTCTTGCCTAGAGCCAGACCTCTAGCTAGTTTTTCCCCCCAGTAGGACGCTACTGTTACGCAGGGGCCCACGGAAACTAGCCTAAAACCGTATATCGGGAACTACCCTTACCACCACTCCCAGGTGGGCGACACGAGGTCGTCGGGCTACGACTAGTGGAGGCTCACTAGACACAAACTCTGAAACTGAACTGCTGTAGCACCGACAGGCAAGGAAGCACTGTCATACGTACTACAAGGCACCAAGGCAGCAAGACAACTGCCGACATACTTAAGACAGGGCAACTAGACCTACAACCACAACGATCCTTGAGTCTCACGACTTGGAGTCAAGATCGTCGTACAAAGCGGAACAAGCCGCCAATCGGTCTATTCCTAGGCAAGAAGAAATGACACAATCGAAGGAAATGACTCACGAAGACCTGGGGGAACACCAAGAACCCTCAGCACACCTTGACATGCAAACTGAGGTAAGATGATACCTCGAGACATATAGAACCATTGTCTTAAACTGGACAGAACCGCTGAGACACACAAGGTTACCTGTCAACCACTGGGTCACCCGGGTTGACCGGAACTAGACAATGACGACTCTACAGTAGGAAAGAGAATCCTACTTCAAGCAAGAAAACTCCTGGCTACCTCATGACGTGGTCATAGTCTCATAGGATATCAAAACATATCCACGGGAACAGTAAACCATAAGGTTAAGCCAGGCCATATGGAAATCAAAACGATGGGAAACGACACTCTGGACATGAGCGATCTATCACTCGGCCGCTAGGCAAACCAAGCAATCAAGGAGGAAGCTACTACGCACACAGAGACAAGGATACTAGCGGTCAAGGGTAAGGCCACGGGACGACTGTAGCGGTCAAGGATATGACCACTAGGATCAGTCAACACTAGCTAACCTACCCGACAAACCACCAAGCTGTCTATGGAAGACCCGCGACACGGACTGACTAACCATCCTAAGACACAGACCTAAGACAAATGACATTTAGCGGCCTAAGAAAGGGATGCCACAACGAGGAAGCGGACGAAGGTTGGGCCGCCAAGGCCAACCGACTTAGATTCTAGACTAGGTCTAAAATCACGGTAACATGAATATCGAGGCAGACCACAAACTGCCGAAACCATCCCCTCAAGATAGGAACTCAAGGGTGGCCACTCATGTGCGGGGGAACGCCACCGCACTCACACCGATACACGATGACTCGATCGAGCGTAACACAAAGCCCGAGACACACACACCTACGGGTACGCTAATCGAAGTGACACGGCACCTCTCGACACCCCAGAAACATGGACACGGAAACCACAGGGTGTCCGGGACACTCGCACTACCATAGGTCAGTGATTGGGTCTTAACTGGACCGACTGGGACTCAAAACGAGCAAAATACAGCATTTTCGGTCGACCTAGGCTTTGGGGTCGATCGATCGGACAGGGTCAGTCGACTGGCCCCGGTGGTCCGGTCGACCGGACCAACGGATGAACCGACACGGTGAAAAGGGTTTCAGCCGGTCGACCGGCCCAACCGGTCTGGTCGACCGGTCACGGCGAAAAATCGGCAGAACTTCGACGTTCGAGCTCAATTCCACGCCCCATTCGATTCCGATCGAAGGGGAAAACAACCACAATCACAATACCGACCTTCCACACTTCGGAAGGGATCAAAAAGACTCACAAATGAATTGAAACGGGCAATTCTATCCAATTGACCCTAAATGAGTCACCGGGGTTCCCGAGCTCGTACAGGCCCCAAATGACAACCGATCGACACAAAATCAGCAAATCTGGAACACTGACATTCCAGGGGTTCGATTGACACCAACTGATCTAAAAATCGTCGCCATTTTTTGGCGAACCCTGCGAACACCCCAAAAGCATGATTTTCCTGAACTTGAAAGAAACCCACTCAAACTTGCACCGAACAACGCAAAATTATAGGGAAAACGTAGAGGAGAAGTAGGTGATCCGTCTCCCTACCTCCACTGAAGAAACCATGCGCCGAAGCGCGTAAACCACACCGAAAATGCCAAATCAACGAACCGCGCTTTCTCGGAATCCACCAAGGGATTGCGTCTCGCCACGCTCAAACCGTCGCCCCACCCCGCGTCCCGATCACTCCATCACGTCCCCGCCTCGGCCAGCTCCGCAACTGTGTGCACCCCGCGCCGAGAGACCTAGAGAGGAGAGAGAACGAGAGAGGGAAAGAGAGGTGAGAAAATGAGGGAGGAGAGAGGAGGCCACGGTGGAAATGAGAAGGGAGGAGAGAGGAAAAGAAGAAAAAGAAAAGAAATTAGGAATTTTCCTAATTTCCAAAAATCTGATTTTTAGTCCAAAAATCCACTAATTCAAAAAAATACGAAAAAATAGTCGAAACGATCCTCTCAAAGAGTACATCGCTGCTATAACGTTCTCAAGTCGATGAACTGAGAAGTAAACTCACCGCAGGGTTCCGTAACTAGTACGAGAGAAAAATCCACACGGATCGTAAAACTCAACTCAGGACCCACAAGCGATCCGAAACTCTCCAAAAAGGATCCGAAAGACCTAATAAGAATCCAGGGTATTACATCTTCACTGTCTAGTTTTCACCTTCCCCTGTAGAAAAACATAAATCAGTTATAAAGCCCACAGAAAAGAATTGGTATGATACATTAATCTTAACATTATTTATGAGGAGCTATCTAGATTGAAAGACATTAATACATAATTCACTCTTAAAATATTCTACCATGTTCGCATCTTAGACAAGTAATGGCAATACTTATAGGAAAAGAAAGATATAGAACAACAGTCCAATCGGCTAAAGAAAGTGGAGTCACTTGGAAAATAAAAATAATAAAACTCAACAAAACGGATTATCTTCCCAAAATGGCATCTCAATCTTTGAGCAATATCTACTTACATGAAGCAGGACAATGTAGCGAAAGAAAAGAAAGACTTATAGAGAAAAGAATTGACAGAGGTTTAGCATATAAGATGAGTAAATGGAGCACTATAGTTAAGACAATTGATGCAACGAGCCAAGGATTACTCCAAGGAGGTATTACGCTGAAAAACAAAAGATTTATATGAGTCATTTCTTCAATAGCATGTTGATAAAAAATCTTGGAAACTAGAAATGCTAGACATTCACAGATTTTTCAAGACCAATTGGTTGACAAGCTAAGAAGACAAATGTAGAGACTCAATTCACTCACTAAGGTGCAACAAAGATTAGAGAAAATCAACTAAGAAAAAGAAATCACAGTTACTTGGATTGGCCAACCCCCTACTGATAGAGGAAACTTTGCAGTTTAAACTTTAAACCATAAATTTTCCTTGGTGCTTTTTTCTCATTCCCTTGTTCTTTTAATTTTTAATGGCTCTTCTAGGGTGATCTTCCACCTGATCAACAAACATGAATAATCAGATTATGTGCTACATAAGGATCGAATAAGACAATCCATAGTTCAGCAAATCCAATTTCATGTTCCTTGGGAAAATGGACTCCTATGGTTTAATCCAGTCATCAGAGGGTCATAAAAAATTTTCACTCTCTGCATAGTCCAACCTGAGAGCAAGTGTGGCTGTAGGGATTAGATACCATAGACCATGTTGGGTTCTGTGCGCTCCCCTCTTTGTCTTTGATAATGGTTTTGATGATAACAATATATTGTGTGTGATTATTGTGGAAAATACTCATTGATCATTTTGGTGTTATGGAGCTCATTGTTGATATCTTGATTTGTAGGTATAAAATGCTTGGTGTTTTCTTGAGCATATCTTCTTGGTTCTTCAAAATCATAAATGGATGCAATTCTAAATTGATGCTCACATGCATAACATTCAAGTGTGTTTAATGGAGTTTTCAGAATTTTCAAATGCATGTTATTTCTGAAAAAAACATGTTATCATTGAGGGTCATAAGGCCCTTGATGTGATCTAATGGAATTGGATGTCCTTGGGTTGAACTGGACTGCCTTTAGGCAGATTTCTTCTTTGCCACTGCAAGGGTCGACCCCATGGGTCGACCCTTGGCTCTTTGAGCCTTGGTTCTTGCTTTGTTGTTAAGCTGGTCTTTTAATGTTAAGTCATGGGTTGTTCATGCAGAAATTGATTTAAGATTTACATAAATCTGAATTTCCAGAATGTGCAGGTTTCATTCTGCCATTAATTCATTGGGGTCCATGGTATGATGATAAGCTTCCACTCTTGTTTATAACCATTGGATCCATGTATGAATGCACTTCTTAAATTGACTGTCTATTGTCTTAATTGTGTTTGAAGTGGTCTTCATGTACTGGGTTTTCTTGTGCCTTCATGCATATCCTAAATGGGGTTTTTGATGTGGCCTTTTTTGCCTAACATGCTGTCTATAATTCTTGGTTATCCAAGTTTGTTTGGTGTTCTTAAGACCCTTCAACCATGCTATCGAACTTGGCCAAATCATGTTTTCAAATGGGGTTAATGAGGCTTTCAATGAACTGAACATAAGTGCTTGACATTTAAATATTGATGTCCATGGTTGTGAAGGTCTAGTTTGCTCTGGACTTCATTTATAATTCATGTGTGAATTGGCATGATATCCAGGATAGCTGGCCTAGGTTTAATTGGATCGTATTTGATGTGAAAGGTATGTGCAGAAAATAGATTGCTTGAATCTACTTGATATGTGAACTTTGTCTCTGGAAATTGATTTCCTCAGCTTCAACGTCAAGTGCAGCGACCTTGCAGGTCTTTGCACTAACGCTCTTTGTGTTTCTCACTTTGCACCAACGCTTTTCTCACATTGCACCGATCGTGCAGGTCTTTGCACCGACGGTTCCATGTGTTTTTCAAATATTAAACCGACCCTATCTATTGCTTCAACATAAAGTGCACCGACCTATTTTAGTGCTTTGCAACTTAGCACCGACCTTGTCTATAGGTCTAACACACAATGTGCACCGACTGTGTTGACCCTGTCCTTTGTAAAACCTACACCGAGTTTCATTTTGCACCGACCTTGCATTTGCTGGTTTGCACCGACCTATATCCTTGCTTTGTAAAACTTGCACTGAGTTTCACTGTGCATAGACCTTGGCACAGACCTTCTGCATACATATGCTTAGACCTGTCCATGATTGCACCGACCTTGCATATATACCTGCACCGACGTCTTTGTGCTTCTTTAGTATTTTTTATACTTGCACCGACCCATAGTATGCACCAACCCCCTCATATGTGCATCGACCATGGGTTGATATGCACCGACTCTTTAGCCAATGTATTGGTTTTTCTGTGTGTTGGCAGGCTTCTAGGTTGTTCGGATCGTGTTTTTCTGTTGGGTTTCGTAAGACCCACTTTGTGATCCGATTGACTTGGTCTTTTACACCCATACCCTTAGGGTTTCTCCTATCGTTTGGGTGTAGTTTTGAGAGCTTTTTTACAAGGGGCCTTGTGGTCTTTTGTTCTATATCCCTGCCCTATTTATATCCTGCGATCTCCATTGGAGGAAATCAATCCTGCGGCCTTATTGTTCCATATTGTTTCGCATGTGAAGAAGAACAAGGAGGAGGCGTGCTCATCTGGAGGAGGAGGAAGAAGAAGATCAGGAGATCGTCGTCTGCAAACCATGCCGATCTGAATCCTTTACCTTGGGCTTCTCGTACGTGCTTGGCTAGCTTCCACTCCGAGAATGATCTCCAACGCACCGTACCTCTTCTATAAATGGGCTTCAATGCATATTTGAGGGGGATCTCTTTTTCTCTCATTTCTACTCTTTTATCTGAGAATAGGTTGAAAGGTTGGGTGTTCATTGTATATCCTTTCTCTTTGTTAAACTAAGAATACATCTGTGTGTGGTGAACGGAGCTGTGTCTCCGTGTCGTTTTTGCGTCCGGGGTGAGTTCCCTGACTACGTGTGTGTGTGTGTGTGCTGCGGTGGCAGCGTCTTGGGGCCAGGCCCCGTGTGTGTGTCTTGCTATAGAGGTAGCGTGTGTGGTGTGGGGTTCGTCCCCGTGGTTGCTACTTTGATAGCGTGTTAGTGAAGCCTCACCGGGTTCGGTGAGGGGTAGACGTAGAGAGCCCGTCGTGGTCCCGAACCACCTAAAAATCTCCGTGTTATCTATAGCATGCCTGTGTGATTGTCCTTTTCTACTATCTCCCTTCACAGGTCAACCTTTAGATTTTTATTCACTACACATCTACACATTGCTACTCTGCTATTCATGTTTGGATTAGGCTTAGATTTAATCGTTCTTTGCATTAATATTCCGTGTGAGATCGGGAGGATCGAGAGAACACTTTTATCTCACTCAAGTTTAAGCGATCAACGTAGTTAATTTTAATTCCGCTATAAATAGTTAAGAAAGTTTTTAAAATCCGCCATCTCGACAAGGGGATAATTCAACCCCCCTTCTTGTCCGCCATCTACTTTGGGCCAACAATTGGTATCAGAGCCCAGTCTCTGATTTTTTAGCGGACCTCACGGTCTAGGAGTAAAGATCATTTTCATGATGGCTAGTGTGAATTCTATTCCTGTCTTTGATGGTTTTGATTATGCTTTGTGGCTAGGAAAATTTTGTGTTTGGATTACTAGTGTTAATCCAAAATTTATGAACTTAATGACTCATGGTCCTCATGTTTTACCCCAAAATGAGTTGAGATGGACCGATGAGGATAAGAGAAAGAACTCTGATAATTTATTTACTTTGAATGCTCTTAAGGCAGCAGTAAATATTAACAAATTTCCATTTATTTCCCACTGTAGGTCTGCCAAAGAGATATGGGATGGGCTAAGCGAAGCCCAAAAGGAAAGCTCCAACGACAGTGACTATCTAGTGGCAAACAAAGAAAATGAATGCCAAAGCGAGGAAACCTCCAAGGTAAATTCTAACTCCGATATCAAGGAAGAGGATGAATTGAGATATGATGAATTAGTGAATGCTTATGATGAACTGTTTGATAGATATAAATCATTAAAATCTGAAAACAAAAAATTGAAAAAGAAACATGACTATTCTTCATGTGGAAAATGCACCGAGCTCGAAAGACTAGTTGAGTCTCACATGCATGATGATGAAGAGCTCAAAGAATTGATTACAAATCTGAAATCTGAAAACAAATCTTTACAGGCTGAAATTTTAGAATTTCAACAAATAAAAGAAGACAATGAGAAGCTGAAAATGTTGAATTCCGCCATATCTGAAAAACTGCTCCTTCTGGAAAAAGGGAAAGCTACACTGATTGTTGACAAGTCTGAAAAGCTGAGGGAGCTAAGAAAGGAAATAGAAAGTCTTAGAAATCTGAATGATAAAATTGAATCCAATGAAACTATGAATGCAATGACAAATGAAAAAGTCAGTTTTCAAAAGAATGAACTTGAACATACCTCCATGATTGTAAATTCATTTGAAAAACTTAAAAATGAAAAACTTGCTGAAGAGATTCAGAAATTGAAAGATCAAAACATTTTATTGGTTGATAAACTCCACATGTTTGAAAAAGAAAAATTTGTTGTTGATGATCTTGAAAATTCTCATATTCTAGAACATGATGTCGCAAGTTATAGAATTGTTAACTCTTTGTTGAATGAGAAAATTGTGTCATGTGAAGAACAGCTTGCTAATTGTGAACTACATATTTCATCATTGCAAAATGAAATTAAAAATTTGAATGAATCATTGTCTTTGAGTGATAAAGAAAATGAAAAATAGATAAATAACATTATTTGTCATTGTGAGCATAAAAAATCCCCCACTACTGAGTTTGTTCATGCTTCAAGAAAAAGGAGGAATGTTTCATGCTATTACTGTGGGAAATTTGGTCATCACATGTATGACTACTTATTAATGAAATTTGATGATGATGAAGCATTGAAGTCACAAATGAAAATTATTGATGAGTCTAAAAATCTTGAAAAACCAATGAAGAAAAACTTCAATGCTCATTGCTATTATTATGGAATACATGGTCATGTCTTTGAAAATTATTTCATGAAGAAAAATGATGATGAATGGTTTGCTAAAAGGAACTTTTCATGTCATTACTGTGGCAGTTTTGGACATGTAATGAATGATTGTTGTGTAATGAAAAATGATAACAATTGGTGTTTGAAAAGAAAATCTTCTCATTATTTTTACTGTGGCCTGAATGGACATTCAATGGATGATTGTACCATGATGATGGCCGATGATGAATGGTATGAAAGGAAAAACAAGAAGAATACTTTTGCTTATGTTAGAGCTAACCCCTTGGGACCCAAGATGGCTTGGGTACCCAAAATCTCGAAATGAGAAATCTGTTTTGCAGGGGAGCCTTGAGGCCAAGGAAAGTTAATAAATAAAGGTCTCTCAAGGCGAGGAACAAAAATGGTTTATTTTTGAAGATCATTTTGCTTAGGTTCATTTTGAAATATCTGAGAAGGTAAAAGTTGAGCTTTGATGAAAAATGATTGAATTCAAACTATTGCATTCCTGTTTTGTTGATTTTAGCAACTTCAAAAGTGTTGAGACTTGCAGGTTAAATGGCTAGGTGATTATGACTGCTTTGCATTGTCTCCATTTCACATTTTGTGAATAAATTTAATTTTTGAATGCTCTACACTGTGCATAAAGTTTTTCACACTTTTAATCACTTTTTGTAAATAATGGTTCACTTTTACATACACAGTTTACATACTTAGTTGGATGATACATCATGCACATATCATACACACACTTGCATACTTGTAAATAAGAATAATTTTTAATCATTCTTTCTAGTTACATGCATATACTTACACATCATTGCATACTTCTGTGCTTGAATGCCATGATTATTCGGTATATAAAATGCTGTTAGTGGAAAGGTGGATTACATCCACCTGGAAGTTTTCCTTATGCGTGAGCAGGGTCTTCAGACCTCCACCTCCGCCAAGTACCGATAATCAATCTGCTTGAAGTCATTGGAAAATCTCTGGTTGAATGCATGTATATACTTTATACAACCACTGTTTGACTCCTTCTATGACTCATCCCTTGATAAATGAAATGGCATTGATTTAGATATGTTTGTTACATGGCATATATTAAGGGGAAATTTTTTTTTTAACCGTGCATACATTTAGGGGGAGACATTACAGTGATAAGGCTAATTCATCTTTTACATTCAGTACAACCACCCATACAAAATACACCTTCTTAAGATAATGATTCAACATAATAAGGATTGCTATTTTCTACTCTACACTTTAGAGGGCTATTGATTCTCTACATAGAAATCACATGTCTCGTGAGGAAAAAGCTGTTTACCCCACCAAAATTTGTATAAGTGGAACGTGGATCCGAGTAGCCGGGAATCCCCCCTGAAATAAAGGAGGAAACTCACATAGAAATGAGAAACTAATCCATATAAAATAAGTGTGATTTGCCACCGAGTAGCCGGGAAGTGTCCCTGAGACAAATGGTACAACTCGCGTCGAAAAGTGTCTCATCCACATCATAAAAAGTGACGAAACTGAGTAACCGAGAAGTATCCCTGAGACAAAGGATACAACTTGTGTCAAAAGGTTAATCACACCATTTTTAGTAATTAAAAATTGGGGTCATACGTACCTACCAATATTCGAGCATTGTGTATGAAAATGTATGGATGATAAGTTCTTTTTAGTGTTCTTTAGAAAATCTGATTATCCATATTGTTTAGAATTCATTGCTCAATCTTCACATATGCACTTTGGGTTTGATTGTGTGAATACCCTTTATGAATCAATCGTCTTTCATAGTTAATGCAGCACTTTATTTATGTAAGCACGACCTTCTTAGTATTGTACATGCACATCATGCTCAACAATCAATTGCATTATCTTTACACCGTCCCGAAGGGACTTGCATGAGTCTATACCTTTTTATGCATGCTTGAGTGCCTGACTGCTTGATTTGTTTTGATCATATCACATTTCATACTATAGTTTGCATCTATAGGTTATACTTGTAAATAACAGGCTAAATAACCCATTGTCAGTTAGTTTTTATTCTAGACAACTGGGGGAGAATAACGTGCTCTTGAGCACAATACACTTTGTGCATAGCTTACTTTTACATTCTGCGTATAGTTTCTTTATACTCCCTGTGCATACTTTGATCATACATTTGCATATAGTTTAGAAATTGAACATTTGCACCTATTTCACACATCTGATAACTACACATAAAGTCTCATTCTCTTGCTTGGTACTTGGTTTGCACACCTTCCTCTCATGGTAGGTGTATTGCTGGGTTCGTGCGCTTTTCTAATATCTTTTCATAATTCATGTTCCTCTATTCCCCCACTTTTTGATAATGTCAAAGGGGGAGAGAGTTTTGGTAGTCACAATATATTGTCATCATCAAAAAGGGGGAGATTGTTGGGTTCTGTGCGCTCCCCTCTTTGTCTTTGATAACGGTTTTGATGATAACAATATATTGTGTGTGAGTATTGTGGAAAATACTCATTGATCATTTTGGTGTTATGCAGCTCATTGCTGATATCTTGATTTGTAGGTATAAAATACTTGGTGTTTTCTTGAGCATATCTTCTTGGTTCTTCAAAATCATAAATGGATGCAATTCTAAATTGATATTCACATGCATAACATTCAAGTGTGTTTAATGGAGTTTTTAGAATTTTCAAATGCATGTTATTTCTGGAAAAATCATGTTATCATTGAGGGTCATAAGGCCCTTGATGTGATCTAATGGAATTGGATGTCCTTGGGTTGAATCGGACTGCCTTCAGGAAGATTTCTTCTTTGCCACTACAAGGGTCGACCCCCTGGCTCTTTGAGCCCTGGTTCTTGCTTTGTTGTTAAGCTGGTCTTTTAATGTTAAGTCATGTGTTGTTCATGCAGAAATTGATTTAAGATTTACATAAATCTGAATTTCCAGAATGTGCATGTTTCATTCTGCTATTAATTCATTGGGGTCCATGGTATGATGGTAAGCTTCCACTCTTGTTTATAACCATTGGATCCATGGTATGAATGCACTTCTTAAATTGACTGTCTATTGCCTTAATTGTGTTTGAAGTGGTCTTCATGTACTGGGTTTTCTTGTGCCTTCATGCATATCCTAAATGGGGTTTTTGATGTGGCCTTTTTTGGCTAACATGTTGTCTATAATTCTTGGTTATCCAAGTTTGTTTGGTGTTCTTAAGACCCTTCAACCATGCTATCGAACTTGGCCAAATCATGTTTTCAAATGTGGTTAATGAGGCTTTCAGTGAACTGAACATAAGTGCTTGATATTTAAATATTGCTGTCCATGGTTGTGAAGGTCCAGTTTGCTCTAGACTGCATTTATAATTCATGTGTGAATTGGCATGATATCCAGGATAGTTGGCCAAGGTATATTTGGATCATATTTGATGTGAAAGGTATATGCAGAAAATAGATTGCTTGAATCTACTTGATATGTGACCTTTCTCTCTGGAAATTGATTTCCTCAACTTCAATGTCAAGTGCACCGACCTTGCAGGTCTATGCACTTGCGGTCTTTGTGTTTCTCACATTGCACCAATGCTTTTCTCACATTGCACCGTCCGTGCAGGTCTTTGCACTGACGGTTCCATGTGTTTTTCAAATATTGCACCGACCCTATCTATTGCTTCAACATAAAGTGCACCGACCTGTTTTAGTGCTTTGCAACTTAGCACCGACCTTGTCTATAGGTCTAACACACAATGTGCACCGACTGTGTTGACCCTGTCCTTTGTAAAACTTGCACCGAGTTTCACTTTGCACCGACCTTGCATTTGCTGGTTTGCACTGACCTATATCCTTGCATTGTAAAACTTGAATTGAGTTTCACTGTGCACTGACCTTGGCACAGACCTTGTACATACATATGCTTAGACCTGTCCATGATTGCACCGACCTTGCATATATACCTGCACCGACGTCTTTGTGCTTCTTTAGTATTTTTCATACTTGCACCGACCCATAGTATGCACCAACCCCCTCATATGTGCATCGACCATGGGTTGATATGCACCGACCATGGGTTGATATTAGCATGTGCATTGGTTTTTGTGTGTGTTGGCAGGCTTCTGGGTTTTTCGGATCATGTTTTCCTGTTGGGTTTCGTAAGACCCACTTTGTGATCCGATTGACTTGGTCTTTTACACCCTTACCCTTAGGCTTTCTCCTATCGTTTGGGTGTAGTTTTGATAGCTTTTTTACAAGGGGCCTTGTGGTCTTTTATTCTATATCCCTGCCCTATTTATATCCTGCGATCTCCATCGGAGGAAATCAATCCTGCGGCCTTATTATTCCATATTGTTTCACAGGTGAAGAAGAACGAGGAGGAGGCGTGCTCATGTAGAGGAGGAGGAAGAAGAAGATCAGGAGATCATCGTCTGCAAACCATGCCGATCTGAATCCTTTATCTTGGGCTTCTCCTGCGTGCTTGGCTAGCTTCCACTCCGAGAATGATCTCCAACGCACCCTACCTCTTCTATAAATGGGCTTCAATGCAGATTTGAGGGGGATCTCTTTTTCTCTCATTTCTACTCTTTTATCTGAGAATAGGTTGAAAGGTTGGGCATTCATTGTATATCCTTTCTCTTTGTTAAACTGAGAATACATCTCTGTGTGGTGAATGGAGCTGAGTCTCCGTGTGGTTTTTATGTCCGGGGTGAGTTCCCCGAATACGTGTGTGTGTGCTGCGGTGGCAGCGTCTTGGGGCCAGGCCCCGTATGTGTGTCTTGCTGTAGAGGCATCGTGTGTGGTGTGGGGTTCATGCCCGTGGTTGCTACTTTGGTAACGTGTTAGTGATGCCTCACCGGATTCGGTGAGGGGTGGACGTAGGGAGCCTGTCGTGGTCCCGAACCACCTAAAAATATCCGTGTTATCTGTAGCATGCCTGTGTGATTGTCCTTTTCTACTATCTCCCTTCACAAGTCAACCTTTAGATTTTTATTCACTGCACATCTACACATTGCTACTCTGCGATTCGTGTTTGGATTAGGCTTAGATTTAATCGTTCTTTGCATTAATATTCCGTGTGAGATGGGGAAGATTGAGAGAACACTTTTATCTCACTCAAGTTTAGGCCATCAACGTAGTTAATTTTAATTCCGCTATAAATAGTTAAGAAAGTTTTTAAAATCCGCCATCTCGACAAGGGGACAATTCAACCCCCCTTCTTATATGCCAGTTACTCTGGGCCAACAGACCACATACTTGTTGGACAATGAAACAACGTGGGGCACCCATAACCAGCCTGAGAATTTTACATTCTTCATGTTAGGCACAAGTGATAAAGGTCACCCATCAGCTATAGGAAATCACCAGTAGATCTAGAATTGGCAATAGCTTTACTTCCAGTGATAATTTCCAAAATGACAACTCCAAAGCTATAAATATCTGACTTCGGTGTCAGCTGCCCAGTCATTGCATACTCAGGGGTGCAATAACCATATGTACCCATTACCCTTGTAGAAACATGAGTCTTATCTTCAACAGGACCAAGCTTTGCCAATACAAAGCCTGATAGCTTGGGAAAGTATCCCTCATCAAGCAAAATGTTTTAACATTTCAAATCACGGTATATAACTAGTGGGTTGGCCTTATCATGCAGATAGTCCAGACCTTTAGCTACACTAGCAGCAATTTTCATCTTGGTGTTCTACTCAAGCCGCTTTTTATCGGGAGGCAGATCTATTTCTATGGCAAAAAAAATGACTTCTTTAGAACAGTTCATGTAAGCATTTAAACAAGTGATCATGAAAAAATTGTTAGAACAATCTAAATGACCATCTGATGTGATAAGTAGCATACCATGAAGATGATCGTGCAAAGAGCCTAACGGCATGTATTCATAAACCAAAAGCCTTTGATCTCCCTTAGTACAATACCCAATCAAATTCACAAGATTAGGATGATGAAGTAGACTCAACACCAGCACTTCAACAAGGAATTCTCTATTCCCTTGCAAGCCATTGTGATCAAGCTGCTTTATAGCCACAATCTATGCAAAAATAGAATACATCTTTACATCACTATCTTTGCTAGATCAATTACATTATGCCTATAAGATGATGTTTTATGTGCCTCAGACTAGTGAAAGAAAAGGAAAGCAATTGCATTGATATAAGATAAGCAAACATTTTGCCAACTTGAATGATACTTAATAGAAGCAAGCCTACTTAACAGTTTTTCCTGGTAGCTTCACTTGGTGAATCTGGGGAAGCATAGTGCAGTGTTAACACTTTTCCCAAGTCTCATGTAGAGGGGAACAAAAAATAAGTCCTATGCCTCTTTGTTTATGGAAACAAAAGGACTCGGCATCCTTCAAGTTACCAGAAAGAAATAACATGTAATGTGGCCTTTCTTTTTTTATTTACATAGAAATCGCGGTGGTGGTGGGGGAGGGAGAGTTGGGGAGGGGGCTACGGTGCCCATTGATCTCTATCCTTCCAGGTAGGAGAAAATGCTGAATATAAAGAATAGCCCCAAATAAATAATTCATAAGAAATAAACATTTATTGATATGCATCTATCTACATATTAAGCATTCAAGTAAAATGATCCTCACCTACCCAAAATATCATGATTAATACACAAATGATGCCATGTCTTTGCACTAGATTGGAAGGGGTAAAATGCATAGAGATTTATACCTCTAACAGTTAGATCATGCATCTACTGTGACAAGAAAAACTAGACCAAAAACACATAAGAATCCTTGGGCATGGATGAAGAAAATAGCACAAAACTACATAATGTGCTGACTTGATTGGTACTCTCCAGTCTGCCTTTGTAAACCCTACCAAATCCTCCCTCTCCCAAAAGACAATTAGCTCTAAAATTCTTTGTTGCAACAGCAAGTTCACGGAATTGAAATGTCTGAGTAGCAATGTGTTCTGGTCCATTCCTTGGAAGCTCCTTCCTATCCAGTAAAGCATCTTTCTTGACATGTAATGGTGCATTTGACTTTGGTTTCTCTAGATAAAGAAAAAGCAGGATTCCAAAAGTTAAAGGGGCTTCCAAAGAATGACTAAATGGAAGGTATAAAAGAAATACAAAACATTTTATGCGTAGACCAAGGCATCACAAACACAAGGACAACATTATAGTTCCATTCACACTACTAACAGTGGGTAAGTACCTTCAACTTTAGGCATTCAGATGAAATGCTTTATGATAAATGTGCATCATATGAAGAGTGGTATTAATACCAGACAAAATCACAACTCCAGTATCCAGTCATCATAGAATTTGAACCATGCTAAAAACGTAGCTAAATTTCATGTTGGGTAGAACATATAGATGCAATTACCACTTCATACACATGGATACACATCTAACCATCTGCACACGATCTAGAATCTACGCAGATACAGGAGGATACAAGAGGCATTAAGCAATGATTAGACGAGAAAAAAAGTAATATTCCTAATTAGAATTATGCACCCTCAAAGGGATAAAGAAAATGTAAAACACCCTTAACACTCTCAAAATCAGATATTATGCACTTACATGAGAAAAGATTTTGTATACGTACATAGGGTAAGCTAGGTATGAAAGGAAGTTTAAATCCCATCCAGAATAAATTATTGAACTCTAAACTATATATAAATGTGTCCTCTGGAAAAATAACAGATGATCACTAAATATTTATTAAGCATTCAAGCCAAGTATAAGCAAAAGAATACTTCAATAGCAACATAACCATCATTGTTGTTCATCAGTGCACTGAACCACAGGCACAAAGCAACCATCATTCTTGTTCAATAGAATATTGAACAACTGACACATTTCATCTGCCTCTATAAAGCTGCCACTCTATTTCATCATGCAACCACCACATCTAAACTTAGTTACTATTTATGATCCCATTTTAGCTACTAAGCCTATTAGCTACAAGCATTTCTCATTGACAACAAATAAGTACTATCACAACCATGAAAATCTGGCATTATAACAGACAAAAACATGAAACATACATCACAACAAAAGAAAAATTTTAAAAACATTGCAAGATAACCAAATTAAAACTGTGTTCATCCAAATAAAAACAGTTTGAATGACCTCACCTTGGGCAAGTAGGGAACACAGTTAAGGCCCATTGACTACATTGATAAAAAGGGAATGTTATGACCGCTAAATGGGCACTAGCCAATCGGGTACAATTCGGACCCATAAGGCTCAACGGGCCGGAAATCTGGACTGATTAATTAAGAAACCTTAGAAAACCCGTAACTTAACATTGGAAGATCAAAAAAGGATGAAACTAGACTCATTAAAAAGCTTGGGCCCTTAGCCCAAACTCCTCTGTTGGGGAGGAAGCCCAATTCGCACCAAAACTTGGGCCCAGAGCCCTTTGACTGACAGCTATCATGAAGGAGTGTGACTATTGGGGAAATTTGGAGGTAATTAATGAAAAATTCATAACTTCGCCCGTGGTTAATGAAATGACCTAAAACCAAGGCCAAAATTTCGAGTAGGATGTTAGCCACAACTTCTATGATGGGGTCGAGGCCCAATGCAGACTGTGTAATAGAGTTATGCCCAGAATACCTCAGGCTACCGAAAGGTCGCAATTTGAATAAGGGAGAATAAATGATAAATTTGAAAAAATCATAACTCGGGCTAGGGATGCTGAAATTTGATGAAACCATGACCCAAAGTTAGATATGGAAGACCTCTTCATTTCATATGAAGACATCTCAACCTAAATCCTAGCCGAAAAGTGCGCCCATTTGCATATATGATTGGGTAGACGAATGGTCACCTCTGTTGAAACCAAAGGGGTACTTAACATAATCCCCTGCTTAAAACTAACAACCTTGGGGCTGGGCTAAACCTTGTTGGATGTGGGAAAGGCCTTGGGAGGCTTGAAACCTATATAAGGAATTGGGTTCCAAGGGTGGTCAGCCTTTAGCAACACCTATCCTCAACATCCACCATCTACGGTTTCAGTTGAAAGAGAAGAGAGGTGAGGGACCTTGGCCCTGCGAAGGGGGGGGGGGGGGGGGGGGCGAACCTGCAGTTCCTAGGCCGACGAGCGGGGGGGGGGGGGGGGGGGTCGGGGGTGTGGACCTTATCCCCAAATCAAAGGGTAAAGTTGAGGTGGATCTGGGGTGTGGATATTATCCCCGGATCGTCGGTCAACATCTCAAAGGTAGGCACCTAACCTCAAACTTTAGGGGTCAATGATGCATTAGAATGATTTCAAATATATTTTATACACTTTAAAGAGGGATTAAGGGCATGTGGGGACCACCACCATGTCCACTTTTGGTTTTTGGTTTCATCAAGTTTCGGGCCTCCAAAAGTTACCTCTGAGTCTCTAAGGATTTATACAGTCCCTAGGAAGGTCAACCTTTGGGGAAAGGTCTGTACATATTTCATGTGCGTCATAGCAGGGTTTGTGCATATTTCATGATGACCGTAGCAAGGTATGTGAAAATTTCATATGGTTCATGGCAAGGCCTGTGCATAGTTCCTAATATCCATAGTAAGGTCAGTGCATGTTTTGTTCAAGCGTAGACAAGGTCGGTGCATGTTGGCCCAGGCCATGAGCAAGGTCAGTGCATGTTTAGTTCAAATCCTAAGTAAGGTCGGTGCATGTTGGCCCTGGCCATGAGCAAGGTCAGTGCATGTTTAGTTCAAATCCTAAGTAAGGTCGGTACATGTTTGCCCTGGCCATGAGCAAGGTCGGTGGATGTTTGGCCCTGGCCACAAGCAAGGTCGGTGCATGTGCTAGTGAGGTCGGTGCATGTTTGGCCCTGGCCACAAGCAAGGTCGGTGCATGTGCTAGTGAGGTCGGTGCATGTTTGGCCCTGGCCACAAGCAGGGTCGGTGCATGTTCCAGTGAGGTTGGTGCATGTCTGGCCCTGGCCACAGGCAGGGTCGATGCATGTTCCAGTGAGGTCGGTGCATGCTTAGTTCAAAGTCCTAAGTGAGGTCGGTGCAGGTTGGCCCTGGCTATGAGCAAGGTCGGTGCACATGTAGGTAAGGTCGGTGCACATGTAGGTAAGGTCAGTGCACATGCCTTAAAATCCATGAGTAAGGTCGGTGCACATGTAGGTAAGGTCAGTGCACGTGCGTTAAAGCCCATGAGTAAGGTCTGACCACATGAAGGTAAGGTCAGTGCGCATGTGTTAAAGTCCATGAGTAAGGTCTGAGCACATATAGGCAAGGTTAGTGCACATGCGTTAAAGTCCATAAGTAAAGGTCTGAGCACCTGGAGGTAAGGTCAGTGCACATGTGAGGCAGGTCTGAGCAGGTCCATGTAGGGTCGGTGCACCTGTGGGTCTGTCTAGATTTCCAGAAACACAGAAAAGGAGAGTTTTGAAAGGGCATTTTATTTCATAAAAATCTGAGAAATTAGAAAATGATTGGAGGATAAGTTAGTAACTCACTGTAAAAGTTTCATGTACCTAAAAATTCTGTACTTTCGGATATAAGTCATTTTCTATACATGTGTAGCTTAGAAAGATGAACTTGTACTTTCATATAGTAACCTGAACATGACTACGGGTGTGTTTAGCCATCTTAAATTGTTAGCAACATATTTATGAGCATGAGTAACTCATTAGAAGCATGACTATGAGTATGTTTAGCCCCCTTAAAATTATGAAAATATGTACGATAAGCATCATGCTAGTAATTTTAAGAAAGAATATGTATGCCATGAAGGTAAAACAACAGCATTCTATGAGGTTGGACTTCGGTCCCTTCTGCGGGACGGCGATACGTAACGCCGCGGAAGTAAAAGATCCCAGGGGACGGCGATACGTAACACCCTGGTTTAAAATCCTATTGATTTAGTTTGTGGTCCCATTGTGGGGTGGCCTTTGTGGGATGGCGATACATAACGCCACTAGGCCATAAGAATGTAGGTGGGAGTTCGCTCTCGGGTCTGCGCAGTACTCTTTCGTTCGTTGTGTGTGTGGGCCTCCTGTGTTTGCGACAGCTATCCGGTTCCGTGAATGGCAATAATATGAACTCTCATAAAATGTGATAATAGGAAATTATTCTTGTACTGTGGTCTTGCTGCATGCATGGGTGTTTATACTAGTTAAAGAATATGTACTTTCCTTGTTGAGTTATTTTAAGTAGATGATATAAAATGAACTATGCTACTGTTAACATCAGGAAAATGCATATAAATGATTATATAGATGCAAAGTTGACCACAGTTTGTTTACGATGCCTACTGAGCGTCACACTCACCCATGTGACACACGTTTTTCAGGAAATATAGAGGAGGAGGTTGAAGTGGAGGCAGCAGTAGAGGAATAGAGTTAGCACAATGGGTATGCTACGGATTGAATGTTTTTTTTTCTATATGTAGGGGTGTGGGGTGGAAAAGCCCATGTGGGCTCATGTGTAATCTGGAACATGAACCTATACTCTTTTTGGAGATTATGAATGGTTGAGATGTTTATCTACATTTCTTGCAACCTGTGGTTTCTCTCTCATGTGAATGTATGTATGTTACATAATATTATGCTTCCACGATACGTACGAAGTGATTGCTTCGGGATCCGATAAAAAAAAATATCCCCAAAAATTTGGGGATCGGATCTCGGGGTGTTACAACATGGTATCAGAGCATGAGAGACAAACCATGGTTACAACCATTTCTGATGTCCCATAATGGATGAAGTGATAGGTTAGAGTGGGGAAACGGTAGAGTATGTTTGGAACCATTTAAACCCTCTCACTCAAACTATTGTATGTTTTTTTTTTAGAACCATGCCACCAAGAAGGCAAAGACATCTCCCCCAGGCGGATGAGAAGGGATCGGGAGTAGATGACCCAAATGGGGCACATGATGGGGCTATCCATGCCCCTGCAGTTGGCGGTGGGCAGGTGCCCAATGCGGGAGTCAACCTGGAAGGGTTCATGTAGAGCTTCCAAGGGGTGATGCAGGCCATGCAGCAACAAATGCTGCAGCAGCCCGTAGCCGCACCACGTCACGACCTGCAGGCACTTGATCGATTCCTAAGGTTGGCACCTGCTAATTTTAAGGGGAGAGCTGTCCAGAGGTGGCTGAGTCATGGCTCAGTGAAATGGAAAAGAAGTTTTGCGCAATGCGGTGTCCTGAAGAGGAGAAGGTGAACCTGGCGTCTTATGTTCTGCAAGACCAGGCCGACTTGTGGTGGAAGGCAAAGATGCGGACCACCTTCGCAGACTACCACGACAGCGACATACTATGGGAGGAATTCTTGGTGATCTTCCGAGAGAAGTATTTTCCCGAGCATGTGCGAGATGCAAAAAAGCAAGAATTTCTAAGCCTCGAGCAAGGGAGCATGTCTGTGGCCAACTATGAGGCCAAGTTTTCAGCTCTGGGCCAATATGCTCCACACATATTCCATGATGCGCGTCAGAAGGTGAAGAAATTTGTCAATGGACTGCGTAGCAATGTCTGACGCTATATCGCAACCCAAGACCCGGGCTCCTACCCAACGACATTGAGGCTTGCTCATCTGGCCAAGCAAGAGAATACAAGGTAATGACTGAAGCCATGAAAATCTAGGAGACATATAAGGTTAAATTCTAACAAATGTCCACTCTAGGTTCGCCGAGGAGCAGAAGTCATCGGGCAAAAGGCCTATGCGGGCCGGAGGGAGGCGAGACAAGGAAAAGGTGGCGCGCCAAGAATCGGTTCCGAGGGGAGGACCAGGTATTCCATATCGCATCTAGTGCGGACGCAACCATCGGGGACAGGAATGTTGGAGGACTGAAGGTAAGTGTTATGAATGCGGCGAGGGCGGACACTTTGCGAAGAACTACCCCAAGAAGGCTCAGCAAAAGCCATTTTCTCCACAAGAGAAGATTCAATACAAAGGGCGAGTCTATGCGCTAATGCAAGAAGAGGCAGACAATACCCCGGCCGTGGCTGAAGGTACGCTCCTTGTGGATAATGTTTAAGCAAAAGTCTTGTTTGACCCGGGGGCTGCACACACATTCATATCCACTAGTTTTGCCAACCAACTAAAGAACCGACCCCAAGCCACATTCTTCGGTGAAATGAGAGTTAGCACACCAACCGGGAAATAAGTCCACACCAAGCTTGTGATCCCCACTATAGAAGTCAACGTCAGTGGGAGGAGATTGTTGGGGGAAGCATACATCCTAGATATGAATGACTTTGACCTCATTCTGGGGATGGACTGGTTAGACAAACACTGCACTCTCTTGGACTGCCATTGGAAGAGAGTGATTTTTTAGAAACTGGGGAAGGAGACATTCTTCTTTCAATGCCCTAAGGACAAGTCAGGAAGAATGATGGTATCAGCTAGCCGGGCCTCCAAGCTGATCAGCAGAGGATGCGATTGTTGGGTTCGGTGCTATGTATTCAGAGGAGGGGTGAATGAATACCCTTTAAAAATATTCGCTCAAATAGAAATTCTAATGCTCAGAATAGCGGAATAACAACACTAAGACTAACTAAGAAAAACTAGTTCAGTCATCTGTGAACCTGTAGGCAGAGTACTTCTAAGCAGACATCTAATGAGCGCAGCAATTAGACAATTCAAACAACACATAATACCAGTGTCAAACAGATAGCGTGCGCAGCTAATCAACTCTGTTGAACTAGAAGCAAACACATGAAGCGCCCCTATGCAAGCATCTAGCGGAAGCAATAAAACAGATGAAGAAATCAAACCACTGCACAGAGGTTTTTAGGTGGTTCGGTCCAGCAGACCTACATCCACCCCACACTCAAACCAGAGTGTGGATTCCGCTGACTCACAGCTTGAACAGCTGGGCATCACAGCTTGCCATACAACCGCTGGGTAACACAGCTTGCCGTCCGAGGAATCCTCCTCGCCCCGCTGAGCAACACAGCTTGTTGTCTAGTGGAATCCTCCACTGTAAACCGCTTGGCAATACAGCTTAGCCGTCCAGAGGCAGCACCTCTGCAAAACCCGCTGACTAACAGCTTGATAAAAAGGAGTTCAAAAGAAAGTGAAAAACAGACACTACAGCACCGGAAAGCTGTAAAGAAATGAAGCACAAATGTGGCTCTCTACAAGAGCTGACTGGCCTGGATTTGATCCACGGTCCAGTTGAGACAATCTTCAGCTGATCTCTTCTTCTGAACACTCGATCTCTCTTTCTCTTTCTTTTTCTTCTTCTTCTCTGTCTCTCTTTCTTCTCTGTCTCTCTTTTCTTCTTCTCTTCTACTGGATCGAAGTCTCTGCACTCTGCTCTTCTGCTATTGCTGCTTCTGCTTCGATCAACCTTCAACTGAGGATGAAGGCTTCAATATATAGCAGCAGCAGGTGGATAAGGGCGCGTGGCTTCCACAGTTCCTGCCCATGTGAATTCGCCAGATCCGAGGTAATTCCATCCACGTGTCAGCATCTGCACACCTCGTCCTCCTGGGATCACGAGCCAGGTCATCAATCTCGGTAAGAATCCCTGTCAGACAGAGCATCGGATAAGTCATCAGTTTAAGTGAAGAACTCTGTACAGACTATCTGAAGACAAAGCTGAAGCAGTGTATAGACTTTTTTCAATGTATAGACTTCATATAAGAAGCCAACGGCTGTACAGACTTAGGCAACCTTCAACTCACTGCGATGTACAGACTCTGAAGAACAGCAGCCAATGCATGGACTTGCTCAGCCTGAGGCACTGTATAGACTTCAGCTCAAAGCCAGTGTATGGACTTGATGAGACACTCACGAGTGTATAGACTTAGAGTGAGGCATGCAGTGTATAGACTTTACGAAATGCATGCTACAGTGCCGATGTGTAGACTTGGCCAATGATCAGACTTGAATGCTAGGCCAGTGTACAAACTTGCACATCATTCTACAGCCAATGTGAAGACTTCCCGATGTATAGACTTTCAAGATGAAAGGCTGTATAGACTTGAACAAAGAAGCAGCGAATGTATGGACTTCCAATGGAAACGACGGTAAAGCGATCAGTGTATAGACTTCAAGGGAAACGACGGTAAAATTACCGATGTATAGACTTGAAGGAAAACGTAGGTAAAACTTCCAATGTACATACTTCAAAGATGAACAGTTGGATGTACATACTTGGGAGATCACTGATGGCTATACAGACTTTGCTTCAATGTATAGACTTGGAAGTTCAACGAAGGATGCACAGTGCAATGTATGGACTTTGCATAAGACGCTGCATGAGACGTTGAAGTCTGTATAGACTTTGCTCAATGCATAAGACGCTAATTGAGACGGTCCACTGTACAGACTTGGACTTCAACAAGACGCTGCATTGAGACGCAACTTGAGACGCATGGCTGTACAGACTTCGACTTCAATGCATAGGCTTTGAATGCTTGAGAGACGATGCATGAGACGCAAATTAAGACAGTAGGCTGTACAGACTTAGCTAATGAAAATAAGACGCAATGAAAGACGGTCAATGTACAGACTTCACTTGAGACAATGTGTGAGACGGACGATGTGCAGACTTTAGCCAATGCAATGTATAGACTTAATGTGATGCACAAGGACACAGTCCAGTGTACAGACTTCATGAACAATAGAATGTGCAGACTTTGTGAACAATGCATGAACGAGACGCTGGACTCTGTACAGACTTGAGCGATGTATGGACTTAGCTTCGTGCAAGCTACAGTCCAATGTATGAACTTTGAAGTTCAACTGGTGAGTGTACAGACTTCACCAATGAAACGCTCATTGTACAGACTTGCTGGATGCAACGTGAGATGCTGTATAGACTTCGTCTTCCAGCGTATAGACTTGATGAATGCATATGCCAAGACCATTGTACAAAGTTGACATATTTAAAGTGCATGCGATGCAGACTGTACAGACTTTGACATGTGAGACACAGAGAATGCACTGAAGTCTGTATAGACTTTAACAATGAATGCATGAGTCACAAGACCGACAGACTTAGCCTGTATAGACTTAGCATGAAGCACACATGCGATGTACAGACTTCAAGTCATGCAATGCAATGTAGACACTTGAGCTAGGCAAGCTTCAGTGAATGTATGGACTTTATGAACGATGCAAACAGGGAAATGCTGGAACACATTAATACAATCTATTCAAACAGAATAATGCATTCAAAACATTCATGTTGCTATCATATGCAAAATGCTCAAGGATAAGAATGCACAGAAATGCACTCACTTTGTTGCTATCATCAAAATAAAACTAGCATTGCTATCATCAAATCATCAACATTAAATAGCACATGCTTGCGCCTAAGGGGCACAACATTCTCCCCCTTTTTGATGATGGCAACAAAAAGTGACAATGAGTCACACATAATTTTCTCCCCCTTTGACATAATCAAAAAGAGAAAAATAGTAAAAACATAAGTGCAAAGTGCATTATGCATGCAAATTCCTCTAGAGCAATTCTCCCCCTGAAGATATGACTCCCCCTGAACTGGTTCTCCCCCTAAATAATTGCTCCCTCTTTGATAAGGAATATGAACAGATAAGCAAAGGTAGAGAAGGTAGGAGGGTCACTAGACAACAGCTGAATCATTGGTTCAGAAAATAAGCCTGATTATAAACAACAGTTAAAGTATAAGAATCAGCAACATACAATTTTGACAAAAATTCAGGTTTAACAGTGATAAATCTAGAGTAAAACACCTGACCCCTGAAAAAGAGTTTTAGACTCCATTTATAGCAATGAATCTAAGGCACATGGTATTAATAGATAAGTCAGAAATAATACCCTTTTGTGATTAAACAAGGAAGTTCAAGAAAGGCAACTTGAATATGTATTGAGAAAAACAATTTTCACTCATTGACTTTTGATTTCAAAGGGTTACAACAGTTTATTTTTCATTTTTTAAATTTTCTGAAACTGAAATAAGTGAATAGACCAGTGGCATTTATGCTTTTGACATTAGGTGTACACCTTGATCAGAGGCAGGTACCCCTAGTTACTAGGCATAAACTACTAGATCTATTTCAGATCAAGACCTACAAGGAACAATCTTCACCTTTGACATTAAGAGTACACCTTGATCAGAGGCCAGTACCCCCAGTTACTTGGTGAGGACTCCCCCTATAAATTTGACCCTATGAACAGAGGTATTCTGAAGCACCTCATGACATGTGAATTCTCCTGCTTCTTTGGAGGAGTTCACAGTTTCTCAGTGCAATCAGCCATTGCTCTGTCACTATGTTCAGTTCTTTTACATTTATGATCTTATTTACTGCTGCCCTTAATTCTTTGAGAGTGATTGTTTAAAAAAAATCATTACATACTCTTATTCACCTGTTCTAGACATTTCCAGTTCAACACATTTAGGCATTTACAAAAAACTTTTTCTATTTTAGCCATGAGACAAATATTAAGAGCTATAAAAGTTTTCTTTTATCTCAAATTATGAAGGCAGACACTTAACTCTTCAATTTATAAAGGTTAAACCTTTAGTTCCTTTCAATTTGTAAGAGTGATTCTTATAAGTGAACAATTGCATTAATCACAGCTCAATATACTAAAACAGAAACAATTGCTGTTGTTCAGTGAAAAAGATGGGGAAAAGATAGCAATAAGCATTATGGTCCAATGGCATCTAATTGTCAAGGAATATGAATGAATTCAATGGTGACAGTGAGAAATAGCAAGGATTCAATATGATGAACTAAACTCTTAGCTCCCCCTGACACCATGATGCAAAAACATGCTATGCAATGATCATTTCTTTTCATATTTTTAACTTTAATGATATGCATCACAGTGTTCTACATGAAGACTATGCAACAATGATGCACAAGGCAAGTATGCAATCAATTCAAGTTTATACGCGCAAGTCGTGAACATTTTTATCCTTTTTCAGATTTTTCAAAAAAATGATGCAGTACACTGATCTACATGAAGATAGGACCCATGGTACTAGGCGGAGGACCTGGTCTCAAAGACCATCTTACACATAGTAAGAACCTCCAAGCAGATTTCCCTGCCTTTTAGTAGCTTACCATTTGATGTACCAGGGTTATGCAAGACAATGCAACATAAAGCAGTCCTACATGCATTGAACAACTTCATTGACAGTCATGCAAATGATGTATGCAGACATAAGACACATGCACTGACTGTGTGTACTAAATGACCCATTTAAAATCAGTGCAAGTTATGCATTTAACAACAAATATGCAATGCATTGACACAAAACACATGCATTGACACAGAGTCTATATAGTGCATTAACTATATATGCTAAAACCATTCAAATTCAGTTCAACAATTGTCAAGAGAAGAGCATCAGATATATACAGAGTAAAACTCAGTAGCGGAGTCTGGAATGCATACTGATCAGCTAGACAAGAGAAGATCATACATCAAACAAGCAAATCAACATGAAATTCTCATTTTTTTTCTATACTCACAAATTCAAATGATGATTCATACAAATTAGGCAGAAGAGAATTACCATAAGCATGATTGTGTAATTTCACATTTCAGAGAGTTTCAGTTCAATATCAACAAATCAATATGCAATCATTTCAAGTTCACAATTTCATATGATGGAATTTTTAAACTGGATGGTCAGAACAAACCTGAAGAGCAGGATCCTGGGGTCTTCTGTTGAGTGCCTTGGATCATTAACCCCTTTATTCATCAGCTTCCAAGGCACACCTGCGACATTTTAATCAATTTGACCCTACAGGGACCCAAGCAGCTTTGGGTCCTGCATTTACCCTGACAGGTGTTCTAAACATTCTTTTTGCAGCATTATCATCAAATTCCATTAGAAAACAATCAGACATAGAATGTCCAAAATTTCCACAGTAATAACATGAAACAACAGATTGTCTGGTCCTATGATGCATATCAACAGCAGCATGAGACCTATGAGACTTAGCATGAAATGTTCTGTTGTTTACATGGACATTTTGTTTCTTACTAGCAGCATTGGGAGCAGGAAATTTTACAGATTTGAAATTAAATCTACTTTCTTGTACATGCCAACAGTCCTTGACTGTGTGGCCATGCCTCCCATATTCGAAGCACCTTGGGTGCTTACCTTTGGAGCCAAGGTTATTCCTGTCAAACATCTTTTTGTTAACATGAAAATTAACAGGTTTAGAGTTGAATCTCTTTCTCGGATTCTGCCAACATTGAGCAGCAATGTGGCCAAACTTCCCACAACAAAAACAATTTAGATTCTGTCTCCTAGAAACATGATTTCTAGCATGAAATTCTTTAACATTCAGATTACCCTTTTTCTGATCAGACAGAACTTTTCTAGCATGCTTTCTGTCATCTTGTTTCATCACAAAACACTCACTCATAAAGTGTCCATGCTTACCACAATAATGACAAGAACAAGAACCATTAGATTTATTTAAAACATGGCACTTATCAGATGAGTTTTTAGCATGCAGATTGTTCCTTTGAGTTTTTGGGGTTTTCTAATTTTTATTTAGTTTTTGAATTTCCTTAGCAGCATGCATATTTGAAGAAGAAGCTGAAGTGCTAGCTAAACCAGAGCTACGAATAAAAGTGGTGTACAGCTGGTTCTTCTTAGCTTGCTTAATTTCAGAAATGTTATCAATCTCCTCACATTGATCACTTACTATATCTTCCGAGGATATTTTCATTTTGCCTTTATCCTTAGCAACCTTAGATGAAGTACCATTCAGCTCAAGAATTTTACTTTCCAAGGAGATTATAATATTTTCTGAATCAACTTTCTCCTTTTCACAACCAGCCAGTTTTTCTTTCAATAACACAATTTTATTTTCCAAATCAGCAGTGTGTATTAAAAAACTAGCAATTTCTTCATCACTGCAATTGATACACTCTTTCAATACTGATTTCTCTTTTTCAATCGTCATCCATCTTTCAGAGAAAACAGTGTTAAGAACCATTAACTTTTTATTTTGTTCCTTCAGATGAGCATTTTCTTCAAACATTTTACTTTCAATTTCTTCAGCTTCAGTTTTCTTTTCTAACAATAATTTGTTTTCCTCTTTCAGGGATTTGATTGATTCCTTTTGCAAATTACCATCATGATCAAACTCATTTATCATGTCTTCTAAAATAGCACATGCCTTACAAGAATCATCTTCTCTAATGTGCTTATTTCTGAGGTTCTCATTTTCAGATTTCAAGTTTTCATTTTCTGCCTTCAACCGAGTGACTTCAGGAATCATGTCTTTTCTCAATTTTTTATTTTCAGATTTTAATTTCTTGGACACTTTGAACAGATCTTCATACATCACTATCAATTCATCAAAAGAAACTCCATCTGATCCGGAGCTTACCTGAGATGAGGTTTCCTCATCATCATTTCCCCGATTGGCCATTAAGCATATTGACTTTTCTCCTTCTTCTTCACTGTCCGAGGTGTTCCCTTTGAATTTCGAGAATTTTGGACAGTCAGTCTTCACATGGCCAGCCTTCCTGCATGTGTAGCAAACGTTAGTGTCAACAATCTTGGCAGGGTTAGATCTGTACCTTATTTGCTTTCTGCCATCACCAAGCTTTCCTTCTCCTTTTCTCAGAAATTTCCTGAATTCACTGGTCAGCATTGCAATGTGGTCTACATTAATTTCAGACCCCGAGAAGCTACTTTTCTCGCTTAATGATCCACTGTGGCTAGATCTGTTTGCTTTGCTGAAGCCAGCCTTCAGCACGATTGATTCCATTACAAATAATCTGAAAGCATAGAGAAACTGAAGCACCTAGACCAAATGAGCAAGGCAAGGCACTAAGTCGGAGAAACAAAATAACGAACACAAAAAGCACACTATGAAATGCACCAAACAGAAATGCACTAAACCAGATGATCAAAGTAAAGCAGTAAGATAGTGAAACAAATCAACGAGTAGAAGAAGCCCACTCTGATGTGCACCAAAAGCTAGCAGGAACTGTTGCGGATTGTTAGATCCTATGCACAGCAACCCGCTCTGATACCAAGTGTTGGGTTCGGTGCTATGTATTCAGAGGGGGGGGGGGTGAATGAATACCCTTTAAAAATGTTCGCTCAAATAGAAATTCTAATGCTCAGAACAGCGGAATAACAACACTAAGACTAACTAAGAAAAACTAGTTCAGTCATCTGTGAACCTGTAGGCAGAGTACTCCTAAGAAGACATCTAATGAGCGCAACAATTAGACAATTCAAACAACACACAATACCAGTGTCAAACAGATAGCGTGCGCAGCTAATCAACTCTGTTGAACTGGAAGCAAACACATGAAGCGCCCCTATGCAAGCATCTAGCGGAAGCAATAAAATAGATGAAGAAATCAAACCACTGCATAGAGGTTTTTAGGTGGTTTGGTCCAGCAGACCTACATCCACCCCACACTCAAACCAGAGTGTGGATTCCGCTGACTCACAGCTTGAACAGCTGGGCATCATAGCTTGCCATACAACCGCTGGGCAACATAGCTTGCCGTCCGAGGAATCCTCCTCGCCCCGCTGAGCAACACAGCTTGCTGTCCAGTGGAATCCTCCACTGCAAACCGCTTGGCAATACAGTTTAGCCGTCCAGAGGCAGCACCTCTGCAAAACCCGCTGACTAACAGCTTGATAAAAAGGAGTTCAAAAGAAAGTTAAAAATAGACACTACAGCACCGGAAAGCTGTAAAGAAATGAAGCACAAATGTGGCTCTCTACAAGAGCTGACTGGCCTGGATTTGATCCACGGTCCAGTTGAGACAATCTTCAGCTGATCTCTTCTTCTGAACTCTCGATCTCTCTTTCTCTTTCTTTTTCTTCTTCTTCTCTGTCTCTCTTTCTTTTCTTCACTCTTTTCTTCTTCTCTTCTGCTGGATCGAAGTCTCTGCACTCTGCTCTTCTGCTATTGCTGCTTCTGCTTCAATCAACCTTCAACTGAGGACGAAGGCTTCAATATATAGCAGCAGCAGGTGGATAAGGGCATGTGGCTTCCACAGTTTCCGCCCAAGTGAATTCGCCAGATCCGAGGCAATTCCATCCACGTGTCAGCATCTGCACACCTCGTCCTCCTGGGATCACGAGCCAGGTCATCAATCTCAGTAAGAATCCCTGTCAGACAGAGCATCGGATAAGTCATCAGTTTAAGTGAAGAACTCTGTACATACTATCTGAAGACAAAGCTGAAGCACTGTATAGACTTTTTTCAATGTATAGACTTCATATAAGAAGCCAACGGCTGTACAGACTTAGGCAACCTTCAACTCACTGCGATGTACAGACTCTGAAGAACAGCAGCCAATGCATGGACTTGCTCAGCCTGAGGTACTGTATAGACTTCAGCTCAAAGCCAGTGTATGGACATGATGAGACACTCACGAGTGTATAGACTTAGAGTGAGGCATGCAGTGTATAGACTTTACGAAATGCATGCTACAGTGCCGATGTGTAGACTTGGCCAATGATCAGACTTGAATGCTAGGCCAGTGTACAAACTTTCACATCATTCAACAGCCAATGTGAAGACTTCCCGATGTTTAGACTTTCAAGATGAAAGGCTGTATAGACTTGAACAAAGAAGCAGCGAATGTATGGACTTCCAATGGAAACGACGGTAAAGCGATCAGTGTATAGACTTCAAGGGAAACGACGGTAAAATTATTCGATGTATAGACTTGAAGGAAAACGTAGGTAAAACTTCCAATGTACAGACTTCAAAGATGAACAGTTGGATGTACATACTTGGGAGATCACTGATGGCTGTACAAACTTTGCTTCAATGTATAGACTTGGAAGTTCAACGAAGGATGCACAGTGCAATGTATGGACTTTGCATAAGACGTTGCATGAGACGCTGAAGTCTGTATAGACTTTGCTCAATGCATAAGACGCTAATTGAGACGGTCCACTGTACAGACTTGGACTTCAACAAGACGCTGCATTGAGACGCAACTTGAGACGCATGGCTGTACAGACTTCGACTTCAATGCATAGGCTTTGAATGCTTGAGAGACGATGCATGAGACGCAAATTAAGACAGTAGGCTGTACAGACTTAGCTAATGAAAATAAGACGCAATGAAAGACGGTCAATGTACAGACTTCACCTGAGACAATGTATGAGACGGACGATGTGCAGACTTTAGCCAATGCAATGTATAGACTTAATGTGATGCACAAGGACACAGTCCAGTGTACAGACTTCATGAACAATAGAATGTGTAGACTTTGTGAACAATGCATGAATGAGACGCTGGACTCTGTACAGACTTGAGCGATGTATGGACTTAGCTTCGTGCAAGCTACAGTCCAATGTATGGACTTTGAAGTTCAACTGGTGAGTGTACAGACTTCACCAATGAAACGCTCACTGTACAGACTTGCTGGATGCAACGTGAGACGCTGTATAGACTTCGTCTTCCAGCGTATAGACTTGATGAATGCATATGCCAAGACCATTGTACAGAGTTGACATATTTAAAGTGCATGCGATGCAGACTGTACAGACTTTGACATGTGAGACACAGAGAATGCACTGAAGTCTGTATAGACTTTAACAATGAATGCATGAGTCACAAGACCGACAGACTTAGCCTGTATAGACTTAGCATGAAGCACACATGCGATGTATAGACTTCAAGTCATGCAATGCAATGTACACACTTCAGCTAGGCAAGCTTCAGTGAATGTATAGACTTTATGAACGATGCAAACAGGGAAATGCTGGAACACATTAATGCAATCTATTCAAACAGAATAATGCATTCAAAACATTCATGCTGCTATCATATGCAAAATGCTCAAGGATAAGAATGCACAGAAATGCACTCACTTTGTTGCTATCATCAAAATAAAACTAGCATTGCTATCATCAAATCATCAACATTAAATAGCACATGCTTGTGCCTAAGGGGCACAACAACGATTATTTCTTAGCCAGTGTGGTGCTTGAAGAAGGCTCCATCAAGATTTTGGAAGACTTGGACATAGTCCGAGAATTTCCTGATGTGTTTCCCGAGGATCTACCGGGACTACCACCAGCTCGAGAGATAGAGTTCTCTATTGAGCTAGTACCAGGCACCACACCCATCTCTGTTCCACCATACCGAATGGCTTTGGCAGAACTTGCTGAACTCGGAAAGTAATTGCAAGAGTTGCTAGACAAAGGCTTCATCTGGCCCAGTGTATCCCCATGGGGAGCACCAGTCTTGTTCGTGCGGAAGAAGGATGGGACCATGCGGCTGTGCATTGATTACTGCAAGCTCAACCAAGTCACCATAAAGAACAAGTACCCTCTGCCGAGGATTGAGGAGTTGTTTGACCAATTATCATCTGCCAAAGTCTTCTCCAAGATTGATCTGAGGACAGGTTATCACCAGATCAGAATCAAGCCTGAGGACGTGCCGAAGTCAGCCTTTAGGACTCGGTATGGTCACTACGAGTTCTTAGTAGTACCATTCGGGTTGACTAATGCACTGGCTGTATTCATGGAACAGATGAATCAGATTTTCTGCCCCTATCTACATCAGTTTGTCGTGGTCTTTATAGACGACATCCTGATATATTCCGCCAGTCAAGAGGAGCATCGACAGCACTTGAGAGTGGTTCTGCAGACCCTCAAGGAGAACAAATTCTTTGCGAAGTTCAGCAAATGTGAATTCTGGCTAGATCGGGTTATGTTTCTCGGGCATGTTATATCCGGGAATGGCATATCGGTGGACCCTAGTAAGGTGGAAGCAGTAATAAAATGGGAAGCACCAAAGATAGTCATGGAGATTAGGAGCTTCCTTGGACTGGCTGGGTATTATCGCCGGTTCATCGAAGGTTTCTCCACCATTACAGCCCCAATGACTAAGCTGACTAAGAAAGGAGCAAAGTTTATCTGGTCAAGAGAGTGTGAAGATAGCTTCATGATGCTCAAGGAAAAATTGACTACGTCCCCGGTGTTGGCAATCTCTCGGAGGGGCGACGGCTTCACTCTTTACACAGATGCCTCTAGAATTGGCCTCGGTTGCGTACTGATGCAAAATGGTCGGGTGATCGCCTATGCCTCAAGACAACTGAATGATGATGGGGGCATCTCTCGCCCTTCATATTTTTTACAACTTCGATTGCTTGCTAGCACAGCTCCATTGTGTCCGTCATATTTCTCTAAGTCGAGTCATGTAATTTTCATATTTTCTTTGAGTCATAATCATGTAATTTTCCTTTTATTTGAGTCTCGTACCTAGGTTAATGAGTCATTTCCCTAAGTTTGAGTCTCATTAGGCTAATAAGTTTGCTATTGGGCCTATTTCTTTGGGCTAGGCCCATGGGCGCCCCCCCTTCCTTCGGTTATTTGTTAGTGTGTGAAATGTCAGGGTCTTTTGTGAAAATGTGGCTTGCCTATATATAGGACCCCATTTCCCCCATTTGTAATCAATCAATGAATCAATCAATGAAAAAATTACCATTTGAGAGTTCAAAGACTTAGTTTAGTGGAGTGAATCCAATTGGGTGAGAAGCCCCTATCCCCCCTCTCTCTCTCTACCTCTCTCTCTCTAATAAGTCATTTTCTCTCTCCTTCACTTTCTCTCTCTAAAACCTGCGCCCCTTTCTCTCTCCTCCCCTCCCAACCACCTTTCTCTCACTTCCCCCCCTCCAATAACTCATCCCCAACTCCCCACCAACCCACCTTAACTCCACCCCATCCCCAAGGGAGATTCCACCACTCCCCACTCCACCCTCCAACCACCAACCACCCACTCCCCTTCCCCAAGCACCCTCTCATCTCCCAAGGGAGAATTCCCACTCCCCAAGCCCCTTTTTACCTTCCCCACACACCTCTTCCCATCCCCCAAGACCAAAATTTAATCCCACCCTTAAACCCATTTTCAAATACCCTTTCCCTCTCACCCACCTTTACAAATTCATAGCTCCTCCTCCCACCACCTGTTAGACCCCCTTCCAGACCCCATTCTTCCCTTCCCCCACCTTGGAACACCCCCTCCTAGACCCCCTCACAGCCCGGGCTTTCCCCACACTCATCCACCCCCATTTCCCCTCCCATATACCCCATTCCCCCCCGTCATCTTCAACCTACAGTTCCCAGTTGCAGATCTGCAGAAGAGTAGCAGCTTGCAGAGGCAACCACGGTTTCTTCCGGACGTTTCTTAAGGATCAAGAGCCATTGTTGGAAGCGTCTCCCTGTCCTCTTCGCAACGGAGGTAGTCCCATCCCGTTCTGAGTTCGTGATCGCTCAGGGGAGTCATTCTTCCCCGACTACGCAAAGCCTCCCTGGCAGGAGACCAGATCCGGAGTGGAAGCCCGACTGCGACGGTCCTGCTTGGAATCTGATCGAGAGTTTTTCTTTAAAAAGCTTCTACTATGAGTCTTCTTTCTTCTCCAAAAAGTAGAGCTCACTTTGGCATCTAGAACCAGGAGGTATCAATTTTCTCCCCCGGGTGCGCGGTTCTGGTTCCCCACAGTCTGCACCGACCTCTCATCAGAGTTCAGAGCCCACTGGTCTTCTCCGACAACGTTTGGCTTTCTCGCCAATTTTGCTTCGAAGAGGACCCGTCAACGGTTCCAACGGCCCTAGCGGCACCTGATTCTGAGTTTGCGAACGGTCGTGGCATCCTCTTCTTCCTGATGTTGGAAACCTGAAGCTGTCAGAACCGAGGGTCTGCCACCCTGTTCAAGCCCCTACCCCGACCAGCAGCAGTGCCTAAAGAAATCAAAAAAATTCAAGCATCATCCCGATCCAGCTAAGAAGAATCTCCAAGTGGTCTCGTCATCGGAAAAATTCTGGAGTGGCCACAGCATCATGATAACCATCAGTCAGTCCTGAAGCACAGACAGCAGACAGAACCGACGTCGGCTTCCTTGTTCATCGCTAGTTCGGTGTCACCCCTCCCCGCTTGGCCGGCTGAAGGCCCCTCCCTGTGTGGAGGTAGTTTTAGATGTAATATCAGTTGACACCCACCCCTAGATCCCCCCCCCCTTGCATGGGGTGTAGTGTTGTAACAATTTGAGCAGGTCAAGCTACCCCGGCGCGACGTGTGGGGAACCCACGCTTCCCCGCTCGCCCACATCTCCGAGCGGGATTGGTTTTTTCAAACCGGTCGAGTAAGTGCTCCACTCCTAGCTCCATTTAGTGCTTGTTCTTTCTAATATTAGTTCATAAACTCCGCTGGCCGTGAGAGTGAGAGCCCGATCCTTGAGCTCCTTGCTTCAAGAGATCACCGTGGGGTGAGGAGTGTAACCCGCGCCTTGGCACCTCGTCGGCTCCCTTGAATTGGGCTGCCATTACCCTTGGGAATTAACCTAGGCCTTGCTTTCCCTCTACCAGCAAGGGCCCAGCCCTCACAACCTCTCCTTGGCATTTCCAAGCTACCCCGGGTCTTGGGTGAGCATCGGGTGAGCGGTCGCCATTATCGGTCCGTTTGAATTGCAAATTGTGCTTGTTCATTTTGGTCCAACGGTGTGTCACATCAAAGTGGTATCAGAGCAAGTTCACAACTTGTCTCTATGAAGTTGGTCCTAGGATGCGCATATGCATTTAGAGTCTTCTAGTGCATCGCTCTTGTCCACTAGTATAGCCACCTCATACCGACCTTACCAATCGGCCCTCTCCATAAGTCCAAACCACCAAGGGATGCCTACCACTAACACACATAACCTCCCTGGCCATGTCAACTACCTCATGAAAGCCTTGACCTATGCCAATGAGCGGCTTGATAACATATCGGGTCGACTCAATCAACTTGGAGAAAATGGGCCCGCCCCAAGGACGGACGATAGAAGGACATGTCCCCCACCTCCCACATTTGATGGAACTCATCTTAATGACTATTTAGTTTGGGAGGCATCAATGGACCATTACTTTGAGAGGAATCCCATGTCCGAGGATAGGAAGGTTCGATGTGCCAAAATGCAACTAACCAAAAGGGCTCAAACTCATTGGTTAAAAATGGAAAGCTTAAGGATAATTAGAAGGGAAGCTCCCCTGACCACATGGGAGGACATGAAGGATCAACTTAGGGCTAGATATGTTTTGTCCTTCTACCCGGATCACCAAAGCCCAAGGAGCATTTCAACTCCACCATCCCCACCCGGCCAACCCAAGGCTCCAATTCCTCAATTCCCCATAACCCAACTAAAATCCCATCTCACAACCCACACCCTCAAAAGCCCCGCTCACCTCCTTGGAAGAAGAACCCATACCCCACCCCATAGTGGTGAACACTCCAAACCCACTCTCCACCTTGGAGGAAACCCAAGTCCAAGTTGAAGAAGAAACAACATGCGAGGGTCTTCACCTTACATCACCATCTTTAGTTGGAGTCAATCTCATCTTAGGGGAACCCCTTGTTAGTTGACTAAAGGAGAGCCCAATAAGAGAGATCACGGCCCACGATTTCCCACCCATGAAGGAAAACTATCCCATAGTGCCCATCTCCCCTTATCACACCACAATCCAAGCATCTTATCAAGTAGAGACCTTAGAGGATTTTCTTAGAGGCTTAGCATGGCAAATTGAGTTCACTAGCATGTTGACCCCTATGGCCGAACAACCTAGGAGCCTTGGCCTCCTACACCCATACATCGGGTCAATCACCTCAGTCTATACCATTGGTTGCTACACTAGCGACCTCCTTTTTCTTCTCCCTATGGTAGAAGAACCCATCTCGATCCACTCCCCTACCATTGAGATCCCAAATACTTTGATCGGACAACCCACTAGAAAAGTTGGCCCAATTACCTTGGAGGAGGAGGACTCACAATTTGGGAACCTTGAAGACATAGAGTGCCTCCCTCTAGGAAGACCTTTCCATGACCCCTTTGATCCCTTCCTATGGGAGTCTAGTTCCCCATGTGACCCAACCACCTTATCCACCACCCACCATTCCCTATCCCCACCCACCATGTTAGACCTAATTCACCCCATCCTAGATCCGGGTTGCACCTTGGGAACCATGACCTTGGGCCACATACCCCTAGGTAATAGGTTGTGCTCCACCCCATGATGACCACCTTCTTAGATCCATTCGATCCTTTCCAATGGCAGTTAAAGGGTTGTCCCACACCTATACACATGAAAGTCACATTTAAGAAAAACATGCATGTGTCTAGGCTTACCACACCACTTGGCATGAACACTATGTTGGGTCCATTCATCCATATCACCCACATGTCAAGTGAAAAGTATGAGTGGTCCATATTCGGATGTAATGGGCCACCGTCATTCATCATAAGTCTTAAACATGTTAGGAGCATTCACGGATGTCCGGGTCCCCCGGCACTCATCACACCCACACATGAAAGGGACACCTATGGATGCCTCGGCCCTCCCTCACTTCACATTGGTCATACACATGTCAAAGGCATCTACGGATGTTCGGGTCCCCCGATATTTACCACCACTTTGCATGATAGGGCCACCTACGGGTGCCCCGGCCCACCTAGGTTGATCGAAGTCTACATTGCGTCATTACATGATAGGTCTACTTTTGGTTGCCCCGGTCCCCCTTTGCATACCACACACTTCCCACCCACACTGCACCGTAGCTCAAGACATACTCATTCAAGCAAGCATCTAGCAATGGGCGGTGAGGATCGTAATGAGCGGGCAAAAACTCACGAGTGGCACTTTGAATTCCAAGAAGGCAACCTCACGATGGTGGCTTTGGAATGGCTCTACCTTAGGGCCACCTCCAAATCGAGGGCACGAGGACTTGGACCTTCCATGTTCCAAGTGGCTTTGGCAACCTCACTTACGGGTTGCATTTACTCATGGGATTTTAAAATATACCTCACTTTTCACGTAACGGATCTAGCACCCTCTAAGGGCACCGCGGTAGATCCTAGTGAGCACCTTGAGCCTACCCCGATCTTTTTGAGCGACACCCTCGGAGAGCTTCCACATAATAGCTTGAGAGTCCGACGTGCGCACACGGAGGCAATACTGGGCAAGCAAGGTACTATCATCGGCAAGAGGGTGTGTCTAAGCCACCTTGAGAAGTTGAAGCGCTGTCCCCTGGTTGCGAACGCGAGGTTGAGTTTGGAGGTTGTAGCTTGCCCGGAGTTGCGTTGGAGGACCTCTTCCCCGACGGACTCATACTCGACGGAGTCGAGTTCTTCGCACCCCGGGGGTATGATGGGGGCATCTCTCGCCCTTCATATTTTTTACAACTTCGATTGTTTGCTAGCATAGCTCCATTGTGTCCGTCATATTTCTCTAAGTCGAGTCATGTAATTTTCATATTTTCTTTGAGTCATAATCATGTAATTTTCCTTTTATTTGAGTCTCGTACCTAGGTTAATGAGTCATTTCCATAAGTTTGAGTCTCATTAGGCTAATGAGTTTGCTATTGGGCCTATTTCTTTGGGCTAGGCCCATGGGCGCCCCCCCTTCCTTCGGTTATTTGTTAGTGTGTTAAATGTCAGGGTCTTTTGTGAAAATGTGGGTTGCCTATATATAGGACCCCATTTCCCCCATTTGTAATCAATCAATGAATCAATCAATGAAAAAATTGCCATTTGAGAGTTCAAAGACTTAGTTTAGTGGAGTGAATCCAACTGGGTGAGAAGCCCCTATCCCCCCTCTCTCTCTCTACCTCTCTCTCTAATAAGTCATTTTCTCTCTCCTCCACTTTCTCTCTCTAAAACCTGCGCCCCTTTCTCTCTCCTCCCCTCCTAACCACCTTTCTCTCTCTTCCCCCCCTCCAATAACTCATCCCCAACTCCCCACCAACCCACCTTAACTCCACCCCATCCCCAAGGGAGATTCCACCACTCCCCACTCCACCCTCCAACCACCAACCACCCACTCCCCTTCCCCAAGCACCCTCTCATCTCCCAAGAGAGAATTCCCACTCTCCAAGCCCCTTTTTACCTTCCCCACACACCTCTTCCCATCCCCCAAGACCAAAATTTAATCCCACCCTTAAACCCATTTTCAAATACCCTTTCCCTCCCACCCACCTTCCCAAATTCATAGCTCCTCCTCCCACCACCTGTTAGACCCCCTTCCAGACCCCATTCTTCCCTTCCCCCACCTTGGAACACCCCCTCCTAGACCCCCTCATAGCCCGGGCTTTCCCCACACTCATCCACCCCCATTTCCCCTCCCATATACCCCATTCCCCCCATCATCTTCAACCTACAGTTCCCAGTTGCAGATCTGCAGAAGAGTAGCAGCTTGAAGAGGAAACCACAGTTTCCTCCAGAAGTTTCTGAGGAATCAAGAGCCATTGTTGGAAGCGTCTCCCAGTCCTCTTCGCAACGGAGGTGGTCCCATCCCGTTCTGAGTTCGTGATCGCCCAGGGGAGTCATTCTTCCCCGACTGCGCAAAGCCTCCCTGGCAGGAGACCAGATCTGGAGTGGAAGCCCGACTGCGACGGTCCTGCTTGGAATCTGATCGAGAGTTCTCCTTCAAAAAGCTTCTACTACGAGTCTTCTTTATTCTCCAAAAAGTAGAGCTCACTTTGGCATCTGGAACCAGGAGTTAACAATTTTCTCTTCCGAGTGCGCGGTTCTGCTTCCCCACAGTCTGCATCAACCTCTCATCAGAATTCATCGCCCACTGATCTTCTCCGAGAACGTTTGGCTTTCCCGCCAGTTTTGCTTCGAAGAGGACCCGTCAACGGTTCCAACGGCCCTGGCGGCACCTGATTCTGAGTTTGGGAGCGGTCGTGGCATCCTCTTCTTCCTGATGTTGGAAACCTGAAGCTGTCAGAACCGAGGGTCTGCCACCCTGTTCAAGCCTCTACCCCGACCAGCAGCAGTGCCCAAAGAAATCAAAACAATTCAAGCATCATCCCGATCCAGCTAAGAAGAATCTTCAAGTAGTCTCGTCATCGGAAAAATTCTGGAGTGGCCACAACATTGTGATAACCATCAGTCAGTCCTGAAGCACAGACAGCGGACAGAACCGACGTCGGCTTCCTTGTTCATCGCTAGTTCGGTGTCACCCCTCCCCGCTTGGCCGGCTGAAGGCCCCTCCCTGTGTGGAGGTATTTTTAGATGTAATATCAGTTGACACCCACCCCTAGATCCCCCCCCCTTGCATGGGGTGTAGTGTTGTAACAATTTGAGCAGGTCAAGCTACCCCGGCGCGACGTGTGGGGAACCCACGCTTCCCCGCTCGCCCACATCTCCGAGCGGGACCGGTTTCTTCAAACCGGTCGAGTAAGTGCTCCACTCCTAGCTCCATTTAGTGCTTGTTCTTTCTGATATTAGTTCATAAACTCCGTTGGCCGTGAGAGTGAGAGCCCGATCCTTGAGCTCCTTGCTTCAAGAGATCACCGTGGGGTGAGGAGTGTAACCCGCGCCTTGGCACCTCGTCGGCTCCCTTGAATTGGGCTGCCATTACCCTTGGGAATTAACCTAGGCCTTGCTTTCCCTCTACCAGCAAGGGCCCAGCCCTCACAACCTCTCCTTGGCATTTCCAAGCTACCCTGGGTCTTGGGTGAGCATCGGGTGAGCGGTCGCCATTATCGGTCCGTTTGAATTGCAAATTGTGCTTGTTCATTTTGGTCCAACGGTGTGTCACATCAAATGACCATGAAAGGAACTACTCCACTCATGACCTGGAAATGGCAACAGTGGTCCACGCCTTGCGCATCTGGAGGCACTATCTATATGGGGTTCGGTTTGAGGTCTTCACCGACCATCAGAGTCTAAAGTACATATTAACCCAAAAGGAACTCAATTTGAGGCAAAGGAGATGGGTCAAGATATTGAAGGACTATGACTTCACCTTACAATACCACCCGGGCAAGGCGAATGTGGTGGCAGATGCTCTCAGCCAAAAGTTGATGGCGCTGAGTTTGCATCGAGAGTGGGATATGATGGAGGGAGTGATCGAATCACGACCCGAGAAAGGGAAGCAGTTTGGTCTCTTAGCTGGGTTATCGGCAAGACTTGCATACTTAGATAGAATTGCTGAGGCACAAAGGCAGGACATGGCATTATAGAGACAACTGAACAATGAGGACTTCCAAATGGGAATTGATGGATTGATTGCATTCCGAGGAAGGATTTGTGTACCGGACGATGTGGAGATGAAGAAGAACTTGATGCTAGAGGCTCATGGGTCAAAATTCTCCATCCATTCTAGGAGCACCAAAATGTTCCAAGATATGAAAAGGATGTATTGGTGGCTGGGAATGAAGCGAGACATTGCGGAGTTCGTATCCAAATGCCTCACTTTTCAGCAGGTAAAAATTGAGCACCAAAGGCCTGACGGTCCTCTCCAAACCATTGAAATAGCCCAATGGAAATGGGAACAAATCACCATAGACTTTGTGTTGAGATTGCCCGTGACCAGAAGAAGGCATGACACAATCTGGGTAATTGTGGAGATGTTCACAAAAACTGCACACTTCTTGCCTGTCAACAAGCAAACTCCAATCGAGTCTTTGGCAAAATTATTCATCGCTGAGATTATTCGGTTGTATGGTACACCTTTGTCCATCATTTCTGATCGGGACCCTCGATTCACTGCGAGGTTCTGGAAGAGTTTGCAATAGGCTATGGGAACAGAGTTGCGGCTCAACTCAGCATTTCACCCCCAGACCGATGGGTAATCCGAGCACACCATTCAAACTCTAGAAGATATGCTGAGGGCATGCAGTATTGAATGGAGAGGAAACTGGGACGATCACTTACCCCTGATAGAGTTTGCATACAACAATAGTTACCACTCCGCCATCGGAATGGCACCTTATGACGCACTCTATGGGCGGCCATGTTGGTCACCGGTATGCTATTATGAAGCTGGCGAGAAGCAGATATTCGTGCCACAATTGGTGCAAGACTGCTCAGAGAAGATATCCATGATCCGACAATGACTCCTCACAGCCCAGAGCCGATAGAAAAGTTATGCAGACCAACAGCAGAGAGAGTTGACATATGCGGAAGGAGACCATGTATTCCTAAAGGTGTCTCCTACCAAGGGAGTCATGCAATTTGGGAAGAAGGGCAAGCTCAGTCCCAGGTATATCGGGCCTTTTGAGATTTTGCAAAGGGTCGGTAAGGTGGCCTATCGACTTTCACTCCCACCCGCTCTGGCACATGTGCATCTAGTCTTCCACGTCTCCATGCTCAGGGGATATGTCCGAGATGCCTCGCATGTGATAGAATACGGTCCCTTGGAAGTTCGAGTAGATCTGTCTTATGTGGAGCAGCCCATTAAGATCATCGACCGGAAGGAACAGATATTGAGGAATAAAACCATCTGGCTGGTGAAAGTCTTATGGAGGAATTCTCATTCCGAGGAAACAACTTGGGAGCCAGAGGACAAGATGCACCAAGAATACCCCCAACTATTCGGTCAGCAATTTTTCCTTAAAAGAAGTTTTCTTCTTTCTTTCAACTCAATTTCGAGGATGAAATTATTCTAAGAGGAACACACTTCCTTATTCTTATGATGTTATTCTAAGGGGTGCTTAACATTAACCCCTCCATAAAACCAGTGACCTTGGGGCTGGGCTAAACCTTGCTGGACGTGGGAAAGGCCTTGGGAGGCTTGAAACCTATATAAGGAAGTAGGTTCCAAGGGTAGTCTGCCTTTAGCAACACCTATCCTCAACATCCACCATCTACGATTTCACTTGAAAGAGAAGAGAGGTGAGGGACCTTGGCCCGCCGAAGGGGAGGGGGGCAAACCTGCAGTTCCTAGGCCGACGAGCGGGGAGGGGCCAGGGGGGTCTGGGGTGTGGACCTCATCCCCAGATCGAAGGGTAAAGCTAAGGTGGATCTGGGGTGTGGATATTATCCCCGAATCGTCAGGCAACATCTCAAAGGTAGACACCTAACCTCAAACTTTAGGGGTCAATGATGCATTAGAATGATTTCAAATGTATTTTATGCACTTTAAAGAGGGATTAAGGACATGTGGGGACCACCACCACGTCCACTTTTGGTTTTTGGTTTCATCAAGTTTCGGGCCTCCAAAAGTTACCTCTGAGTCTCTAAGGATTTATACAGTCCCTAGGAAGGTCAGCCTTTGGGGCAAGGTCTGTACATATTTCATGTGGGTCATAGCAGGCTTTGTGCATATTTCATGATGACCGTAGCAAGGTCTGTGAAAATTTCATATGGTTCATGGCAAGGTCTGTGCATAGTTCCTAATATCCATAGTAAGGTCAGTGCATGTTTTGTTCAAGCGTAGACAAGGTCGCTGCATGCCGGCCCTGGCCATGAGCAAGGTCGGTGCATGCTGGCCCTGGCCATGAGCAAGGTCGGTGCATGTTTAGTTCAAATCCTAAGTGAGGTTGGTGCATGTTGGCCCTGGCCATGAGCAAGGTCGGTGCATGTTTAGTTCAAATCCTAAGTAAGGTTGGTGCATGTTGGCCCTAGCTATGAGTAAGGTCGGTGCATGTTTGGCCCTAGCCACAAGCAAGGTCAGTGCATGTGCTAGTGAGGTCGGTGCATGTTGGCCCTGGCCATGAGCAAGGTCAGTGCATGTTTAGTTCAAATCCTAAGTAAGTTCGGTGCATGTTGGCCCTAGCCATGAGCAAGGTCAGTGAATGTTTGGCTCTGGCCACAAGCAAGGTCGGTGCTTGTGCTAGTGAGGTCGGTGCATGTTTGGCCCTGGCCACAAGCAGGGTCGGTGCATGTTCCAGTGAGGTCGGTGCATGTCTGGCCCTGGCCACAGGCAGGGTCGGTGCATGTCTGGCCCTGGCCACAGGCAGGGTCGATGCATGTTCCCGTGAGGTCGGTGCATGCTTAGTTTAAGTTCTAAGTGAGGTCGGTGCAGGTTGGCCCTGGTTATAAGCAAGGTCGGTGCACATGTAGGTAAGGTCAGTGCACATGCCTTAAAATCCATGAGTAAGGTCGGTGCACATGTAGGTAAGGTCAGTGCATATACGTTAAAGCCTATGAGTAAGGTCTGAGCACATGAAGGTAAGGTCAGTGCACATGTGTTAAAGTCCATAAGTAAGGTCTGAGCACATATAGGTAAGGTCAGTACACATGCGTTAAAATCCATGAGTAAAGTTCTGAGCACCTGGAGGTAAAGTCAGTGCACATGTGAGGCAGGTCTGTGTAGGTCCATGTAGGGTTGGGGCACCTGTGGGTCTGTCAAGATTTCCAGAAACACAGAAAAGGAGAGTTTTAAAAGGGCATTTTATTTCATAAAAATCTGAGAAATTAAAAAATGATTGGAGGATAAGTTAGTAACCCACTGTAAAAGTTTCATGTACCCAGAAATTCTGTACTTTCGGATATAAGTCATTTTCTATACATGTGTAGCCTAGAAGGATGAACTTGTACTTTCATATAGTAACATGAACATGACTAGGTGTGTGTTTAGCCATCTTAAACTGTTAGCAGCATATTTATGAGCATGAGTAACTCATTAGAAGCATGACTATGAGTATGTTTAGCCCCCTTAAAATTATGAAAATATGTACGATAAGCATCATGCTAGTAATATTAAGAAAGAATATGTATGCCATGAAGGGAAAACAACAGCATTCTGTGAGGTTGGACTTCGGTCCCTTCTGCGGGAAGGCGATACGTAACACCGCAAAAGTAAAAGATCTCAGGGGACGGCGATACGTAACGCCCTGGTTTAAAATCCTATTGATTCAGTCTTCGGTCCCATTGTGGGGCGGCCTTTGTGGGACGGTGATACGTAACGCTACTGGGCCACAAGAATCTAGGTGGGAGTTCGCTCTTGGGTCTGCGCAGTACTCTTTCGTTCTTTGTGTGTGTGGGCCTCCTGTGTTTGGGGCGGCTATCTGGTTCCGTGAATGGCAATAATATGAACTCTCATAAAATGTGATAATAGGAAATTGTTCTTGTACTGAGGTCATGCTGCATGCATGGGTGTTGATACTAGTTAAAGAATCTGTACGTTCCTTGTTGAGTTATTTTAAGTAGATGATATAAAATGAACTATGCTACTGTTAACATCAGGAAAATGCATATAAATGATTATATAGATGCAAAGTTGACCCCGGTTTGTTTAGGATGCCTACTGAGCGTCACACTCACCCATGTGACACACATTTTTCAGGAAATATAGAGGAGGAGGTTGAAGTGGAGGCAGCAGCAGAGGAATAGAGTTAGCACAGTGAGTATGCTGCGGATTGAATGTTTTTTTTCTATACGTAGGGGTGTGGGGTGGAAAAGCCCATGTGGGCTCATGTGTAATTTGGAACATGAACCTATACTCTTTTTGGAGATTATGAATGGTTGAGATACTTATCTACATTTCTTGTAACCTGTGGTTTCTCTCTCATGTGAATGTATATATGTTACATAATATTGTGCTTCCACGATACGTAAGACATGATTGCTTTGGGGTCCGATAACAAAAAAATATCCCCAAAAATTTGGGGATCGGATCTTGGGATGTTACAGGGAAGTTAGCGACGACAAATGATGAATTTGTTGTTACTTTGAAGGTAACATAGAGTAAAGAATGCTTATCTATTTGAAATACTCACCCTAAATATGAACATCAGAGATCCTACAACTTTCTGATGATAACTTGAAAGTGATGGATCACGAAGAATGTGCATCAAGGGACTAATGGCTACCTGATCATTGAACATCAGACATACAATCAGAATATAGTAAATAGTTTCATTTAGGTAAATGACTAAGGTGAACAAAGTTAGATACTTTGCATTGTCACAATACCGTAGAATAATAGTCCTCTGATGTTGAAAAAGAGGGCCATAAATCTGTGGGTAACTCATCCATAGATCGAATATGTTGACAAGCATCACTGACGATACGAGCAACTTCACCATGTGATCCAGGCAAATTTTGCTGATTGCATTTATGACTGTGGGGATCTAATGCACCCACAATCCCCAGAACCTAGTAAAGAAAAGTACCAGTCACAATGCTGAAACAGAGGCAAAATAGGATGCCTCCATGCAAGTTCAAAAACATGTACCTTTAGCACTTCTCGCCTAGTGGACCAAGCGAACTCACCATTCAACAACTTTAAGAGCAAACCAAGCAACTGTGGGAACTCATTGTATGGTGAAATAACATAGATGAAAGAAGATTATCATTCCTCAGGTATTAAGACACTTCAAATTCATAATCAGATGTTGATCAATGTAAGCATCAATACAAAGTGGAGAAAATTGACTAAACCGTTCAATAAGAAACTCCAAAGAGGAATAAGCACTTTGAATAAAGCCTCTTCATGAAGACAACCATTTGAGGCTTTAACATACAAAGAAGACCTACTTACATGGCATAAGCAAAATAATCAGTGGCTAGTAAAAAAATGACGACTACACCAACTCATAAACTCCAAATAAATGTTAAAAATTAGCTGTTCATGCAAGATTTAAGCTAAAAATAATAGTCGAACTGGTATTATACGAGGTAACAGTGATATGCATAAGGAAAAATTAAAGAACGAGGATATAACATTTGTCACTTATGAAGCTACTAAACATGACTTGCATTAAGAGGTTGAAGAAAACTCTAGACAAACCTATGAGAAAAACATATACTGTAATTGTATACCTAAGCAATGGCTCAAAAGACCTTTTCAAAATTTCTTGAAGTTCAGATAGAAAAACAAAATCAAGAAATAACATTGAGATATTTGTGAAAAAAATACCATGTGCTCTGAACAACTTGACCAAGTGTAGACACTGCCACTTCCCGTTTAATAACGGAGGCTCCATCCATGAGAGCTTCAACGATCGATGGCATTTGTTCACTAAGATACGGCCTCATTGCAAAACCACCCTACACAAAAACCCAAAATAACAACATGAGACAGGGAACATATTTGATAGTTAATAAAAAAGTGAACATAGCTCACTGTTTGCTGCTCTATTAATGGAAAATGCATCAAAGATGAATAAAGCAACATGTACATTTGCTAACCAGTGTAGCTAAATAGCACCCTAGGCATCAAAAATACTCGACCATAAGAGTAATATAATCACACATGAATTGTCTGAATACAGTGTTAGGTCCAAGGACTGGGAAATTTCCAACCAGTGGCCTGTCAATTGCCAACACATTATATATAGACCAAATTCCCCAGGTAGATTCAGGGCAATAGACTGAATAGAGGGGCCAGACAAAATCCTCATACCAGTCAGAATGTAAAAATGAGCTTATCTCATGTGCATCTTGCACCCATAAAATTATGGAGAACACCTTGTGCTTGGCCTTATTAGGCTGTGAGAATAGAGCAAACATGTAACACCAAAATCATCAAAGCTTTTTCTAACTTATCAAGCTAGGGTGCATCCCACATCCCACCACATTGCTCTATCAAGTATTTCATAGTTAAACCTAGAAAAGCAGTGTCTTCATTTACGACATTGAACCATCTCATTTTGGGTCTTCCCCGACCTTTTCCAATTGACATTGAATTTAGACAACATTGCACATGCCCAAACCATTAGAATATATTTTCTTGTGAATTGTTATCATGTATATTATTATATTTCTGGCAAGCTTTCCAGAATCCAGATGTTCAGCAGAGGCTATGGTTGAACTTTGGTTAGTGGATTTGAGAGGTATTGGGGTAAATTCCATAAAGGCCAGGACATAAAGGTAATATTTAAAGTTTTCAAGGGTTGCAATTTTCACAGTATTTTTTTCTAAGAACTAACAGTTTAAGAATGGCATTTCTTTCATATCTATAAATCAAACTCAATCAACTTTCAAGTGTCAACACATGCATGATACACCAAGTTTAAGGCAAAGACAAAAAATAGATAGACAAAAGAAAAAATATGTTCTCAAGAGAAATAACTTCCAAAAGGTGCATCCTACATATAAGACAAGCTTAGTGAACTAGTTTGGCTACAAATGGAGAAAATTCTACAAACTTACTTTAAGGCCTTAGGGAGAATCAATGGTGCGGGAACTATTAAAATGCTTCATATACTTAGTAGAAAGAAAAGTAAGGACAAAGTTGGCATAATCAAGATAGTGGAAATAACTGAGTAGGAACATGCTTTGATATGTGATTATTTTCCAAGGTTCTTTCATAGCAATTGCCCAACCATGTTTTACAGATATAGCATATTAGGGCCCTCTTCAATGAGGTTCGAGTTTGAAGTGTGAAATATGAGATTCACACCTTAATATGAATATGTTAACACAAAAATCCTGAAGAAACAAAAGCTATGAGTTATTTGGCAAACATAAAGGTCTGACATCAGAACTTGGGATAAGTTTATAGTGTACACTTCAATATAATATCTCCCAAGAGAATGGATCCAGATAACTCCAACAATTCACCATCCGACCTTGTCATTTTCTTTGTCGAGCACCTGCTGCTGACTCATGTGAGTTGCATAGCCACTTCATTGGAGTGAAAAAGAAAACATCATTGTCCTATCTGGGAGGACAGAGGGCAGGAGTAGCTACAGAAGGGGTTAGGTGAGGATTCCAGAGTTATGCATGGAGTCCAGGGGAGGGGAGATGGAAGCAAGTGGGTAAGCCAGAGCAGGATGGGGATGCTAGACCAGGAAGTTAAAAAAGTGGACATGGCCAGAGAGGGAAAGGGGGTCTAGAGCAAGTGATGGGTGGCCAGAATGGAGAGGGGGTGTGGGTCTGGGTTTGGGTGGGGAATAGCCAAAGCAAGAAGGCGATCACTAAGCAAGGGGAGGAGGATGCTAAAGGTTGGGAAGAAGTAAAGGACTTCACCAATACCCCAGGTGGCGACCCTTTATGTCCTGAATGTCCAATGTGAGCCTTGAAGTGAACATATGAAATTCTTTAAATTTGTCTTGCTAGTTTATTTGTTAACACATTTTCCAAGACGTGCTCCATTTTAGATGTAGAAGAAGATTATTTACCAACCTATCTAAACTTGGCATTATCGTAGTTCTTTAAACACAATAACATCTTTAAATGTTATCCAATACTACCTAAGTCAGAAAAGTTGAACAATGTTTTAGCAGATACATAATCCTCTGAAGAAGACGAAGGATACAAAATAGCTGCATGAATAGCAAGTTTTAAAAATCATAGATTTTTGGGAGAAAAAGTAAAGTTCAAGCTGAATCCGGATTGACAAATTTAATCCACTAGTTGTGCAATTCAATTTATTAAGACAATAGTGTTAACTTGAAGTCTGTTCTCAGCTAATTGCAATGATGATGATTAACTAGAAAATTTCATACCCGCTGCATAAAGAATGAACAAAATTGAATTCTTGACCAGCTCAAAAAGGCTGAAGAACTGTTCCAATTGACTGCACTAAATGAAGAAACTTTTAGAAGTCACAATGCATAACTGAGTCTAAAACATAAGATACTAGCATGGGATTGGTGAGTAGCATCATCTTCACTAATAACAGAAAATGCAAGCAAAAAGGATTGTTGCACAAACCATGCCCTAGGATGACAATTCACCACCCCATAGGCTTCTGACTCACCATATGGGGCAAACCTAGGGTGTGAGCTAGTAATCACACCAGGGGTGTGTTCATCATAATGCCAAATGGGGAGAGAGAGAGAGAGAGAGAGAGAGAGAGAGAGAGAGAGAGAGAGAGAGAGAGAGGTCCAAGTTGTATCAGATTGATTCTTAAAGGATAGAACTAGTGAAATATGAAATTCATACAATATGGGGAAAAACCATGTGTGATCAAAAATGACAAGTCCATGCAAAAGAAAGCAATATCCAACAACATCAGTAGTAAATTTGGGCCACCCAATATCATCCATCTAGAACAAAAATGAAAGGGAAAGAAGGAAATCAATTGTGCAATTGCTTGAGCTCATTTCTAACCTGACAAAGACTTGAGATGTTCAGAAGAAGGGTAGATGTGAATGGTGTGACAACACCATGAAATCATTTGCCTGCTTATAGTAAATAACATTTTATCAAAACTTGAATGCCAGCCAAATGCTTTATGAGTTCTATTCATACTTAAATTGCACATCAACATGCATTTATTTCCTCATGAGGTAGATCATGAGTGAGTCAAAGTTGGCCAATAAGTGACATTCCAAAATCAGGACCAATAAGTATTTCCCAAAATTTGAAATTAAATTGGATATCTATATTCCATGGTTTCCATCCACTAACACACATTTCTAGGGAAGATACATGTCATGCATTCAAGTAAGGACCAACAAACTCAATTGGACATTAACAAAGAGACTAGGGAAACATAAGAATATGATAAATTAGAAAAAAGAGACCCTAGACAACTCATTTCAATAGATTATAGATCAATTGCCATTCTTACCTTTGTAGTCTTCGATATTGAATATAGAGGCAAACTCATCATTTTGGGCCTGAAAACAAGACTAGAAATCTCAGAAATCATCATTCACCTTTATATATGACAAAAAAGTAATCAAAAAGATGAAAACAGTGTACATCTAAGTAAAGGGAAATACATATTCACACTGATTATACAAGATTGTAACATCAGGTGGTGCCGGCACCACCTGAGCCGCCCCCATATATATATATACATTTCTACTTATAAAAAAATAAGTAAGGACAATTGCTACCTCCACGTTACAAGGATCAATCTGTCCTGTCGTAGAAACTGCACTCTTAAACCTGTAAAAAAAATCCATGACCCATCTCACTTATTTACCGATGACATAAAGTGTTCACACAAAGATTTGGACCATTTTAGAACAACAGAGACTCATCTAAACATTTTTCTAAAGCATCTGTTTCCTCCTCATCAACTTGAAAAAATTGAGATAAAATTTTTGCCTTGTTTCTAGCCATATAAAAGGTGTAAGTATGATCTCCAATTATTTTAGGAAAAAAAATCCTTGAGAAATATATATGGATGGTAAAAAATAAAAGTTTTTAGGTAAAATTTTAATGTAACAAAAGTTTTAAAAGGATTGATGTAAAAATTAAACTTCACTTGGTGCACTTAGCCCAACCACTAGCAATCTACTAAACAAAAAAATACACTCATGAAAATATGGCAACAAAGCATCTGCCTACATTTTTTCTAAAACATGAGATTCCTCTTGATAAATAACAAGCTAAGCTGTAAACCTCACTGAATATCCAAAACATAGGCTGAAAAGGGAATTCCAAGTAGTCCCCACAGACATGCCAAAATAAAAGTAGTTTCAAAAGGCCAAAATCATTAAACTACTTAAATTTAGTAAAAGTAGAAAGATGAAAAAGAAAAATGTGCTTTAAGGAAAGTATCAAAATTGCAAAACGCAAAACACAAAGAATCAGCTGAAAGAACAACATAAATCTACAGTAAATGAAATCAAATTTACTGACATCAGGGATGACAATTGGCAAAGAGAGCACCAGGGGAAACGCAGTTTAAAGTAGGACACCCATTTTCTATGTAGGGACAAAAATATTAAAAAGAAACACTTCTGTCAATAAAACACGAGGAAAAAGGATGAAATAACAACCGTATAGAAGGTTCATTCATTGGTGCTTCCACATTTGCATATGTCTGGAATGCAGATGTAAATCTCGTAGCAGAATCAAAGCCAGATCCGAACCTACCAAATGTCAACCTAGCCCTCTTCGCTTCCGGCACTCGAAGATGTTGGGGTATAATGACATGCTTGTTGTCAAAAATGTTAACCTCAGAAAGTTTATCTGACAGAGTAGCTACTTCCACCTTTGAGGATGCAGAATTGTTAGCATGAGGTGAGGAAGGGCCCGTCTCAGCATCAGAGTTCGCAACCTTTGATTTTTGGCTCGACTTGGGCCGCCACTCCATGTTGGGTTGAGAAGCTGGAACAAAAAACAAGATTTTTGAGTTCACTCCTCCTACCGTCGGGCGCCCAGAATATGTCAGAGGAGACCAAACACACTAGTTTCTCCCACCTCCCCGCACAGCTCGCTGGAGCAAGGAACTATCGCACACAAATCACTAGAGAAGGGGGCGATCATGCATAGACCGCCGGGGTAGACCACCACTACGGCTGCTACTGTTGCTTGCCGCCACGGCTACTACTACTGCTGCCACCACTACAGGCCGCTGAGGTTAGCCCCCACCACCTACTCGCTCACCCTACGCCACACGCCACTATCGCGGGCGTCGTCCGCTCACCCCGCCTGTCGCGGAGTCTCAATGTAGGTGGCGAACGGGGCAGGATCTTCCTTGTGCATAGAAGGTAGTGTCGGGCAGCTGTTGTGGGATTGCAATAGGTAGAGCAGGGCGAAGGCGGTGGCGATGATGACCCCGCCTTGTTGCGGCACATGAGGGATAGGGGTGGCGGAGGGAGGCACGGGCGAGGTGCTGGGGCAACGTTGAGCAGCGATGGGGGGTCGGGATCTGGCCATGGCTGGTGGCTGGGCTTGAAGGAGGCTGGCCGTTGGAGAGGGGGACGAGTTGCTCCGACGGGGTGAGGGAGGGGGAGCGATGGGAGGGGAAGAAAAGGAGGGAGAATTAAGGGAAATCAGGTGCCAAAATGGGAGGGGAAATGAAAAAGATCAGGGGTCAAATTTCTGGCCATTGGGGAGTCTCCAATTCTTACGTTTTGTTTAGTAAATAACATTTTCCTACGTTTTATTAAAAATATAGGAATATCCAAGATATATTCTCACATTTATGTGCAAACCGTAGGAATAGATAAACTTTTACAATGTTTCTCACACAACTGTCGAGATAAGGTGTCCATATACCTACGTAAATATAAAATGTAGGAAAAATAGATACGAAAGTTTAGAAACATAGGAAAAAATGAGATTTACCCATATTTTTCTCAACCGTAGGTAAAATTCATGGTTATAGATCAGATTTGTTGTAGTGAATTTTGTTTTATGGAGTCTATTAGTTGGAGTCAAAATTGTAATAAACTTATATTTGGAATTTCAATGAATCAGTCATATTATGCCTTTATGTTTACTTTGATTGAGACGACTGCATCGTTGTCACGTTCCGAGCAAATGCGTTCCGCTACTATCGGTTTGGGGCGTAACAGAAGTGGCATCAGAGCCTATGCTTTCTAAAATCCCTAGGTCATTAAGTCCAAGTTATAGGTTGAGTTATCCTTGTCAGTTACCTTATAGGAAACCCGATGAGATTTGGGTAGAGCCATGGGCTAACCAACAAAAATTATGTTTTTCTTAAGATAAAAGTGATCCAAAGGCGTGAATAATTATTGTCTAATTTTTTTTGTAGGCTAAGATGGCTGCAGAGCGTGCTCAGTGGAGGAAAATGTAGCATACCATCCAAGGGTTAACTCAGGCCTTGCAACAAGTAGTGCAAGGTGGAGCACATCATGGAATAGGAGATTTGTATGGTAGTTTCCAATGGATGAACCTCCCTAAGTTTAGTGGGTCTATTGACCTAGATGATATAGAGAATTGGGTTCGAGAGATAGAAAGAACCTTCAGGGTTATGCTATGTACCGACCTAGAGAAGGTGCTATTGGGAACTTATCAATTAGAAAGAGATGCTCGGGCATGGTGGGAATCCATGGAAGCAATCTTGCCCAACGACCAAGTAACATGGAATGAGTTCTTGGAACATTTTAATGAGAAGTATTTTTCGTAGAGAATCCGAGAGAAGAAGGCTATGGAGTTTGCATAACTAAAGCAGCGAAGCTTATCGGTAGCGGACTATGAAGGATAGTTTTCTAGATTAACCTGTTATGCACCCCATTTAGTCGGCACGGAAAGAATGAGAGCAAAGAGATTCATCAATGGTTTGAAAGTAGAGTTTATTCCTCAGTTGGCTCCATTAGAAATACAGGCTTATGCTGAGATGGTCAAGAAGGCATAGCTATTAGAAGATGCTATGGATATGGCCGAATGAATTAAAGAAAAGATTGCCAAGAAAGGGTTAGCAAATGGATCCAAGAATGGGGAACTCATAAATGGAAAGCTACCTTGGTCTAAGAGATATAAGACCTACTGAGCATTCGCTCACCTAGTGTTTCTCCCATAATTTTTAGGTAAAAATAATGAAGGTGAATGCAACTAAGATGGGCAATGACAAGAGTGAAGAGAACCCCGGCCACTTAGTTGATCCCTTCAAGACTTATGTCAAGTCTAGATTTGTCAAGAGTCTATTGTAATTTTCATTTATTGAGTCTATTAGTTGGAGTCAAAATTGTAATAAACTTATATTTGGAATTTCAATGAATCAGTCATATTGTGCCTTTATATTTGCTCTGATTGACAAGACTGCATCACTGCCATGTTCCGAGCAAATGCGTTCCGCTGCTATCGGTTCGGAGCGTGATAAAAGTGGCATTAGAGCCTAGGCTTTTTAAAATCCCTAGGTCATTTTGTCCAAGTTATAGGTTGAGTTGTCCTTGTTAGTTACCTTATAGGAACCCCTGTGAGATTTGGGTAGAGCCATGGGCTAACCAATAAAAATTATATTTTTCTTAAAATAAAAGTGATCCAATGGTGTGAATAATTATTGTCTAAATTATTTTGTAGGCTAAGATGGCTGCAGAGCATGCTCTGTGGAGGGAAATGTAGCATATTGTCCAAGGGTTAACTCAGGCCTTGCAACAAGTAGCGCAAGGTGGACCTCATCATGGAATGGGAGATTGTATCGGAGTTTCCAAGGGATGAACCCCCCTAAGTTTAGTGGGTCTACTCACCCGGATGAGGCCGAGAATTGGGTTCGAGAGATAGAAAGAACCTTCTGCGTAATACAATGTACCGACCAAGAGAAGGTGATATTGGGAACTTATCAATTAGAAAGAGATGCTCGAGCATGGTGGGAATCCATGGAAGCAATCTTGCCCAACGACCAAGTAACATGGAATGAGTTCTTGGAACATTTGAATGAGAAGTATTTTTCAGAGAGAATTCCAGAGAAGAAGGGTATGGAGTTTGCATCACTAAAGCAGGGAAGCTTATCGGTAGCGGACTATGAAGCGCAATTTTATAGATTAGCCCGTTATGCACCCCATTTAGTCGGCATGGAAAGAATGGGAGCAAAGAGATTCATGAATGGTTTGAAAGTAGAGTTTATTCTTCAGTTGGCTCCATTAGAAATTCAAACTTATGCTGAGATGGTCAAGAAGGCCCAACTATTAGAAGACGCTATGGATATGGCGGAACGAATTAAAGGAAAGATTGCCAAGAAAGGGTTAGCAAATGGATCCAAGAATGGGGAACTCGTAAATGGAAAGAAGAGGTCAAATGGAGGTAATGGTTCTCGAAAGGAGAAGAAACCTAGGAATGAGGATCAACATGTTGTTCCAACTAGGGAAAAGTGTGAGCATTGCAATAAAGGACGGCAGAAACTGGAAGAGTGTTGGTGGTAACTCGGGAAATGCATTCGTTGCGGGAGTGAAGACCATAGGATTGACCGTTGTACTCTTATAAAAGAGCAAGCGCCGCAACATAAGCAACAAAGTGGACCGAAGCGGCACGGCATGCTACAAGCGTTAGAAGGTAACTTTAAACCTGCCATATTCACAATTACATGCTTGGATATTGTTATCGTATTATTTTGGCATGCTATGAGAATGGAACTAGCTAGAATACATGTTTTAAAAATGGTTATTTTCCCCACTATTATGCAAAGAAAAGCTTGTGAATTTCGGGACCAAATTCTTTTAAGTAGGCGAGGGTGTAGCAACCCAAAAGATAAGAATGGAATAAATAGTTATGATTATATGATATTTAAGGAAAATAAAAATTTGAAAGAATAAGAACCTTTAAATAAAGATTCACGTTAAAAATATAATAGGGCTAATGTGGGACTTAATAAAAATCTATTGGAGTAAAATATTAAACCTGTTAATCAGCTTTAGGTTGAAGCCCACTAAGCAATAACATGATAAATAAGAGAAAATGCCACTTAAACAAGAGCTAATGGGTTGGCCATGAAAGGCCTGGTCGACTCTCGGTTGGCTTAGGTCTTGTTTTAATAAGAGATAGGTCGACCGATGGATGGGGTTGGCGGCGTTTATTGAGGAAGGGTTGGATCAAAGCATGGAAAGTTTGAGTTTGATCGGGTTAAGAACTCCTTAGTAGGAATCAGACGGTATGGTTATTATAAATAAGAACCCCCGGTGATGGTAGAGCCATCGTGCTCCTACCGTTGCTAGTTTGTGCTGCTACTGTTGTTGCTGCCGTGCCGCTGCGTTGGTTGCAGAGAAACCATGAAGAAGTGTTGGCTTCTTCCTCTTCTTCTTCCTTTGGCTTCCAATTCGTCTGCGACGTCCGACTTCTTACTCTTCTTCTTCTGCTACTTCTTATTCCTTCTTCCCCGTCTTCATCATTGTTGGTTAAACCTCGTAACGTAGGCAATCTCCCAAGCCAAACTAAAATAAATCATCATGCTAGATAATAGAGCATGTATATTTCATCCATGACTGTTCCTACTAGCTATTTTTCTCGTTTATTGCATGCAAACTTGGATTTGTAACGATCGGAACCATTTTCTGCATGAACAAGAATTAGCGATGAATACGGTGGACGTTATTTAATTGACGCTTGTCCAAAAGGTCGCTAATTCTTGAATTAGCGACGGCCTGGTAGACGCTAATTAATAAGTGCCCACTGAACCTGACGTCAATTCTTTCTATGTATTTAATAATTAACACATGTTTAGAATGTAATAAGTATGGAACCTGTTTGTAAAATTTTTGCATGAGCATGTTTCTAGGATCACCCTATTTTTCTCTTGATTATCATATATTCTGATCCTTTAAAATCCCCATAGAAAGCAAATGGCTATTGTTCATGCAATTCCTAAAGAAATGAACAGGGGTTGGTTCCTAAGAGGGTACCTGCCCGATATCTGAAGGGTTGTAAATCGAAAAGAATTAGCATATATTTGCACAGACGTGAATTTATAAAATAGCGCCTCTCTATAGAGATGCCAAATCATGTTTAATTTATTAAAATTGAAATAACATGAAAAATCATGAATTAACATCCGTTGACATGGACGCGAATTAAAGATATGGCACCTCCGTACACGGATGCCAATTAATATAATTTTTATTTAATTGGGGTAAATTCTAGAATTGGTGCCTCTTTAAGAAGTCACTAAATCTGGAATTGACGCCCTTCTAGACAGACGTAATTTCCTTGTCTCACAATTTTCATCGAGTTTTGACCCTTATCGCAAGTCTTCTAGCACTATTGTCTCATAATCGAGACGGAGTCCGTGTTTCACGAGTTTTCATGCTGACACACTATTTCATGGAGATTGAATGACCCTCCGCCAGCTATTCCTTCCGCCGGATTGGAATTTCTTTCTCTAAAGTCTCCATAAGTCTCCGCTAGCCTTGGAATCCCTCAAGGCGGCTGAGTGGGTTGTACCCTAAAAACCCATGAACCGTATTCTTGTCAGGTCACTCTAAAAAAACATGATGCCCTAGCCATCATAGAGCACTGTTCAGGTGTTCTATGAGAGTCCTGTCACTGTCTAGAATTAGTATCCAGTACAGTTGACGCCATATTTGAATTAGCGTTCGCGACAGGTGACACGATTTCCTTCGTGCCATCATAGAGCGTTGTTCAGGTGTTCTATAAGAGTCCTGTCACTGTCTAGAATTAGCGTCTAGTATAGTTGACGTCATATTTGAATTAGTGTCCGTGACAAGTGACATGATTTCCTTCGTGCTTGTACTGTTCACTGAATTAGCGACCATCGCAGTGGACGCGTATTCTATAATTGGCGGTGGCTAGAGTGGACGCCAATTTATCCCAGATATTTGCACTTCGTGAGTTTTCATCGATATTTCCGCTATGTTCATCTTTGAAGTTTTTGTCACGCCCCGAACCGATAACAGCGGAACGTGTAGTTCGGAACGTGGTAGTGATACAGTCGTGAATAATCAAAGCAAACATAAGACACGAAATTACAACCTGGACAATGTGGGCCAATTTAACCTTTATTGATATTCAAATATTCGAACTACATACCTTGACTCAACTTACATAAGTAAAGAAAGGACTCACTATTACATTTTAATAAAAAGAAAAGACTCAAATGACAGGACAAGACTCAATGAAAAGTAAAAGACACTGACTCAATTCTCCAAACACTCAACACTCTTGCCCTTCCCCATCAGATTGGTTGTCTTCGACATCATTACCTGAAAAATGTTAAAATAGGCTGGTGAGCAAAAAGCTTATTAGGAATTACATCTCTCATGAAGCAGAATATAAGTGATTAGCCAATTAACATGTTCATGACGATGCAAGGCATGGAACTAGAAAATCATGATGATCAATCTAACGGGAAAGATGAATATTAAAGTCAAAGGTAGTTACGAGCTCAAGAGAAATAGGGATGAATTCCCATGCAGAGTCAAGGACAAGCTATCAGAATATAACAAGGACAGATACTTAGATGAACATAACTTCAGAATTGGCCAGAATATAATAGAGTTCCAATAAATATAAGCAATCTAGTAGAATATCTAAGTTATCAGAATAACCGAACAATAATTTATCAGAATAACAGAAATAACAGAATTAACAGAGTTTACAGAATAACAGATATAACAGAATAACAGAATATAACAGATGTACAGAGTTTGGTGCAATGCCACACCCAGAATTACCATGGTTTACAGAATTGGACTTCCGTCCTACCTGGCACTGAAAAGTCGCAGATGCACAGCCCTAATGTTTCAGAATCAGATTTGGCCAAATACAGAGTCAAAGGGATATGTTCTCAAATTGTTGACAAGAAGATTCCAAAAGGAGTAGAGTGTCAAGACTAACAGAAAACCAAAGTGACACGGATCAGATTCAGGATTTTTAGGGTACAACTAGCTCGGCTGCCTTGAGAGAATCCAAGGCTAGCGGAGACTTACGGAGGTCCCAATGACTAACTTGCCAGTCCAAAGGAACGGAATGTCCAACGGAGAGCTCGTATGTCACCGAAAACCAATCATGAAAAAGGGGCTCCATCTACGGACGTAAGATGTGAGTGCCAAAAGACTCGAGGTATGGGTCAAAATCGGAAGAAAACGGTGAGAACATGAATGCGTTAATTATAGAATTCACGTCCATCCAATTCTATAATTAACTATAATTAAATAAACTTATTTTAATTGACGTCCGTGAGTAGTGTCATTTATTAATTAGCGTCCACTTGGAGGGACATTAATTCTATGATTTTTAACTTAATTTATTTAACAAGAATTCACATCAATATCTATTTAATTGAATAATTTCAAAAATATACATTCAAAGACACATTTATTTATTTAAAATAATTTAGAGAAATAAAATATATGATAATTAGGAGAAAAATATGAGAATTCTAGATATAAAATTTTAATAATTTTATGTTATATAATTTAGTAGATATGAGTTTTCAAAGATATAGCTACAAGTTATATATATATATATATATATATATATATATATATATATATATATATATATATATATATATATATATATATATATATATATATATATATATTAATAAATGATTTAACTCCTTCGCAGAGTGTCGTTGAAAGAATTCAACGACACTGAGTGTGTTGTCATTTATAACAAATGAATAGTGTCAATTTTTTAACCTCCCGTTCTAGATGTACACATGTCAGAATTACGCAATCTATATACCAACATGAAGGGCTCAAAAAACTCTACCTAACTAGACGTTCAAAATAATTTTTCGTTGAGAGATGGGGGATCTTGAGATAGGAGGCATGAAAAATGGTGCAACCACTCTCACTACCTCGGTCTCCACCCCACTAGTACGCCCATAAATTTTCATGGCCAAAGGTCACTCGGACACCCACGAATAAGATGTTAAAGCAAATAAATCTAACTATCGCTATAGTATTTTACCGTATTATAACGTGTTACGTAAAATCCAATAGAATAGAATGTACATTAAATCTTATTTTCTTTACATGATTTCATAGATATCTAATAATTCATGATGTAAAACTTGTACAAACCAAGTAGAGATTATGCAAGATTAATTTGATCTGCTTTGAGAGAGAACACCTACAAGAAACTTGAGACTATGAACTCGAACATGAGATATAAGCATGATGTTATGATCATAAAAGTATGTATTATCCTTGTTAATTGAGTTTACCTGTCAGAGAGAACACCTACTTGAAGTTTGATAGGATGAAGACAACGACCGAAGGGAAGAAGTAATAGGGAGTAGAGGAAGCAGACACGCTTCACGGCACAATAGGAACGTCACACAGAAGACGAACGGGAAGTAGAGGAAGACGATCAGCAGCATCAACAAGATGCCCCTGCGTTTCAAGGGGATGTATTTATAGTGTTGATGAGCCATATGAATCCGAATGCGTGCATGGTTCCAAGTCGGTTTAAGCTTTCCCGATGGTTTTTCTTATTTCCAAAACTCCAGCCGCCATCCCTATTTTGATCGGGAACCTAAAGCTTTCGGTCGATCTAATCTCTTCTAGCAGCCTCTAGTGGGCTAAGGGCCCATTACTCTTTCTAAAGAATTAGTTTATACGTAGAAAGGTTTTTTTTGGGTAAGGCCCAATTAGGTCAGGTGAATGCAGAATGGCCATTATGCTCATGTGTTAATTACGTAAGAAGAGTCGTGGTTATTTAGAAGCCCACAAATATTCATCTTTCCCCAAGTCTTTTGGTATCCCGTGGGAACAAGGCCTATATATATAACAAGGAAACCAATTTGTGGGCAAAAGAGAGGCCCATCATATATGTAAGCTTTAATAAAAATGTTCAAAGATGGTTTAATATCTACAATGCACTTGTAATATGTATATATATATTCATATATATATATATATATGGTTTATCTCTAGATATATATATATACATGAATATAGATGGCTCAATTACATTTGGGTTTTCATTATTTGCATGATGTAATATATATATATATATATATATATATATATTTATATATGGGGTTGATATATATATATATATATATATATATATATATATATATATATATATATATATATATATAGTATTATAACTACACACACATAAATATGTGGGTAGTTTCTTCATCGTGGCTTAAGGCTTGGCATGCATAATATACCACATATGTATATAGTTTTTAAAGCTTGTACAATGGATTTTTGAATTAAGGCATGTTAAATTATACCGGCATTATATATGTGTATATATTTTATATATGTGTGCTTAAAAGTTTGGGTAAAAGACCTTTGGATGGCACATGAGGTTTGGATCCATAGATTTATTTCAACTATTTTCATTTTTCATTTATCATAATTATTTCCTTTTCCAGTTCTTGGCTAATATTGAATAATTGTTGTCATTTATTCTCTTCATTAAAATTCTTGAGGTACTACAGTTTCAAAGGTTCTTGACATTCTCGGCTATCTTACTAAAAGCTTGATTCTTGGAACTCTTGGCCATTAATTGATGTGGAATTGGTCTAGAACTTAAAAGGGGCTATGGGTCCAAAAACTTGACACTCAATGCTAGAACAAAAGTGAAAGGGTCCAGATCTGATCCTATGGGTGAGGCAAAGCCCAAATGTATGCCGATATTATGGTTGATCGGGTGTGACATTGCACTAATGAAAAGCAAGATTGATTTATGATATTTCCACAAAAGATTGACATTGCAATTCATATATACATATGGCCAATCCTACTATGTTATTCTCATGATATACACTTGTGAATGCGAGCACCTTATTGAAATACTCGTCATTATCTCATCATGATTGTTCTTTAAATTATCTCCTAATTATTGTCATGTCTACTGCCTTTATAGTTCTTGATTATTATGTACTCTTGCATGACCTGCATATTCATGTTAAATCGTTAATTACTTAAAGCTAGCTTGGTCCAAGAGATATAAGACCTACTGAGCGTTCGCTCACATAGTGTTTTTCCCATATTTTTCAGGTAATAATAATGAAGGTGAATGCAACTAAGATGGGCAATGGCAAGAGTGAAGAGAACCCCGGCCACTTAGATGATCCCTTCAAGACTTATGTCAAGTCTAGATTTGTCAAGAGTCTATTGTAATTTTCATTTATTGAGTCTATTAGTTCTAGTCAAAATTGTAATAAACTTATATTTGGAATTTTAATGAATCAGCCATATTGTGTCTTTATGTTTACTCTGATTGACATGACTGCATCGCTGCAACGTTTCGAGCAAATGCGTTCCGCTGCTATCGGTTCGGGGCGTGACAAAAGTGGCATTAGAGCCTAGGCTTTTTAAAATCCCTAGGTCATTATGTCCAAGTTATAGGTTGAGTTGTCCTTGTTAGTTACCTTATAGGAACCCCGGTGAGATTTGGGTAGAGCCATGGGCTAACCAACAAAAATTATGTTTTCTTAAGATAAAAGTGATCGAATGGTGTGAATAATTATTGTCTAAATTATTTTGTAGGCTAAGATGGTTGCAGAGCGTGCTCAGTGGAGGGAAATGTAGCGTACTATCCAAGGGTTAACTCAGGCCTTGCAACAAGTAGCGCAAGGTGGAGCTCATCATGGAATGGGAGATTTGTTTCGGAGTTTCCAAGGGATGAACCCCCCTAAGTTTAGTGGGTCTACTCACCCGGATGAGGTCGAGAATTGGGTTCGAGAGATAGAAAGAACCTTCTAGGTAATGTAATGTACCGAACAAGAGAAGGTGCTATTGGGAACTTATCAATTAGAAAGAGATGCTCGGGCATGGTGGGAACCCATGGAAGCAATCTTGCCCAACGACCAAGTAACATGGAATGAGTTCTTATAACATTTCAATGAGAAGTATTTTTCAGAGAGAATTCGAGAGAAGAAGGATATGGAGTTTGCATCACTAAAGCAGCGAAGCTTATCGGTAGCACACTATGAAGTGCAATTTTCTAGATTAGCTCGTTATGCACCCCATTTAGTCGGCATGGAAAGAATGAGAGCAAAGAGATTCATGAATGGTTTGAAAGTAGAGTTTATTCTTCAATTGGATCAATTAGAAACTCATACTTATGCTGAGATGGTCAAGAAGGAACAACTATTAGAAGACGCTATGGATATGGCGGAACGAATTAAAGGAAAGATTGCCAAGAAAGGGTTAGCAAATGGATCCAAGAATGGGGAACTCGTAAATGGAAAGAAGAGGTCAAATGGAGGTAATGGTTCCCGAAAGGACAAGAAGCCCAGGAATGAGGATCAACATGTTATTTCAGCCAGGGAAAAGTTGGAGCATTGCAATAAAGGACGGCACAAACTGGAAGGGTGTTGGTGGAAACTCGGGAAATGCATTCGTTGCGGGAGTGAAGATGATGGGAATCGACGCCGAGGTAGTACTTTTCATATTGCATTTATATCCTTTAGTTTATTTTTATATCCACGGGAAAGTATACGCGCAATTGTACGGCTTTATCGGCCAATGCGTCACTCCCGTAGATTATGTGGGTTTCTATGTAATTTGCCCATGGGACCAGCAAGGGGGCCCTCAGCCCTTTCCCATTGGTCCACTTAGACCATGTGGGGCTGGTCAACCAGCCTAGGTGGCCTTCTAGATGAGTGGACTAGTCATATGCCACATGGGTAGACAAAGGGTTAAGAATGTCAACATTCTACACCCATCCCACCTACCCCCATTCAACCTTCCATTCAAAACCTACCCATAGTCAATAGGCCGCCCCCCCTTCATTTTGTAATGTTTTTTTTTGTGTTTGTGGCATGCAATCCCAGCCCTTCAATCCCCATCCCTAGATCTAAGGGTGGATAATTGATTTGGTTGGAATCATATAAAAGATTATATTTTTATGTGAAAATCAATGAAAATCAGAATTTTGTTGAATGAGCAAGAGCTAGCTGCGCCCCCAGCCCTCTCTCCTCCGGTTCTCCCCTTCCCAAGTCTCCATTCTAGAGTGTTATCTCCTTTCCCCACCCTCCGGTGATCATCGGTGCCGCCGCCGCCGCCGTTCGTGCCGCCATCGAGCCGCCGCTGCAGTTCTGTCCGCGCAGTACCACAACAACTTCCACAAAATTCCCACCTCAGCCATGAGCTCAGATCGAGCTGGGAATTTTACTGGGTGTTCCAGAGGTGCCAAGAACATCCCCTAAATTTTGGTTTGTCATTCAGATCCCGTTTAGTATTTTTAGATTTTCGTCCACTCTTCCACTTCTGTTCTGTTTGCTGTCTGTTTCCATTTTCACCCGCCCTGAGTTTTAGGTCTTAGGCCCACTTTTTGAGTTTTTTTTCATCTCACAAATTTTACTGGCGTTTCCTTCCATCCACCCCTTCATCCACAATTTTTCTTAATTTTTGGTTCGTCCATCTCATATTTTATAAAAATCGTTCTCAGTCCCATCTACAGTTCTGTCCACCTGTTCCCAGATCCGACCATCAGTCACTCCAAAAATCATCTCAAATCACCCCCACCTCCAACTCCAATTCCCAAAATTTTCCCCGTTCCATGGTTTGATTATCTACAACTTTGCAGAGGATCTCAAAGTCCGAATCCCACTGTAAGTAGGCGGTCAACGGCCTTTTACAGGGATCTGATATGCTGATCTGAGATTTCTGGAGTAGTGGAGCAGAAGATTGAAAAATATCTAAGGCCCTGGTCCGCATAGGTTCAGAGGAATCCACTGGCCCTGCGTTTGAGGATTTTGAGTCCTCTTTCCAACGGCACTGGTTTCGTCGCATTCCGGCGACGGGGCTGATCACAGCGGCCATTTTCGTCCGAGCGCGCGCTGCAAAACAGCAGCAACCAGCCCGTGGGCAGCAATTCCGACGGGTACCGAACGGAGCCGCCCGGCCTCCGATCGCCGTTCCGGCGTGCCGCCAGCCCGGGGATCGCTTCTACCAATGTCCCCACCACAGCAGTGACACCGGGTCCGACACGGCCCCTCCGGACAGCGCGTGGGCCCCACGGTCGTGATTACGCGTGTAGCCGAATCAACACACGAAGCTGCCCGTCATCCCGAATTCGGTCCTCCCGGGCCCATTTGTGTCACCCTTTACCTCCCTGCGTGGAGTGGGCATATTCCCATTGCTGTAATTATTGTGTGTTAAGTTCCCCGGGAGTACGAGTTTCGGCCGGGTCCGTCGTCCCCACACCGAGCGCGTGGAGGTATCGTTCTCGCTCCCTACACTCGGCATTTGCTTATTTTCATATATACTTGTTTATGCTGCTGCTAGAGAGCATGATAGGGTAACTAGCTCGCTTTCTATTTGTATCACTGCTGCTGCGAGAGTGAGCATTACCGTCCCGTGACCCGATCCGGGCACGAAAGAGAGAGCCGACCACCCTAGCTCTTGCCGGTTTCTCAACCGCGCACGTCCGACGCTTCTCTCGTTAAGGGACGATCACGAGCTTGTCGTGTCCGTGTCTCGTCCCGCATCAGAAGACCATAGGATTGTCCGTTGTACTCTTATAAAAGAGCAAGCGCCGCAACATAAGCAACAAAGTGAACCGAAGCGGCAAGGCAGGCTACAAGCGTTAGAAGGTAACTTTAAACCTGTCATATTAACAATTGCATGCTTGGATATTGTTATCGTCGTATTTTGGCCTGCTATGAGAATGGATCTTGCTAGAATACATGTTTTAAATATGGTGATTTTACCCCATTGTTATGAAAAGGAAAGCATGTGAATTTGGGGACCAAATTCTTTTAAGTACAGGAGGGTGTAGCAACCCGAAAAATAAGAAGGGAATAAATAGTTATGATTATATGATATTTAAGGAAAATAAAAATTTGAAAGAATAAGAACCTTTAAATGAAGATTCACGTTAAAAATATAATAGGGCTAATGTAGGCCTTAATAAAAATCTATTGGAGTAAAATATTAAACATGTTAATCAGCTTTGGGCTGAAGCCCACTAAGCAATAACATGATAAATAAGAGAAAAGGCCACTTAAATAAGAGCTAATGGGCTGGCCATGAAAGGCCTGCGTCGACTCCCGGTTGGCTTAGGTCTTGTTTTAATAAGAGATAGGTCGACCGATGGATGGGGTTGGCGGCGTTAATTGAGGAAGGATTGGATCGAAGCATGGAAAGTTTGAGTTTGATCGGGTTAAGAACTCCTTAGTAGGAATCGGACGGTAAGGTTACCCCCGGCGATGGTACGTAGAGCCATCGTGCTCCTGCCGTTGCTGGTTTGTGCTGCTACTGTTGTTTCTGCCGTGCCACTGTGCTGGTTGTAGAGAACCCGTGAAGAAGCGTTGGCTTCTTCCTCTTCTTCTTCCTTCGGCTTCCTATTCATCTGCGACATCCAACTGCTTCCTCTTCTTCTTCTGCTACTTCTTGTTCCTTCTTCCCCGTCTTCGTCATTGTTGGTTAAACCTCGTAAGGTAGGCAATCTCCCAAGCCAAATTGAAATAAATCATCATGCTAGATAATATAGCATGTATACTTCATCCATGAATGTTCCTACTAGCTATTTTTCTCGTATATTGCATGCAAACTTAGATTTGTAATGATCGGAACCATTTTCTACGTGAACAAGAATTAGCGATAAATATAGTGGACGCTATTTAATTGACGCCCATCCAGAAGGTCGCTAATTCTTGAATTAGCGACAGCCTGGTAGACGCTAATTAATGAGTGCCCACTACACCTGACGTCAATTCTTTCTGTGTATTTAATAATTAACACATATTTAGAATTTAATAAGTATGGAACCTGTTTGTAAAAATTTTGCATGAGCATGTTTCTAGGATCACCCTATTTTTCTCTTAATTATCATATATTCTGATCCTTAAAAATCCCCATAGAAAGCAAATGGCTACTGTTCATGCAATTCCAAAAGAAATGAACAATGGTTGGTTCCTAAGAGCGTAGCTGCCCGATGTCTGAAGGGTTGTAAATCGAAAAGAATTAGCATATATTTGCACAGACACGAATTTATAAAATAGCACCTCTCTATAGAGATGCCAAATCATGTTTAATTTATTAAAATTGAAATAACCTGAAAAATCATGAATTAATGTCCATTGAGATGGACACGAATTAAAGATATGGCACCTCTGTACACGGATGCCAATTAATATAATTTTTATTTAATTGGGGTAAATTCTAGAATTGGTGCCTCTTTAAGAAGACGCTAAATCTGGAATTGACGCCCTTCTGGACAAACGTAATTTTCTTGTCTCACAATTTTCATCGAGTTTTGACCCATATCACAGGTCTTCTAGCACTACTGTCTCATAATCGAGACAGAGTCCGTGTTTCATGAGTTTTCATGCTGACACACTATTTCATGGAGATTGAATGACCCTCCGCCAGCGATTCCTTCTGTCGGATTAGAATTTCTTTCTCTAAAATCTCCGTAAGTCTCTGCTAGCCTTAGAATCCTCAAGGCGGCCGAGTGGGTTGTACCCTAAAAACCCATGAACCGTATTCTTGTCAGGTCACTCTAAAGAAGCATGATGCCCTAGCCATCATAGAGAGTTGTTCAGGTGTTCTGTGAGAGTCCTGTCACTGTCTAGAATTAGCATCCAGTACAGTTGACGCCATATTTGAATTAAAGTTCGCGACAGGTGACACAATTTCCTTCGTGCCGTCATAGAGCGTTGTTCAGGTGTTCTATGAGAGTCCTGTCACTATCTAGAATTAGGGTCTAGTATAGTTGACGTCATATTTGAATTAGTGTCCGTGACAGGTGACATGATTTCCTTTGTGCCTATACTGTTCACAGAATTAGCTACCATCGTAGTGGACGCGTATATAATTGGCGGCGGCTAGAGTGGACACCAATTTCTCCCAGATCTTTGCACTCTATGAGTTTTCATTGATATTTCCGCTACATTCATCTTTGAAGTTTCAAAGGATCTTGACATTCTCGGCTATCTTACTAAAAGCTTGATTCTTGGAACTCTTGGCCATTAATTGATGTGGAATTGGTCTAGAACATAAAAGGGGCTATGGGTCCAAAAACTTGACACTCAATGCTAGAACAAAAGTGAAAGGGTCCAGATCTGATCCTATGGGTGAGGCAAAGCCCAAATGTATGCCGATATTATGGTTGATCGGGTGTGACATTGCACTAATGAAAAGCAAGATTGATTTATGATATTTCCACAAAAGATTGACATTGCAATTCATATATACATATGGCTAATCCTACTATGTTATTCTCATGATATACACTTGTGAATGCGAGCACCTTATTGAAATACTCGTCATTATCTCATCATGATTGTTCTTTAAATTATCTCATAATTATTGTCATGTCTACTGCCTTTATAGTTCTTGATTATTATGTACTCTTGCATGACCTGCATATTCATGTTAAATCGTTAATTACTTAAAGTTAGCTTGGTCCAAGAGATATAAGACCTACTGAGCGTTCGCTCACATAGTGTTTTTCCCATATTTTTCAGGTAATAATAATGAAGGTGAATGCAACTAAGATGGGCAATGGCAAGAGTGAAGAGAACCCCGGCCACTTAGATGATCCCTTCAAGACTTATGTCAAATCTAGATTTGTCAAGAGTCTATTGTAATTTTCATTTATTGAGTCTACTAGTTGGAGTCAAAATTGTAATAAACTTATATTTGGAATTTCAACGAATCAGCCATATTGTGTCTTTATGTTTACTCTGATTGATATGACTGCATCGCTGCAACGTTCCAAGCAAATGCGTTCCGCTGCTATCGGTTCGGGACGTGACAAAAGTGGCATTAGAGCCTAGGCTTTTTAAAATCCCTAGGTCATTATGTCCAAGTTATAGGTTGAGTTGTCCTTGTTAGTTACCTTATAGGAACCCCGGTGAGATTTGGGTAGAGCCATGGGCTAACCAACAAAAATTATGTTTTCTTAAGATAAAAGTGATCCAATGGTGTGAATAATTATTGTCTAAATTATTTTGTAGGCTAAGATGGCTGCAGAGCGTGCTCAGTGGAGGGAAATGTAGCGTACTATCCAAGGGTTAACTCAGGCCTTGCAACAAGTAGCGCAAGGTGGAGCTCATCATGGAATGGGAGATTTGTTTCGGAGTTTCCAAGGGATGAACCCCCCTAAGTTTAGTGGGTCTACTCACCCGGATGAGGTCGAGAATTGGGTTCGAGAGATAGAAAGAACCTTCTGGGTAATGTAATGTACCGAACAAGAGAAGGTGCTATTGGGAACTTATCAATTAGAAAGAGATGCTCGGGCATGGTGGGAACCCATAGAAGCAATCTTGCCCAACGACCAAGTAACATGGAATGAGTTCTTATAACATTTCAATGAGAAGTATTTTTCAGAGAGAATTCGAGAGAAGAAGGATATGGAGTTTGCATCACTAAAGCAGCGAAGCTTATCGGTAGCGCACTATGAAGCGCAATTTTCTAGATTAGCTCGTTATGCACCCCATTTAGTCGACATGGAAAGAATGAGAGCAAAGAGATTCATGAATGGTTTGAAAGTAGAGTTTATTCTTCAATTGGATCCATTAGAAACTCATACTTATGCTGAGATTGTCAAGAAGGAACAACTATTAGAAGACGCTATGGATATGGCGGAACGAATTAAAGGAAAGATTGCCAAGAAAGGGTTAGCAAATGGATCCAAGAATGGGGAACTCGTAAATGGAAAGAAGAGGTCAAATGGAGGTAATGGTTCCCGAAAGGACAAGAAACCCAGGAATGAGGATCAACATGTTGTTCCAGCCAGGGAAAAGTTGGAGCATTGCAATAAAGGACGGCACAAACTGGAAGGGTGTTGGTGGAAACTCGGGAAATGCATTCGTTGCGGGAGTGAAGACCATAGGATTGTCCGTTGTACTCTTATAAAAGAGCAAGCGCCGTAGCATAAGCAACAAACTGAACCGAAGCGGCAAGGCAGGCTACAAGCGTTTAAAGGTAACTTTAAACCTGTCATATTAACAATTGCATGCTTGGATATTGTTATCGTCGTATTTTGGCATGCTATGAGAATGGATCTTGCTAGAATACATGTTTTAAATATGGTGATTTTACCCCATTGTTATGAAAAGGAAAGCATCTGAATTTGGGAACCAAATTCTTTTAAGTGCAGGAGGGTGTAGCAACCCGAAAAATAAGAAGGGAATAAATAGTTATGATTATATGATATTTAAGGAAAATAAAAATTTGAAAGAATAAGAACCTTTAAATGAAGATTCACGTTAAAAATATAATAGGGCTAATGTGGGCCTTAATAAAAATCTATTGGAGTAAAATATTATACCTGTTAATCAGGTTTGGGTTGAGGCCCACTAAGCAATAACATGATAAATAAGAGAAAAGGCCACTCAAACAAGAGCTAATGGGCTGGCCATGAAAGGCCTGCGTCGACTCCCGGTTGGCTTAGGTCTTGTTTTAATAAGAGATAGGTCGACCGATGGATGGGGTTGGCGGCGTTAATTGAGGAAGGATTGGATCGAAGCATGGAAAGTTTGAGTTTGATCGGGTTAAGAACTCCTTAGTAGGAATCGGATGGTAGGGTTATTATAAATAAGAACCCCCGGCGATGGTAGAGCCATCGTGCTCCTGCCGTTGTTGGTTTGTGCTGCTGTTGTTGTTGCTGCCGTGCCGCTGTGCTGGTTGCAGAGAACCCGTGAAGAAGCGTTGGCTTCTTCCTCTTCTTCTTCCTTCGGCTTCCTATTCGTTTGTGACATCCGACTGCTTCTGCTTCTTCTTCTGCTGCTTCTTGTTCCTTCTTCCCCGTCTTGGTCATTGTTGGTTAAACCTCGTAAGGTAGGCAATCTCCCAAGCCAAATTGAAATAAATCAGCATGCTAGATAATAGAGTATGTATACTTCATCCATGAATATTCCTACTAGCTATTTTTCCCGTATATTGCAAGCAAACTTGGATTTGTAATGATCGGAACCATTTTCTGCATGAACAAGAATTAGCGATAAATACAGTGGACGCTATTTAATTGACGCCCGTCCAGAAGGTCGCTAATTCTTGAATTAGCGACAGCCTGGTAGACGCTAATTAATGAGTGCCCACTACACCTGACGTCAATTCTTTCTGTGTATTTAATAATTAACACATATTTAGAATTTAATAAGTATGGAACCTATTTGTAAAAATTTTGCATGAGCATGTTTCTAGGATCACCCTATTTTTCTCTTAATTATCATATATTCTGATCCTTAAAAATCCCCATAGAAAGCAAATGGCTACTGTTCATGCAATTCCTAAAGAAATGAACAGTGGTTGGTTCCTAAGAGCACACCTGCCCGATGTCTGAAGGGTTGTAAATCGAAAAGAATTAGCATATATTTGCACAGACGTAAATTTATAAAATAGCGCATCTATATAGAGATGCCAAATCATGTTTAATTTATTAAAATTGAAATAACTTGAAAAATCATGAATTAACGTCTGTTGACATGGACGCGAACTAAAGATATGGCGCCTCCATACACGGACGCCAATTAATTTAATTTTTATTTAATTGGGGTACATTCTAGAATTGGTGCCTCTTTAAGAAGACGCTAAATCTGGAATTCACACCCTTCTGGACAGACATAATTTCCTTGTCTCACAGTTTTCATCGAGTTTTGACCCTTATCGCAGGTCTTATAGCACTACTGTCTCATAATCGAGACGGAGTCTGTGTTTCGCGAGTTTTCATGCTGACACACTATTTCATGGAGATTGAATGACCCTCCGCCAACTATTCCTTCCGCCGGATTGGAATTTCTTTCTCTAAAGTCTCCGTAAGTCTCCGCTAGCCTTGGAATCCCTCAAGGTGGCCGAGCGGGTTCTACCCTAAAAACCCATGAACCATATTCTTATCAGGTCACTCTGAAAAAACATGATGCCCTAGCCATCATAGAGCGCTGTTCAGGTGTTCTGTGAGAGTCTTGTCACTATCTAGAATTAGCATCCAGTGCAGTTGACGCCATATTTGAATTTGCGTCCACGGCAGGTGACACGATTTCCTTCGTGCCATCATAGAGCGTTGTTCAGGTGTTCTATGAGAGTCCTGTCACTGTCTAGAATTAGCGTCTAGTATATTTTACGTCATATTTGAATTAGTGTCCGTGACAAGTGACATGATTTCCTTCGTGCCTATACTGTTCACAGAATTAGCGATCATCGCAGTGGACGAGTATTCTGTAATTGGCGGCAGCTAGAGTGGACGCCAATTTATCCCAGATCTTTGCTCTCCGTGAGTTTTCATCGATATTTCCGCTACGTTCATCTTTGAAGTTTCAAAGGTCCTTGACATTCTCGGCTATCTTACTAAAAGCTTGATTCTTGAAACTCTTGGCCATTAATTGATGTGGAATTGGTCTAGTACTTAAAGGGGGCTATGAGTCCAAAAACTTGACACTCAATGCTAGAACAAAAGTGAAAGGGTGCAGATCTGATCCCATGGGTGAGGCAAAGCCCAAATGTATGCCGGTATTATGGTTGATCGGGTGTGACATTGCACTAATGAAAAGCAAAATTGATCTATGATATTTCCACAAAAGATTGACATTGCAATTCATATATACATATAGCCAATCCTCCTATGTTATTCTCATGATATACACTTGTGAATGTGAGCACCGTATTGAAATACTCGTCATTATCTCATCATGATTGTTCTTGAAATTATCTCCTAATTATTGTCCTATCTATTTCCTTTATAGTTCTTGATTATTATGTACCCTTGCATGACCTGAATATTCATGTTAAAATGTTAATTACTTAAAGCTGGCTTGGTCCAAGAGATATAAGACCTATTGAGCGTTCGCTCACCTAGTGTTTTTCCCATATTTTTCAGGTAATAATAATGAAGGTGAATGCAACTAAGATGGGCAATGGCAAGAGTGAAGAGAACCCCGGCCACTTAGATGATTCCTTCAAGACTTATGTCAAGTCTAGATTTGTCAAGAGTCTATTGTAATTTTCATTTCTTGAGACTATTAGTTGGAGTCAAAATTGTAATAAACTTATTTTTAGAATTTCAATGAATCAATCATATTTTGCCTTTATGTTTGCTCTGATTGACACGACTGCATCACTGCCACGTTTCGAGCAAATGCGTTCCGCTGCTATCGGTTCGGGGCGTGACAAAAGTGGCATTAGAGCCTAGGCTTTTTAAAATCCCTAGGTCATTATGTCCAAGTTATAGGTTGAGTTGTCCTTGTTAGTTACCATATAGGAACCCCGGTGAGATTTGGGCAGAGCCATGGGCTAACCAACAAAAATTATGTTTTTCTTAAGATAAAAGTGATCGAATGGTGTGAATAATTATTATCTAAATTATTCTGTAGGCTAAGATGGCTGCAGAGCGTGCTCAGTGGAGGGAAATGTAGCGTACTGTCCAAGGGTTAACTCAGGCCTTGCAACAAGTAGCGCAAGGTGGAGCTCATCATGGAATGGAAGATTTGTATTAGAGTTTCCAAGGGATGAACCCCCCTATGTTTAGTGGGTCTGCTTACTCGGATGAGGCCGAGAATTGGGTTCGAGAGATAGAAAGAACCTTCTGGGTAATGCAATGTACCGACCAAGAGAAGGTGCTATTGGGAACTTATCAATTCAAAAGAGATGCTCGGGCATGGTGGGAATCCATGGAAGCAATCTTTCCCAACGACCAAGTAACATGGAATGAGTTCTTGGAACATTTCAATGAGAAGTATTTTTCAGAGAGAATTCGAGAGAAGAAGGCTATGGAGTTTGCATCACTAAAGCAGCGAAGCTTATCGGTAGCGGACTATGAAGCACAATTTTCTAGATTACCATATTATGCACCCCATTTTGTCGGCATGGAAAGAATGAGAGCAAAGAGATTCATGAATGGTTTGAAAGTAGAGTTTATTCTTTAGTTGGCTCCATTAGAAATTCAGACTTATGCTGAGATGGTCAAGAAGGCACAACTTTTAGAAGATGCTATGGATATGGCGGAACTAATTAAAGAAAAGATTGTCAAGAAAGCAAGAATGGGTTAGCAAACGGATCCAAGAATGGGGAACCCGTAAATGGAAAGAAGAGGTCAAATGGAGGTAATGGTTACCGAAAGGACAAGAAACCTAGGAATGAGGATCAACAGGTTGTTCCAGCTAGGGAAAAGTGTGAGCATTGCAATAAAGGATGGCACAAATCGGAAGTGTGTTAGTGGAAACTCGGGAAATGCATTCGTTACGGGAGTGAAGACCATAGGATCGCCCGTTGTCTTATTATAAAGGAGCAAGCGTCGCCAGATAAGCAACAAAGTGGACCGAAGCGGCAAGGCAGGGTTCAAGCGTTAGAAGGTAACACTAAACCTACCATATTCACAATTGCATGCTTGGATATGGTGATCGTAGTATTTTGGCATACTATGAGAATGGATCTAGACAGAATACATGTTTTGAATATGGTGATTTTACCCCACTGTTATGGAAAGGAATGCATGTAAATTTGGGAACCAAATTTTTTTAAGTGGGGGAGGCTGTAGCAACCCGAAAAATAAGAAGGGAATAAATAGTAATGATCATATAATATTTGAGGAAAATAAAAATTTGAAATAATAAGAACCTTTAAATAAAGATTCACGTTAAAAATATAAAAAGGCAAATGTGGGCCTTAATAAAAATCTATTGGAGTAAAATATTAAACCTGTTAATCGGCTTTGGGTTGAAGCTCATTAAGCAATAACATGATAAATAAGAGAAAAGTCCACTTAAACAAGAGCTAATGGGTTGGCCATGAAAGGCCTGCGTCGACTCCCCGTTGGCTCAGCTTTTGTTTTGATAAGAGATAGGTCGACCGATGGATAGGGTTGGTGGCGTTAATTGAGGAAGGATTGGATCAAAGCATGGAAAGTTTGAGTTTGATCGGGTTAAGAACTTCTTAGTAGAATTCAGACGGTAGGGTTATTATAAATAAGAACCCCCTGTAATGGCAGCGCCATCGTGCCCCGGCCATTGCTGGTTCGTGCTACTGCTGTTGTTGCTGTCGTGTCGCTGTGCTAGTTGCAGAGAACCCGTGAAGAAGCATTGGCTTCTTCCTCTTATTCTTCCTTCGGCTTACTATTCGTCTGCGACGTCCGACTACTTCCTCTTCTTCTTCTGCTACTTCTTGTTCCTTCTTCTCTATCTTCGTCATTATCTGTTAAACCTCGTAAGGTAGGTAATCTCCCAAGCCAAATTGAAATAAATCATCATGCTAGATAATAGAGCATGTATACTTCATCCATGACTGTTCCTACTAGCTATTTTTCTCGTCAATTCTTTCTATGTATTTAATAATTAACACATGTTTAGAATGTAATAAGTATGGAACCTGTTTGTAAAAATTTTGCATGAGCATGTTTCTAGGATCACCCTATTTTTCTCTTGATTATCATATATTCTGATCCTTTAAAATCCCCATAGAAAGCAAATGGCTATTGTTCATGCAATTCCTAAAGAAATGAACAGGGGTTGGTTCCTAAGAGGGTACCTGCCCGATATCTGAAGGGTTGTAAATCGAAAAGAATTAGCATATATTTGCACAGACGTGAATTTATAAAATAGCGCCTCTCTATAGAGATGCCAAATCATGTTTAATTTATTAAAATTGAAATAACATGAAAAATCATGAATTAACATCCGTTGACATGGACGCGAATTAAAGATATGGCACCTCCGTACACGGATGCCAATTAATATAATTTTTATTTAATTGGGGTAAATTCTAGAATTGGTGCCTCTTTAAGAAGTCACTAAATCTGGAATTGACGCCCTTCTAGACAGACGTAATTTCCTTGTCTCACAATTTTCATCGAGTTTTGACCCTTATCGCAAGTCTTCTAGCACTATTGTCTCATAATCGAGACGGAGTCCGTGTTTCACGAGTTTTCATGCTGACACACTATTTCATGGAGATTGAATGACCCTCCGCCAGCTATTCCTTCCGCCGGATTGGAATTTCTTTCTCTAAAGTCTCCATAAGTCTCCGCTAGCCTTGGAATCCCTCAAGGCGGCTGAGTGGGTTGTACCCTAAAAACCCATGAACCGTATTCTTGTCAGGTCACTCTAAAAAAACATGATGCCCTAGCCATCATAGAGCACTGTTCAGGTGTTCTATGAGAGTCCTGTCACTGTCTAGAATTAGTATCCAGTACAGTTGACGCCATATTTGAATTAACGTTCGCGACAGGTGACACAATTTCCTTCGTGCCGTCATAGAGCGTTGTTCAGGTGTTCTATGAGAGTCCTGTCACTGTCTAGAATTAGCGTCCAGTACAGTTGACGCCATATTTGAATTAGCTTCCGCGACAGGTGACACGATTTCCTTCGTGCTTGTACTGTTCACAGAATTAGCGACCATCGCAGTGGACGCGTATTTTGTAATTAGCGGTGGCCTGAGTGGACACCAATTTGTCCTAGATCTTTGCACTCTGTGAGTTTTCATCGATATGTCCTCTAAGTTCATCTTTGAAGTTTCAAAGGTCCTTGACATTCTCGGCTATCTTACTAAAAGCTTGATTCTTGGAACGCTTGGCCATAAATTGATGTGGAATTGGTCTAGAACATAAAAGGGGCTGTGGGTCCAAAAACTTGACATTCAATGCTAGAACAAAAGTGATGGGGTCCGGATCTGATCTCATGGGTGAGGCAAAGCCCAAACGTATGCCGGTATTATATGGTTGATCAGGTGTGGCATTGCACCAATGAAAAGTAAGATTGATCTATGACATTTCCACAAAAGATTGACATTGGAATTCATATATACATATGGCCAATCCTACTATAGTATTCTCATGATATACACTTGTGAATGCGAGCACCTTACTGAAATACTCGTCATTATCTCATCATGATTGTTCTTGAAATTATCTCCTAATTATTGTCTTATCTACTGCCTTTATAGTTCTTGATTATTATGTACCCTTGCATGTCCGGCATATTCATGTTAAATCATTAATTACTTAAAGCTAGCTTGGTCCAAGAGATATAAGACCTACTGAGCGTTCGCTCACCTGGTGTTTTCCCATATTTTTCAGGAAATAATAATGAACATGAATGCAACTAAGATGGGCAAGGGCAAGAGTGAAGAGAGCTCCGGCCACTTAGATGATCCCTTTAAGACTTATGTCAAGTCTAGATTTGTCAAGAGTCTATTGTAATTTTCTTTTATTGAGTCTATTAGTTGGTGTCAAAATTGTAATAAACTTATATTTGGAATGTCAATGAATCAATCATATTATGCCTTTATGTTTGCTCTGATTGACACGAGTACATCACTGCCACGTTCCGAGCAAATGCGTTCTATTGCTATCGGTTCGGGGCGTGACAGCGAGGGAGCTCAGTTGGGCGACTGTGACAATGGACGGTGGCTCGTGGGAGTAGGGAGGAGGCAGCTCGTGTGAGTGGGGTCGCGGTTCATGCGTTTGGTTTAGGTTTTGACTTTATCACATGAGTAGTCAGAGTTTCCCACGTGGTAAAGCATCATTAAGGTAGGGGGACCCTTCATCCTCCTCGTATGTTTTCCCCGCTATTTCATGTTGGTTTGAGCCAGAATGAGAGGGTTTCATTCTTGTTGGAAAATTTTCATGTTTCGGGATGAGTGACAGTTTTGCAAATTCAAGTGGCCATTCATGGTTTAAATGCTATGGTTTTGTAGCTTAGATGTAACGCCCCGAGATCCGATTCCCAGATTTATGGGCATAATTTTTTTTTCTTTCTTTATCGTACCCCGTAGCATTACTTCGTACGTATCGCGAAAGCATGAATATATAAACATGCATACTCGCATGAGAGAGAGAAATCACAACTACTCGAAATATAAATAGTTTTTCAACCGTTCATAATTTCCAAAGGAGAGTACATGTCCATTGTTCCAGAATAAACATGAGTCCACATAGGCTCCCCACCCCATAACTATACACATAAGAGAGACATTCATCTATAGCATACCCAGATGAACTATGCACAAGCACTACTCCTCAGTTGCAGCCTCCTCCTCAACCTCCTTCTCTATGTCTCCAAAAAATGTGTGTCACAAGGGGTGAGTGTGACGCTTAGTAGGCAGCCTAAACAAATCGAGGTTAACTCGCATCTATATAACCAAATTATATACATAATTCAGATGTTAATAATAGCATAATCCATTCATTATCATCTACTTAAAATAACTCACATGAGGAAAATACATATTCTTTAACTAACATATAAGGTACCCATGCATGCGCTAAAACCACGGTGAATGATCAAGTACACATTATCACATTTTCGTTAGTCATGGAAACAAACAGCTGCCACAAATATAGGAGGCCCACACACACAAACGAATGAACAAATGAAAGAGTACTGCGCAGACCCGAGAGCAAACTCCCACCTAGATTCTTGTGGCCCAGTGGCGTTACGTATCGCCATCCCACAAAGGCTGCCCCACAATGGGACCGAAAACTGAATCAATAGGATTTTAAACCAGGCCGTCCCACAAAGGGACCGAAGTCCTATCTCACAGAAATGATGTTGTTTCCATTCATAACATTCACATCGTATTCACATTCACATTCGTACTCATTTTATAATTATTGGTATGATGCTTTATCATAACAAGCATGTTTCCAAATGGTTTAAGTGGTCAAATCACAACATAAGTTTACTTGATGTGGAAAGGAGCATAATCAGGTTACTGTATAAAAGAGGACATGTTTATTTCTAGGTTACACGTATGTAGAAAACAAATCATAACCACAAGTGTGGAATTTTTGGGAGCATGAAATTTTTACAGTGGGTTAATAACTCAGCCTTCTACCATTTCATAATTTTTTCAGATTTTTTTGAATTATTATGACCTCCCAAAACTCTCTTTTACCATGTTTCTAGAAATTGGGGATAGAGCCCCAGGGTGTCGACCTGTTCAAAGGAAGTGGCGACCTGTCAACCCTACACATGCATAGAAAATGAACCATAACTACAAGTGCAGAATTTCTATGAGCATGAAATTTTTACAGTGGGTTACTAACTTAGCCTTCTACCATTTTCTAAATTTTTAGATTTTTCTGAATTAATATGACCTCTCAAAACTCTCTTTTTCTATGTTTCTCTAAATTGGGGACAGTGCCCAGGGTGTCGACATGTTTAAAGGAAGTCTCAGCACATCCATGGGTAGTGTCAGCACTTCCAGCAGTTTCTAAAGGGGCAGTGTCGACACATCTATGGGAAGTGTCGACACATCCATGGGCAGTGTCAGCACTCCTAGCAGTTTCTAAAGGGGCAGTGTCGACACATCCATGGGCAGTGTCAACACTCCCAACAGTTTCTAAAGGGGCAGTGTCGACACATCCATGGTAAGTGTCGACACATCCATGGGCAGTGTCAGCACATCCAGCAGCTTCACAAGGGAAGTGTCGACACATCCTTTGGCAGTGTCGACACCACCCAGTATTTTCAGTTAAAAACTCCGAGAAACCTCACAAAAGCACATATCTTGATGGAAAAATCAGAGTATAAACATGGTAGTCAATCCTACATACCCTTAATCCCTCTTTAGTATATAGAAACTACTTTGAAATCATTTTAATGCATCATTGACCCCTAAGATTTGAGGATATGTGCCTACCTTCGAAATGATAAATCGACGATCCGGGGATGATATCCACACCCCAGATCCACCTAAGCTTTTCCTTTCAATCCGGGGATGAGATTCACACCCCAGATGCTCCCAAGACTTTGCCCGTGGTCCTCCACTTGCCCGATCGTCCACCCATGAACCGGATGGTCCGCCCACGAAGAGACGGAGTCCCTCACTCTCCTCTTACTTAAGAAAGCTAGAAGGTGGTGGAGGGTTGATGGAAATGGTTTGCTAAAGACTTTCCACCCTTGAAACCCACCTCCTTATATAGTTTTCAAGCTTCCCAAGGGTTTGTCCACGTCCCTCAAGGCTCTAACAAGCTCGAAGGTCGCTGGTTTTGAAGAGGAGTTAATGATGAGCACCTGTTCGGGCTTGAACAGGTGTGACCCTTAGACCTCCAGTCATAAATTCTATTGGATGCGCACTTCCATCGAGATTCAGGCTGGGACGTCTTCAGATGAAATCAAGAGGACTTCACGATCTAAATTTGGGTCACAGTTTCATCGAATTTAGTTATCCCTATCATGAGTTATGATTTTTTCAATATTAACATTTATTCTCCCTCGTTACAGCCGTGACCTTTCAGTAGCCCGAGGTAATTCGGGTATAACTATAGTGTTCAGGTAGAATTTGGCCTCTACCTCAACAGAGAAGTTGTAGCTGACACCCCATTCGAAATTATGGTCTTAGTTTCAGGTCATTTCATCAACTAAATACGAAGTTACGATTTTTCCATTAATTATGTGCAAATTTGCCGAATAGTCACTGTCACGCCCCGAGCGCGGAAGAAACTCGGAGACGCGTGATGAGTTTATATCGATCATGTCAATCAGAGCGTTAGTGTATTCAACACAAAGACAGAGTGCGCGAAAGTAAAGATAACCCAATCCTTTATTCAATCACAACCTTAAAAATACTTCTATTACAATCCACTTAATGAAAGTGCTAAGACTCAATAAAGGGAAAAGTACAACGATTGACTCAAAAATATAGAAAGATAAGACTAGTAGATGCTTGGATAGACGGAGAGCTCTAATCTCTTCACTCTTGACCTTCCCCATCCGATTGAGTCTCGTCATCGGACTTACCGGGAAAATAGGGGAAAATACTGAATGAGCGAACGCTCAGTAGGAATTATATCTCAAGAGCTGGCTTGCTTTAAGTAAATTACATGTTACATGAATGCAATAAAGCTATGCATATTTACGTAAAACGATAAGAGAGTATAACAAGAGATAATTGAGTGAACTAGCATGTCTTTCAATAATTATATACATGTCAAAATATTCAAGCAAGTATATTCATCATGTCATGTCGGGAATTGGCTAACACGTTTCAAGCAAGTATATAAATACCCTTTCCGGGTCACGCAAGTCATGTCATGTCAAGTCAAGGATGAGATTGTGGAATGTCTAATCAAGCTAGTCATGCACTTTGGTGCAATGCCACACCGTGATCATTACAACTCTCATGGGCACTAGTACTTTTGGGTGCTCCTCCCAGGACCAGATCGGGCCCTTATATGCGCAGACATTGATCGTGTATTTTTTGACATCCACTATGGTTATAGCCAATATAGAGTTTCAATGGAATAAGCTTGTAGGGACTTTAAGGTAGATCTTGTGGAATAGAATTTCAAGGATTGAACATGATGTATAAAGATAACAATAACGGTACAAACACGATTAACGATAAAACTAGGTGGAATCGGCTCCCTAATTGGGTGCCAGGATAATAAGAATAAGCGCTCATATAGCGATGGTCGCTCGTTTTTGGACATGATAAGCTAGATAGAATTGAGGTCCACAAGTATGGCACCTAATTCATAAGAACACTAATGGCATGGTTTCCCATCCCATTAATTTAGAGTATTCTCATGACATCCTCTTAGCAAGTCATGAGGGCCGGTATACCATATTTCTTTAGAGTGACATGGTAATCAAATAGTGACATAGGTTTTAAGGGTACAACCAGCTCGGCTCCCTTGAGGGAATCCAAGGCTAGCAGAGTCTTTACGGAGGTCTCTATGATAAAGTCACTGGTCCAAAGGAACGGAATGTCCTATGGAGAGTTCGTCTATCACCGAGAAATAGTGGGTAATCGATAAAACAACGTGAAACATGGGACTAGATTCACGGAATGGAATATAGTGCCTAATAACTAACCCACTATAAAAGGGTTACAAAAGCCACGAAATTAGGAAATCAGTCAATTGGCATCTGGGTTTAAGTCTTCATTTTATGAATTGGCGCCCTTGTGAGGGTCATCAGTTCAATAAATGACGACTGTTCACTCAGTCGTTACGTCCAGATTAATATCTATAAACATTTTCCAATTTTGATTATTATAAAATTGACGCCTTTCATGAAGGTTTCAATTTAGTAAATAGCGCCCTAGTCAGGGGCGTCATATAACAAATTAAAGGGTAGGGTATATGTCGTCATTTCAATATCCAGGAATATTGTAACCATTTCTATAATTTCACAGTTTATCACTAAATTGGCGCCTGTTTATAGGGGCGTTCATTCAATTGACGACCTAATCTGGGTCGCTAATTCTTTGTCATATGATACAGGCACATGTCTGATCAAGATTCTAAAGACATGAACAGATAGGGAAAAATAACAGGAATTTATGGTCACAGTCATGCATTAGTGTACATGTAAGAGTTCATAGTTATTAAATTTTAAACATTGTACAATTATTAACTATCCAGAAAAAAGACGACTGTTTGCACGGTCGTTGATTTTAAATGACGCTCTATCTTGGGTCGTCAATTTCATTCATGCAGTAAACGGAGAAAATTCATTCTGGAAAACGAAATCTATAACTCCTTTAGACCTATATGCATGTATTCATTTAGTAATTATAGGATTTTGCTAAGTCTTGAGAAAACCTACCTTGGTGATGATCTGGTTGATGGAACGTTAAGAATATATATAAAGATTTGATCACAAACGATACCCTGTTTGAAACAGAGTAACCACGTAGAAGGAAGAAGACACAGTAGCTTGTTCTTCTAGCTTCAACAACAGCAGCAGCAGTTACGGTAGCAGAAAGCAACGGCCTTCAATCCTCTGTGCAACAAGGAAGAAGAAGAAAGGATGAAGAACTTCACGTTCTTTACGTACACCCACGGCAGAAGCAACCTTCGGAAGAAGAAGCTTTATGCTTCTCCACAACAATACATGAAGCACTGTCGAAGAAGTAGAAGACGGCTTCCTCTCTTCACAGTATTGGCAGCAAGAGGAAAAGGAAGAAAATGAAGAAGAACTTCCACGGCAGAGGAGTAGCAGCAGGACGTCTTTTGGCAAATAGGGTCAACATGGGTTTGATGGAGGGGATGGTATTTATAGGGGAAAGAATCCTAATGGGTTCTAGGAGTTTGATTGGAGTTGAAACTTCTTATGTAGACTCCTGATTAAACTTAAACATCCACGTGTTGATCCTTTCCTAATCAAAAGTTACCCGGATAACATCCTTGTTCGAACCAAACACTAACAGGATTAGTTTGAAAATGACGCCTAAGGTTGGGGCGTTAATTAAAAATGACGCATTTTTAAACAGTCTTCAATTTCTTTATATGACGCCTGTAAAAGGGGCATCAATTAATGAATTAGCGTCTGTTTTGTAGTCTTCAATTAAATGACGACCTTCTAAGAGGCGTTATTTACTTTTGGCCTAATTGGTATATGTTTTAAGTGTATATGAGTTGGGCCTTTATCTTTGGTTTAATCTTTTAAGATTTTACCAGGGTTGCTACACCCTCCCCCACTTAAAAGAATTTGGTCCCCAAATTCAATCGTATATAGACGTGGAGAGTGTAGGGTACATACCTTTTTAGAACAATTCTGGGAATCGTTTCCTCATAGACTCCTCGGTCTCCCATGTTGCTTCATGTTCTAAGCTTTTACTCCATTGTACCTTGACCATGGGAATAACTTTATTCCTTAATGTTCGTACCTCGCGATCGAGGATCTTCATGGGCTTTTGTTCTTACGTGAGATCCCTTTGAATCACCAGGTCTCCATGATCAATGATATGTGACGGATCGTGCACATACTTCTTCAAGATGGATACGTGAAATACATTATGAACTTCGGACAATTGAGGAGGTAAAACGGCGCGGTAAGCAACATCGCCAACTCTTTCTAGTATCTCAAAAGGTCCGATAAACCTTGGTGTAAGCTTGCCCTTAACACCAAATCTCTTTATTCCATGTCCAGGTGATATCTTGAGAAATACGTGATCTCCTACTTGGAATTCGAGATCTCTTCTTCTTGTGTCAGCATAAGCCTTCTGTCTAGACTGAGCAACTTGAAGTCTTTCTCTAATCAACTGAATCTTTTCAGTGGTATCCCTTACCATGTCTGGACCTAATAGTTGTTTCTCGCCAACTTCATCCCAGCACAAGGGTGATCGGCAACTCCTTCCGTATAAGGCTTCGAAAGGTGCCATTTGTATACTTGCCTGGTAGCTGTTGTTGTATGCAAACTCGACTAAGGGCAAGTGATCATGCCAGCTTCCACCAAAATCGATGTTACAAGCTCTGAGCATATCTTCTACCACCTGATTCGTTCTTTCGGTCTGACCATCTGTTTGAGGATGAAAAGCTATACTAAAGTTAAGTCTCGTTCCCAGCGAATGTTGTAGACCCTTCCAGAAGTGTGAAGTGAATCGTGGGTCTCGGTCATACACGATTGAGACAGGTACTCAATGTAACCTCACTATCTCCTTAATGTATAATGCAGCAAGAACATCAATTGACCATCGACTCTTGATTGGCAAGAAGTGTGCCGATTTGGTCAATCGGTCGATGATAACCCATATTCCATCATGTCCTCCTTTTGATTTAGACAGACCCATGATGAAGTCCATACCGATATCCTCCCACTTCCATTTGGGAATATCTAGAGGATGTAGCTTACCGGCAGGCTTTTGGTGTTCGGCCTTGACTTGTTGGCATATGAGACATCGAGACACGAAATCCGCTATTTCTCTTTTCATATTAGGCCACCAAAAGGTCCTTTTCAAATCTTGGTACATCTTAGTCGACCCTGGATGAATCGTGTACCTTGATCTGTGAGCTTCATCTAAAATCTTCTTCTTTAGCTCCTGACAATCTGGTATACAATTTCTATCTCTGAACAACAATCTTCCATCCGAAGCTATCTTGAAATCTGATTGCTCTCCAATCTTGCTTTTGATTTCCACTAGTACGGGATCATTATCCTGAAGTCCTTGTATTTTGGATAGCAAGTCTGGATGTATGCTTATATGGGCTAATGTGACACACCTACTGTCCTTGTCTATGCTTATATTAAGTCTAGAGAATTGTTCTAGCAACTTCCACTCCTGAATCATACAATTGGCTAATAGTGCTCTCGGCTTTCAACTGAGGGCATCAGCTACAGGATTACCCTTTCCAGGATGATATTGTATAGTGAAGTCGAAGTCCTTGAGATATTCTAGCCAACGTCTTTGCCTCATATTCAATTCCTTCTGAGAGAAGAGATACTTAAGACTTTTATGGTCAGAGTATACAGTAAACTGCACTCCGTATAGGTAATGTCTCCATATCTTCAGTGCAAACACTACCGCTGCCAATTCTAAATCATGGACTGGGTAGTTCTCCTCGTGCTTCTTCAATTGGCGAGAAGAGTAGGCTATAACTTTCCCTTGTTGCATTAAAACACATCCGAGGCTAATGCCAGATGCATCAGTGTATACTTCAAATTTCACGCCTTCAATTGGTAAAGCTAAGACCGGGGCAGTAGTTAGGTGATCTTTGAGAGCTTGAAAGCTTCTTTCACATTCCTCGCTCCATTCATAATGGATCTCCTTGCGAGTTAGCCTTGTGAGTGGTACAACTATCTTTGAGAAATCCTTAATGAATTGTCGATAATAACCTGCAAGACCCAAGAAACTACGGATCTCGCTAGCATTGGTCGGTCTTTCCCAATTCTTTACATCTTCAACCTTCAATGGATCTACGGATAAACCGTCTTTTGATATAACATGACCCAAGAAAGATACTTCTTCTAACCAGAATTCACATTTACTGAGTTTTGCATATAACTGATTCATCCTCAATATCTGTAATGCAATCCTCAAATGCTCCTCATGCTCTTCCTTGGTCTTTGAATAGATTAGTATAGCATCAATGAAAACCACTATAAATTGATCAAGATGAGGCCTGAAGATACTATTCATCAACTGCATAAAGGCAGTAGGGGCATTTGTTAGTCCAAAAGGCATAACAACAAATTCATAGTGCCCATACCTGCTTCTGAACGTAGTCTTATGAATGTCCTCATCTTTGATCCTTAGTTGGTGATATCCCGATCTGAGACCAATCTTTGAGAAGTACTTGGATCCAGATATTTGATCAAATAGTTCATCGATTCTCGGTAGTGGATATTTGTTCTTGATAGAAAGGTGATTCAACTGTCGATAGTCGATGCATAACCTCATGGATCCATCTTTCTTCTTTACAAATAGTACAGGTGCTCCCCACGGGGAAGTGCTTGGTCTGATAAAACCCTTCTTAAGAAGTTCCATCAATTGTTCTTTTAACTCCTTGAGTTCGGCAGGGGACATCCTATATGGGGCCTTAGAAACTGGACCAGCACCAGGGACCAAATCGATGGTGAAGGCCACTTCTCTTTGTGGAGGTAATCCAGGTAAATCTTCCGGAAACATATCCAGAAATTCTTGCACAACTGGGATGTCTTCTAGCTTAGTCTCCTTAGTCTCCTTAATGGTGACAAATGTAAGGAAAGATACACATCCTTTCCTTATTAGCTTGCTAGCTCAGAGAGTCGAAATAAGAGGTGACTTGCTCCGACTCTTAGGGCTAGTATAGACCAGTTCCGAAAAGTCTTTGAAAGTAACTTTGCTGTTACGGCAATCCACAGTTGCTTGATACTTGGATAACCAATCTGCTCCCAATATGACATCATATTCTTTTAGGTCTAAACATATGAGGTCGATAGGAAGATTTCTTCCTTTTACCAAGACTTCACAGTTTTGATAATGGTGAGTAAGGTCAACTTCGCTTCCGAGAGGGGTTGAAAGAACTAATTTCATCCATTCCGGTTCCATGGGTAATGGATTAGCAAAATTCTTAAAAATAAAAGAATGCGAGGCACCAGTATCAAATAAGACATATGTAGACTTGGAACAAACTTTCAATGTACCTTCCACTAGTCCGCCTTCATCTTGTTCTATCTCCTTAATAGCTTGGAGACGTGCATTCTTTGTCACCGGGCGCCTCCCGTCACCGGCTTGATCATTGAGTAAGGGACAGTCGGGAATCCGATGATCACGGCTCCCACAATGGAGACACGCTCCAAGTTTCCTCCAACATTCTTCGGCCTTATGTCCGGCCTTGTCACAGTGTTTACACACCACTTTAGAAGGTGTGGTGGTGATGGAGAACGGCTTGTTAATCTTTTTGACCTTCTTCTCCTAAGAAGACTCTCCTCCATTACTTGGCCTTTTCTTGTTGAAATTGGGTTTGAAAGTGCCGGAGCAAGTAACATGCTCCTTCTTGTCTCTCCCACGGATCCTATCAGATAGTTCCGTGGCATCCTCTAGTAGCTGGGCTCGTCGTACCATCTCCGAATAGACTTGTATGTCCATCGGGGCCAGTTGTGTGATAAACTGGGGCCTGAGCCCATTTAGAAACCTTCTAGCTTTCATTTTCTCGGTACTGACTAAATGCTTAGCGTACCAGGATAACCTTCAGAATTGTGCCTAATACTCAGCCACCGACAAGGATCGTTGTTTAAGTGCGGCGAACTCGACGGCCTTCTTCTCCTGGACTCGGTCTGAGAAATATTTATTGTTGAAATATTCAACAAATTCTTCCCAAGTAACTTGTCCTTGATCTAATGTGGCTTCTACCGACTCCCACCAACAGCGGGCGTCCCTTTCCAATTGAAACATTGCTAACAAGACCTTCTCTTGGTCCGTGCATTGCATAACTTGAAAGATATGTTCGGTCTCCCGGATCCAGTGCTCGGCGTCATCCGGATCAGTGGATCCCATGAACTTAGGAGGGTTCATGTTCTTGAAGCTTTGGTGGAGATTTCCTGCTCCACGATGTGCACCTCCTTGTGCCACCTATTGAAGTGCCTGGGTCATGCCTTGCAGAGTGCGCTGCATGTTGTGCCACTAGGCACGTTTTGCAGCCATTGTCCTACAATTACAATAACTATATTAATATGTGATTAGGTTCAAAGGTTTTGATTCTAAGTTAACTTAACCCTTGGTTCTACCCAATCTCACCGGTTAACGGTTTTAAACCTATCCTTGGACTTGGGTTTCCTAGGAATTGAATATCCTAGGCTCTGATACCACAAAAACTGTCACGTCCCGAGCGCGGAAGGAACTCAGAGACGCGTGACGAGTTTATATCGATCATGTCAATCAGAGCGTTAGTGTATTCAACACAAAGATAGAGTGCGCGAAAGTAAAGATAACCCAATCCTTTATTCAATCACAACCTTAAAAGTACTTATATTACAATCCACTTAATGAAAGTGCTAAGACTCAATAAAGGGAAAAGTACAATGATTGACTCAAAAATATAGAAAGATAAGACTAGTAGACGCTTGGATAGACGGAGAGCTCTAATCTCTTCACTCTTGACCTTCCCCATCCGATTGAGTCTCGTCATCGGACTTACCTGAAAAATAGGGGAAAACACTGAATGAGCGAACGCTCAGTAGGAATTATATCTCAAGAGCTAGCTTGCTTTAAGTAAATTACATGTTACATGAATGCAATAAAGCTATGCATGTTTGCGTAAAACGACAAGAGAGTATAACAAGAGATAATTGAGTGAACTAGCATGTCTTTCAATAAATGTCAAAATATTCAAGCAAGTATATTCATCATGTCATGTCGGGAATTGGCTAACATGTTTCAAGCAAGTATATAAATACCCTTTTCGAGTCACGCAAGTCATGTCATGTCAAGTCAAGGATGAGATTGTGGAATGTCTAATCAAGCTAGTCATGCACTTTGGTGCAATGCCACACCGTGATCATTACAACTCTCATGGGCACTAGTACTTTTGGGTGCTCCTCCCAGGACCAGATCGGGCCCTTATATGCGTAGACATTGATCGTGTATTTTTTTGACATCCACTATGGTTATAGCCAATATAGAGTTTCAATGGAATAAGCTTGTAGGGACTTTAAGGTAGATCTTGTGGAATAGAATTTCAAGGATTGAACATGATGTATAAAGATAACAATAACGGTACAACCACGATTAACGATAAAACTAGGTGGAATTGACTCCCTAATTGGGTGCCAGGATAATAAGAATAAGCGCTCATATAGCGATGGTCGCTCATTCTTGGACATGATAAGCTAGATAGAATTGAGGTCCACAAGTATGGCACCTAATTCATAAGAACACTAATGGCATGGTTTCCCATCCCATTAATTTAGAGTATTCTCATGACATCCTCTTAGCAAGTCATGAGGGCCGATATACCATGTTTCTTTAGAGTGACATGGTAATCAAATAGTGACATAGGTTTTAAGGGTACAACCAGCTCGGCTGCCTCGAGGGAATCTAAGGCTAGCAGAGTCTTACGGAGGTCTCTATGATAAAGTCACTGGTCCAAAGGAACGGAATGTCCTATGGAGAGTTCGTATATCACCGAGAAATAGTGGGTAATCGATAAAACAACGTGAAACATGGGACTAGATTCACGGAATGGAATATAGTGCCTAATAACTAACCCACTGTAAAAGGGTTACAAAAGTCACGAAATCAAGAAATCAGTCAATTGGCGTCTGGGTTTAAGTCTTCATTATATGAATTGGCACCCTTGTTAGGGTCGTCAGTTTAATAAATGACGACTGTTCACTCAGTCGTTACATCCAGATTAATATCTATAAACATTTTCCAATTTTGATTATTATAAAAATGACGCCTTTCATGAAGGCTTCAATTTAGTAAACATCGCCCTAGTCAGGGGCGTCATTTAACAAATTAAAGGGTAGGGTATATGTCGTCATTTCAATATCCAGGAATATTGTAACCATTTCTATAATTTCACAGTTTATCACTAAATTGGCGCCTGTTTACAGGGGCGTTCATTCAATTGGCGACCTAATCTGGGTCGCTAATTCTTTGTCATATGATACATGCACATGTCTGATCAAGATTCTAAAGACATGAACAGATAGGGAAAAATAACAGGAATTTATGGACACAGTCATGCATTAGTGTACATGTAAGAGTTCATAGTTATTAAATTTTAAACATTGTACAATTATTAACTATCCAGAAAAAAGATGACTGTTTGCACTGTCGTTGATTTTAAATGATGCCCTATCTTGGGTCGTCAATTTCATTCATGCAGTAAATGGAGAAAATTCATTCTGGAAAATGAAATCTGTAACTCCTTTAGACCTATATGCATGTATTCATTTAGTAATTATAGGATTTTGCTAAGTCTTGAGAAAACCTACCTTGGTGATGATCTGGTTGATGGAACGTGAAGAATATATATAAAGATTTGATCACAAACGATAGCATGTTTGAAACAGAGTAACCGCGTTAAAGGAAGAAGACACATCAGCTTGTTCTTCTAGCTTCAACAACAGCAGCAGCAGTTACGGTAGCAGAAAGCAACGGCCTTCAATCCTCTATGCAGCAAGGAAGAAGAAGAAAGGATGAAGAACTTCACATTCTTTACGTACACCCATGGCAGAAGCAAACTTCGGAAGAAGAAGCTTTATGCTTCTCCACAGCAATACGTGAAGCACTGTCGAAGAAGCAGAAGATGGCTTCCTCTCTTCACAATATTGGTAGCAAGAGGAAAAGGAAGAAAATGAAGAAGAACTTCCACGGCAGAAGAGTAGCAGCAAGACGTCTTTTGGCAAATAGGGTCAACATGGGTTCGATGGAGGGGATGGTATTTATAGGAGAAAGAATCCTAATGGGTTCTAGGAGTTTGATTGGAGTTGAAACTTCCTATGTAGACTCCTGATTAAACTTAAACATCCACGTGTTGGTCCTTTCCTAATCAAAAGTTACCCGGATAACATCCTTGTTCGAACCAAACACTAACAGGTTTAGTTTGAAAATGACGCCTAAGGTTGGGGTGTTAATTAAAAATGACGTCTTTTTAAACAGTCTTCAATGTCTTTATATGACGGCTGTAAAAGGGGCGTCAATTAATGAATTAGCGCCTATTTTATAGTCTTCAATTAAATGACGACCTTCTATGAGGCATTATTTACTTTTGACCTAATTCGTATATGTTTTAAGTGTATATGATTTGGGCCTTTATCTTTGGTTTAATCTTTTAAGATTTTACCAGGGTTGCTACAGTCACACCTCTCAGTGACAGCTGGCAGCAAAAGGCTCAGAACCTTGGGTTCTGATGCGAATTGGTTTTCCACCTCAACAGAAGAGTTTGGGTCAAGGGTCCAATCTTTCTAATGGGCCAAGTTTCATCTCATTTGGTTGAATGTGGGCCAAGATATCCTTATTTAAATGGGTGATCATTTTTCTGTAACTGTTTCGGCCTATTTTCATAAACTCCCTCTTGACCCGTATTAGGCCTATTTTTCAGAAATTATACTCTTTACCGAAGTTATTCCTTAACCAGTGGTTGTTGCATGGGCTTTGGTTTCACCTAATTCTGATCTTCCTACGATGAGTTGAGTATTTTCTAAAGGTTCTTTAATAATCTGTCTAGATTTCTAGCTCATTGAGTTCATGGGTCCGAATTGTACACAATTGGGCCAGTGCCCAATTGGTGGTCATAACATCCTTCCCCCCTTAAAATAATTTCATCCTCAAAATTGAATTGAAAATTTCTCTTTAAGGAAAAATTTACTCACCCAATAGTTGAGGGTATTCTTGGCGCATCTTGTCCTCCGGCTCCCAAGTTACTTCCTCGGAATGAGAATTCCTCCATAAGACTTTCACCAGCCGGATGGTCTTATTCCTCAACGCCTATTCCTTCCAGTTTATTATCTCGATGGGCTGCTCCACATAAGACAGATCTGCTCAAACTTCCAGGGCCTCATATTCTATCACATGCGAGGCATCTCGGACATATTCCCTGAGCATGGAGACATAGAGCACCGGATGCACATGTGCTAGAGCGGGGGGCAGTGCAAGTCGATAAGCCACCTCACCGACCCTTTGCAGAATCTCAAAAGGCCCGATGTATCTGGGACTAAGCTTACCCTTCTTTCCAAATCGCATGACTCCCTTGGTAAGAGACACCTTTAGGAACACATGGTCCCCTTCAGCAAACATCAACTTTCTCCGTCGCTGGTCTACGTAACTTTTCTGATGGCTCTGGGCTGTGAGGAGTCGCTGCCAGATTATGGATATCTTCTCTGAGCAGTGTTGTACCAATTATGGCCCGAACAGCTACTTCTCACCAGTTTCATACCAGCATACCGGTGACCTACATGGCCGTCCATAGAGTGTCTCATAAGGTGCCATTCCGATGGTGGAGTGGTAGCTATTGATGTATGCAAACTCTATCAGGGGTAAGTGATCATCCCACTTTCCTCTCCATTCAATACTGCATGCCCTTAACATATCTTCTAGCGTTTGGATGGTACGCTCAGATTGCCCATCAGTCTGAGGGTGAAAGGCCGAGCTGAGCCGCAACTCTGTCCCCATAGCCTGCTGCAAACTCTTCTAGAACCTCGCAGTGAATCGAGGGTCCCGATCAGAAATGATGGACAAGGGTGAACCATGCAACCGAATAATCTCAGCGATGAATAGTTTCGCTAAGGATTCGACTGGGGTTTGCTTGTTGACGGGCAGGAAGAGTGCAGTCTTTGTGAACCTGTCCACAATTACCCAGATTGTGTTATGCCTTCTCCTAATCATGGGTAGGCCAGACACAAAGTCCATAGTGATTTGTTCCCATTTCCACTGGGCTATTTCAATGGTCTGGAGAGGATCACCAGGTCTTTGGTGCTCAATTTTTACCTGCTGACAAGTGAGACATTTGGATACGAACTCCGCAATGTCTCGCTTCATTCCTGACCACCAATACATCCTCTTCATATCTTGGAACATTTTGGTGCTTCCAGGATGGATGGAAAATTTTGACCCATGAGCCTCTCGCATCAAGTCCTTCTTCATCTCCACATCGTCTGGTACACAAATCCTTCCTCGGAATGCAATCAATCCATCAATTCCCATTTGGAAGTCCTCATTGTTCAGTTGTCTCTGCAATGCCATGTCCTGCCTTTGTGCCTCAGTAATTCTATCTAAGTATGCAGGTCTAGCCGACAACCTAGCCAAGAGGCCGAATTGCTCCCTTTTCTCGGGTCGTGATTCGATCACACCCTCCATCATATCCCCCTCTCGATGCAAGCTCAACGCCATCAATTTACGGCTGAGAGCATCCGCCACCACATTCACCTTGCCTAGATGGTACTGTAAGGTGAAGTCGTAGTCCTTCAGCAGTTCGACCCATCTCCTTTGCCTCAGGTTGAGTTCCTTCTGAGTGAATATGTATCTGAGACTCTGATGGTCGGTGAAGACCTCAAACCGAACCCCATATAAATAGTGTCTCCAGATGCGCAAGGCATGGACAACTGCTGCCATTTCCAGGTCGTGAGTGGAGTAGTTCTTCTCATGGTCCTTTAATTGTCTTGAAGCATAGGTGATCACACGGCCATTTTGCATTAGCACACAACCGAGGCCGATCCTAGAGGCATCTGTATAAACAGTGAAGCCATCATTTCCTTGAGGGAGCGCTAACACTGGGGCTGACGTCAACTTCTCCTTGAGCATCTGAAAACTATCTTCACACTCCTCTGACCAGATAAACTTCACTCCTTTCTTGGTCAACTTGGTCATGGGGGCTACAATGGTGGAGAAGCCTTCAATGAACCGGCGATAATACCCGGGCAGTCCAAGGAAGCTCCTAATCTCCATGACTATCTTCGGTGCTTCCCATTTTATTACTGCTTCAACTTTGCTAGGATCCACCAATATGCCATTCCCGGATACAACATGTCTGAGAAACATAACCCGATCTAGCCAAAATTCACACTTGCTGAATTTGGCGAAGAATTTGTTCCCCCTGAGGGTTTGCAAGACTACTCTCAAGTGCTGCCGATGCTCCTCCTGATTGGCAGAATATATCAGGATGTCGTCTATAAAGACTACAAAAAACTGATCTAGATAAGGGCGGAAGATTTGGTTCATCTGTTCCATGAACACAGCCGGAGCATTGGTCAATCCGAATGGTACCACTAAGCACTTATAGTGACCATACCGGGTCCTGAAGGCCATCTTCGACACATCTTCGGGCTTGATTCTGATTTGGTGATAGCATGTCCTCATATCAATCTTGGAGAAGATCTTGGCAGATGATAATTGGTCAAATAACTCTTCAATCCTCGGTAGAGGGTACTTGTTCTTTATGGTGGCCTAGTTAAGCTTACGGTAATCAATGCACAACCGCATGGTCCCATCCTTCTTCCGTACAAATAAGACTGGTGCTCCCCATGGGGACAAGCTGGGTCGGATGAAGCCTTTATCTAGCAACTCTTGCAATTGCTTCCTGAGTTCAGCAAGTTCTGCCGGAGCCATTCGGTATGGTGGAACAGAGATGGGTGCGGTGCCTGGTACTAGCTCAATAGAGAACTTTGTCTCTCGAGCTGGTGGTAGTCCCGATAGATCCTTGGGAAACACATCAGGAAATTCTCAGACTATGTCCAAGTCTTCCAAGATCTTGACGGAGCCCTCTTCAAGCACCACACTAGCTAAGAAATAGTCGCATCCTCTACTGATCAGCTTGGAGGCCCGGATGGCTGATACCATCATTCTCCCAGACTTGTCCTTGGGGCATTGAAAGAAGAACGTTTCCTTCCCAAATTTTTGAAAAATCACCCTCTTCCGACAGCAGTCCAAGAGAGCACAGTGTTGGTCCAACCAGTCCATTCCCAGAATGAGGTCAAAGTCATTCATATCTAGGATGTATGCTTCCCCCAGCAATCTCCTCCCACTGATGTTGACTTCTATAGTGGGGATCACAAGCTTGGTGTGGACCTGTTTCCCGGTTGGTGTGCTAACTCTCATTTCACTGAAGAATGTGGCTTGGGGTGGGTTCTTCAGTTGGTTGGCAAAACTAGTGGATATGAATGTGTGTGTAGCCCCGGGGTCAAACAAGACCTTTGCATAAACATTATCCATAAGGAGCGTACCTTCAGCCACAGTCGGGGTATTATCTACCTCTTCTTGCATTAGTGCATAGACTCGCCCTTTGTACTGAATCTTCTCTTGTGGAGAAAATGACTTTTGTTGAGCCTTCTTAGGGCAGTTCCTCGCGATGTGTCTGGCCTCTCCGTATTCATAACACTTGCCTTCAGTCCTCCAGCATTCTTGTCCCCGATGGTTGCGCCCACACTGGATACAAAACGGAATCCTCGGCCCGCCCTTCGGAACCGGTCCTTGGCGCGCCACCTTTTCCTTGTCTCGCCTCCCTCCGGCCTGCATAGGCCTCTTGCTTGACAACTTCTGCTCCCTGGCGAACCTATAAATGGACATTTGTTAAGTCTTACCTCTTATATCTCTCCTAACATTTATGGCTTCAGTCATTACCTTGTATTTTCTTGTTCGGCTAGATGAGCAAGCCTAAGTGTCGTTGGGTAGGAGCCAGGGTCTTGGGTTGCAACATAGCGTCAGACACTGCCACGCAGCCCGTTGACAAACTTCTTCACCTTCCGATATGCGTCATCGAATATGTGTGAAGCATATTGACCCAGAGCTGAAAATTTGGCCTCATAGTCGGCTACCAACATGTTTCCTTGCTCGAGGCTCAAAAACTCTTGCTCCTTAGCGTCTCGCACATGCTCAGGAAAATGCTTTTCTCAGAAGACAGCCAGGAATTCTTCCCATAGTATAACACCATCATGGTAGTACGCGAAGGTGGTCCGCATCTTGGCCTTCCACCACAAGTTGGCCTGGTCTTGTAGAACATAAGCTGTCAGATTCACCTTTTCCTCTTCGGGGCATCGCATTGTGCGAAATTTCTTCTCCATTTCACTGAGCCACGACTCAGCCACCTTTGGACGGATCTCCCCCTTAAAAATAGGAGGCGCCAATCTTAGGAACCGATCGAGCACCGGTAGGTCGTGACATGGTGCGGCTGCAGGCTGCTGCAGCATTTATCACTGCATGGCCTGCATCAGCCCTTGGAAGCTCTGCATAAACTCCTCCAGGTTGACTCCCGCATTGGGCACCTATCTGCCGCCAACTACAAGAGCATGGACAGCCCCATCATTTGCCCCATTTAGGTCATCTCCCCTTGACCCCCTCTCGTCCGCCTGGGGGAGATCTCTTTGCCTTCTTGGCAGCATGGTTCTGAAAAACATACAATTATTTAAGTGAGAGGGTTTAAATGGTTTCCAACATACTCTACCCTTTCCCCACTCTAACCTATCACTTCCTCCACTATGGAACATCTAGAATGGTTGTAATCTTGGTTTGCCTCTCGTGCTCTGATACCATGTTGTAACGCCCCGAGATCCGATTCCCAGATTTATGGGCATAATTTTTTTTCTTTCTTTATCGGACCCCGAAGCATTACTTCGTATGCATCGCGGAATCATGAATATAAAAACATGCATACTCGCATGAGAGAGAGAAACCACAATTACACGAAATATAAATAGCATTTCAACCATTCATAATTTCCAAAGGAGAGTACATGTCCATTGTTCCAGAATAAACATGAGTCCACATAGGCTCGCCACCCCATAATTATACACATAAGAGAGACATTTATCCATAACATACCCAGACGAACTATGCACTAGCACTACTCCTCAACTACCGCCTCCTCCTCAACCTCCTTCTCTATGTCTCCTGGAAATGTGTGTCACAGGGGGTGAGTGTGACGCTCAATAGGCAGCCTAAACAAACCGGGGTTAACTCGCATCTATATAACCAAATTATATACATAATTTAGATGTTAATAATAGCACAATCCATTCATTATCATCTACTTAAAATAACTCACATGAGGAAAATACATATTCTTTAACTAACATATAAGGTACCCATGCATGCTCTAAAACCACGGTGAATGATCAATTACACATTATCACATTTTCGTTAGTCATGGAAACAAATAGCTGCCACAAACATAAAAGGCCCACACACACAAACGAACGAACGAACGAAAGAGTACTGCGCAGACCCGAGAGCGAACTCCCACCTAGATTCTTGTGGCCCAGTGGCATTACGTATTGCCGTCCCACAAAGGCCGCCCCACAATGGGACCAAAGATTGAATCAATAGGATTTTAAACCAGGCCGTCCCACAAAGGGACCGAAGTCCTATCTCACATAAATGATGTTGTTTCCATTCATAACATTCACATCGTATTCACATTCACATTCGTACTCATTTTACAATTATTGGTATGATGCTTTATCATAACAAGTATGCTTCCAAATGGTTTAAGTGGTCAAATCATAACATAAGTTTACTTGATGTGGAAAGAAGCATAATCAGGTTACTGTATAAAAGAGGACATGATTATTTCTAGGTTACACGTACGTAGAAAATAAATCATAACCACAAGTGTGGAATTTCTGGGAGCGTGAAATTTTTACAATGGGTTAATAACTCAGCCTTCTACCATTTCCTAATTTTTTTAGATTTTTCTGAATTAATATGACCTCCCAAAACTCTCTTTTACCATGTTTCTGGAAATTGGGGACAGAGTCCCAGGGTGTCGACCTGTTCAAAGGAAGTGTCGACCTGTCAACCCTACACATGCATAGAAAATGAACCAAACTACAAGTGCAGAATTTCTGTGAGCATGAAATTTTTACAAGGGGTTACTAACTTACCCTTCTACCATTTTCTAATTTTTTAGATTTTTCTGAATTAATATGACCTCTCAAAACTCTCTTTTTTCATGTTTCTGGAAATTGGGGACAGTGCCCCAGGGTGTCGACCTGTTCAAAGAAAGTGTCAGCACTTCCAGTAGTTTCTAAAGGGCAGTGTCGACACATCCCTGGGAAGTGTCGACACATCCATGGGCAGTGTCAGCACATCCATGGGCAGTGTCAGCACTCCCAGCAGTTTCTAAAGGGGCAGTGTCGACACATCCATGGGAAGTGTCGACACATCCATGGGCAGTGTCAGCACTCCCAGTAGTTTCTAAAGGGGCAGTGTCAACACATCCATGGGAAGTGTCGACACATCTATGGGTAGTGTCAGAACATCCAGCAGCTTCACAGGGGAAGTGTCGACACATCCATTGGCAGTGTCGACACCACCCATTATTTTCAGTTAAAAACTCTGAGAAACCTCACAAAAGCACATATCTTGTTGGAAAAATCAGAGTATAAACATGGTAGTCAATCCCACATACCCTTAATCCCTCTTTAGTATATAGAAACTACTTTGAAATCATTTTAATGCATCATTGACCCCTAAGATTTGAGGATATGTGCCTACCTTTGAAATGATAAACTGACGATCCAGGGATGATATCCACACCCCAGATCCACCTAAGCTTTTCCTTTCGATCCGGAGATGAGATCCACACCCCAGATGCTCCCAAGACTTCGCTCGTGGTCCTCCACTCACCCGATCGTCCACCCATGAACCGGATGGTCCACCCACGAAGAGACGGAGTCCCTCACTCTCCTCTTACTTAAGAAAGGTAGAAGGTGGTGGACGGTTGATGGAAATGGTTTGCTAAAGGCTTGCCACCCTTGAAACCCACCTCGTTATATAGTTTTCAGGCTTACCAAAGGTTTATCCACGTCCCTCAAGGCTCTAACAAGCTCCAAGGTCGCTGGTTTTGAAGAGGAGTTCATGCTAAGCACCTCTTCGGGCTTGAATAGGTGTGACCCTTCGACCTCCGGTCATAAATTCTATTGGACACACATTTCCATCGAGATTTATGCTGGGACATCTTCAGATGAAATCAAGAGGATTTCTCAATCTAAATTTGGGTTGCAGTTTCATCGAATTGCATTATCTCTATCATGAGTTATGATTTTCGCAATATTAACATTTATTCTCCCTCGTTACAGCCATGACCTTTCGGTAGCCCAAGGTAATTCGGGTATAACTATAGTGTTCAGGTAGAATGTGGCCTCTACCTCATTAGAGAAGTTGTAGCTAACACCCCATTCGAAATTATGGCCTTAGTTTCAGGTCATTTCATCAACAACATACGAAGTTATGATTTTTCCATTAATTACGTTAGAATTCACCCAACAATCACACCTCTCTGTGATAGCTGGCAGCAAAAGGCTCAGAACCTTGGGTTCTGATGCGAATTGGATTTCCACCTCAACAGAAGAGTTTGGGTCAAGGGTCCAATCTTTCTAATGGGCCAAGTTTCATCTCATTTGGTTGACTGTGGGCCAAGATATCTTTATTAAATGGGTGACCATTTTTCTATAACTGTTTCGACCTATTTTCATAAACTTTCTCTTGACCCCTATTAGGCCTATTTTTCAGAAATTATACTCTTCACCGAAGTTATTCATTAACCAATGGTTGTTGCATGGGCTTTGGTTTCACCTAATTCTGATCTTCCTACGTTTAGTTGCGTATTTTCTAAAGGTTCTTTAATAATCTATCTACATTTCTAGCTCTTTGAGTTCATGGGCCCGAATTGTACACAATTGGGCCAGTGCCCAATTGGTGGTCAAAACATTAGAAGTCGGGAATTGATTCCCCATACTTCCCGCTCGCAATGAGGCAGTTTGGGTGCAGAATAGGTCCCCTTAGTGGGGGGTCGTGTTTTGGTCTCGTCAGAATCGATCGACCATTTCATAGAAATGGTCGACCGATCTGATAGTTTATCAAGGAAAGGAATAGCAGCAGAGTGGTCGACCAACCCTGGGGTTCGATCGACCGATCTGGTTGAGCAATTGATAGACCCCATGGATCGGTCGACCGATTTCTGATCAGGTCCTGATCAAATGCTCTCTGGAGGAATTCAGTCGACCGACCCCTCCAGGACCGATTGACCCATGCACCCAATAAGTTTATCGACCCATGAAAAAGGTCGACCGACCCTCTGTGCAGATTGGCCGGTCTGGCCCGAAAATCCATTTTGCGCCCCGAAAACATAGATGAAGGTTTTTAATGATAAAAATGAATGATATTTTGGCCATTTAGGCCTGGTGAGGGCAACCACAAGGGTGGACGCCTAATGATCAAATATCAGATATGGGTCCTTGAATTTCCCCGTGAGGGGTGAATGATACTTGTGTTTTATGCCTCAATAGCCACTGGTAGGAGTCTTCTAGCTACTTGTTCTCATGCTTAGTGGGTACGGACCGTCCCGTGACTTGTGACACATGTGATGGGTGTATGTGTGTGTGACCCGGCGATACTTTGGCGGTTTCTGTACCACTGAGTTCCTACGCGAGTGACCCCCACTAGTCATAGCCTTCTTTATGACATGCGGTGTTGACCTACCTGGGAGTGGTGGAGTGGCTGTTCTGATTGAGATGGTTTTTAAGTTTGTTCCTGTAGGGCCTCTTGCCATTGCAGCCTGAGTCTGGCTGGGGGGAAAATCAGCCAGAGGACATGACCTAGAGCAATTAGTCTGTGTGTGCACACTTGGTTGGGGCCTTCAGACCCGCGCTGACGAGTGCAACCCCAGCTAGTCCTTGTCTTATGGTTACCTATGTACGATGTCTCAATTACAGTGTTGAGGAGAGTGGGAGACACCTGAGGCAAGGACTAAGACTTCAGTGGACGCATCCAGCCTTACTTCTAGTGGTTTGTTCTCCTATCCCATGAGACGTAGCGACTCTTGTTTCTCACCATAGCGGTGTAGTACTGTTAAAGCCTTTGAGGGCCTACTGTTGTGCTTAGTCAGGAGTTAGTTTCACCTCATGTACTTGTGTTTCTCTTGTGGCATGGTTCATACGATAGACTTATATAGTGTTATTTAATTATTTAATTATTATTTTCCCACCGTTTAAATTATTATTTCTGTCATTATTATCATCATTGTTGTTGTTATTACTACCGTGGTGTGAGGTGGGGATCTATAGGGCCCCTACTGAGCCAATGAAATGAGGATCACCCCCTTTATTTTTCAGGTGAAGCGCGTCTCACTCACAGCGCTTCTGAGACTCAGCGCGGCTCTAGTAGCGATTAGCTACCCGTTTGCCAGAGATGGGGTATGCTCAGTGTTGTTGTATTTTTATTTCTTATTAGACTGTACTTGTGTGGACTTAGAATTTCTGGACTATATAATTGCATAACTGTTAAATTGTTAAATGTGTAATTGTCTAATTCTTATAATTAATGAAATGTTGTACTTTAATTCTTGGTAATTACTTTAGATTATTATATACTCCCACGACACCTAACCACCCTTCCGAGCCATGCGGCTCATGCATAGTGGGTCAGGATTCGGGTTTCGCCTGGTTCTTACCGGTGCTCAAATCCCGGGTCGTGACAGATGGTATCAGAGCGAGGTTGTGGAAGTGTAGCAACCTAAAATTTTATAGGACTAATTAACTATGTGTATAATTAAAAAAGAAGGAAAACTTGAATAATTATAATGGAATTAGATAAAAGAAATTATAATGAAAATAAATAAAAGAATTGTAAATGGTTTTAATGTGTAATCAAGCTTAATAGGCTTAATGGGCTTAATTAATTCCAAAATTTTAGAATTTCTAAACCCATGTTTTTAATTCGGCTAAATTGGTTTTCATCTAACCCTAATGGGCTAATAACTTCAACCAAACCTTAATCCACTAAGAGAACTCGAATCTAACCTAAACCCTAACCCTAATTGGAACTAGATAGGGTGGGGGCGGCCTAGATATAGATAGAAATCGTAATTTTCGGAGTTCTTCCCTATGTAGGCTTCTTTAACCTAATTAGGACTCTTAAAAGCCTTAAATCCTATAAATAGGACCACATGAGCTCCCTAGCCAACCCTAGTTCATGGGAGAAGGTAGCTAGGCGTAGGAGGATCAATCTAGGTGGAGAATTCATGGGCTTTTCTTCGACTTGGATGGTTCTTCGTTCTTCTTCCTCTTCTTCCTAATCCGGCTCTAGGGCAGGTGATCTCCCGGGCTAAACTTTCAATTAATGATTCAAACAAGTTCATCTACATGTCCCCTCTCTTTCTGCATTGTTTTCCCCAATTTTTAGGGGCTATATTGCATGTATTTCATGGATTTAGGATCGGATATCACCGTTTTAGGGTTTTTCTGCTGGAACGGTTCTCTGTTCGTAGTCGCGTCCCTTACAGGAACCGCGTCTATGAACGCGGTGGCCCAATAGACCGCGATCTAGGATTTGAAATTTATTTTATTTAATATTCCTATTGAGATCACAGTGCCCCGACTGACCGCTTTCTTGATAGTCGTGGTGCCCAAGTTGACCGCATTCTGCCATATGTTCCTAGGAACCCTAGTGCCCTGTCCAAAATGAAAAGTAAGTGTTATTGAGGAAAAGTGCATGTTTTTACATCTGCATGTCATCTGAACCAATTAATGTAAATAGGAATCATGTTAATCCTTAATTTTCCATAAGTCTTCATGATCTATGTGCATAGTCTACCTTGATTCCATCTCATCTTTGTTAATATAAAGCGTGATTAAATGGAGTAGATCTTCCAGTTAAACCTGAGATTGACTCATCATAGCATGATTTAACTTGATTTGCATGATAGTGTTATTGATTGATGATTCATGATTTTATATATATCATGGACATATTGATTTTTAGTTTTAATTAAGGGGTTTTATCACTCCAGTGATATTAATCCATCGTTTATTATCTAGTTTCTGTAGCAAGATAGGAACGTAATTCCTGGTGAAGTTAGGACCCTCTACCGGATATTCCTTCCGACTGGATCAGAACTTTCTTCATCGAGGCCTCCGTAAGTCTCCACGAGCCTTGGATTCTTACAAGGACGTCGAGTCGGTTGTACCACGAAAATCCTGTAACCCACTAGAATCTAAGTCCTACTATGTAGGATAGGGTTCAACCAGCCTTCGGATCCATGGAACGAGGTTCTGTTTGGGTTTTGTTCACTCTGTTTGGGACACGACCTACCCAAAAACTACGTTCAACTTCTATTTATGAAGGCATGTCCACCGAGACCGTGTCCACTTGTGTATACTTCCCTGATCGTGGCTGAACTCCTGACCGCGTTAGCCTACTCGCGGCGTGCTTCCAGACTGTGTTCTGTGAGACCCCGCCTCACTACCTGGTTTGTCCTTCACGACTCGCGGCGGTGCGGCCAACTGTGTCTCTTATGATCACAGGTTAGTTCTTGATCATGTTTAACCTAGTTTCTGAGCATGTTCCCTCCTATTTGGCACTGTTTTATGAGTCTGGGGATTGATTGTTTGACATAGTTCTGACTTGATCTCTTTCCATTATATCGTTCATGTTACTTGTACCTTGATATTCCCCTTTGGAATTTAATTTCCTAATATTTCTAGAACATAACTCCTTGACTCCATGTTGGCCACATCTGTAAATTATGAAATTATTAAGGGTTGTGGGTCCGCAATAACCAATGCCAAGTAGGACGGAAGTCTATTCTGTAAACCATGGGAAAATTCTGGGTGTGGCATTGCACCAACCTCTATTATTTCTGTTATTCCTATTACTATGATATTCTGTTATTATGATAATATGGTATTTGATATTATGCTAATCTACTATCTTGCTCATTATTGGGATTCTGATATATTTTGGCCAATTCTATAAGTTATGTTCATCTGGTTCATAAGTTCTTGTCTTATACTATCAACTTGTTCTTGGTTCTATATCGGGATTGTTCCTTTATCCTTTGAGTTTCCATGTTTATCCTTGACATTGAAATCCAGTATTGAATGTCTCCTCTAATTGATAATTTGCATTTCATATTGATTATGGTTTCATATCGTTCATGGCATAGCATGTTAATGTTAATTGGTTAATTTCATTTATATTTTGCCTGGCGATAGAGATGTAATTCCTACTGAGCGTTTTTGCTCACCTTCTTTCTCTTAACATTTTTCAGGTAATAATGATGAAGATGTACAATCAGGCGGGGAAGGGCTAGAGTGATGAGTACTCTTGAGGGTCGGTGTCAGTGTCTTTTTCTTTTTCTTGAGTCTAGTCATGTAATTTTGAGTCCTTTCTTTCTCTTATATTAATGTAACTTTGAGTCAATAAAATGTAATAACGACATTTTGATATTAATAAATTTATAGTTTTGTTATTTTTTGGCTTCATTGTGTCTTTTGTGATTTGCTCTGAATTATTCATGATTGTTCGCTGCCACGTTCCGAGTAGTTTCCGCTGCTATCGGTTCAGGGCCCGACAAAAGTGGTATCAAAATCAAGGTTTTGTTAAAACCCTAGGTCTTGATTATAGGTTGCTTTAAAAGCTAGGTTCATCCCTAATGTTAACCAGTGAGATTGGTTAGAACCATGGGTTAAGTGCTGAAAAATCGATTTATAAAAATTAGCTTAACAACTTTTAGGAGAGTAATTTGTTAATCTTATATGATTTATTTTGCAGGGGCTAGATAGCTAGCGTGATGGCAGCTGAGCGAGCGCAATGGCGGGAGATGTAAAGGAATGTTTAGGGTTTAACTAAGGCTCTTCAATAGGTAGCTCAGGGAGGAGTGAATCATAGTGTAGGGGAGTTGCATCAGAATTTTTGGAGTCTCAATCCCCCTAGATTTAGTGGAACCCCTGATCCCGATGAGGCAGAAGATTGGGTAAAGGAGATGGAGAGAATCTTTACGGTAATGCAATGTTAGGACCAAAATAAGGTCATTTTAGCAACATTCCAATTAGAGAAGGATGTGAGGGCTTGGTGGGAGTCCGTGGAAGCAACTATACCAAATAGGCAAGTGACTTGGGCGGAATTCCTGGAGTACTATAATGATAAGTATTTTTCGGAGAGAGTTCGGGAGAGAAAGGCTGGGGAATTCGCCTCCCTCAAGCAAAGGAGTATGTCGGTAGCAAAGTATGAGGCCCAATTTTATAGATTGTCTTGTTAAGCTCCTCACTTGATAGTAACTGATAAGATGAAGGCCAAGCGATTTTTGAATGGGTTAAGGTTGCAATTCATACCCCAATTGGCACCAATGGATATTCAATCTTATGCCAAGATGGTGAGAAGAGCTTAGTTATTGGAGGATGCCATGGAATTGTCTGATAAGATCAAGGCAGGAATGGAGAAGAAGAAGTTGAGTAATGGCAATAAGAGGCCCAATGATGGTAATGGTGTTCCACATGGCAAGAAGCATAAGGAGGAAAAGTGTAAGCATTGTAGGAGTGATGGTCATAAATCTGAGAAGTGTCGCTGAAAGATCGGTGCGTGTTTTCACTGTGCGAGCAAGGAGCATAAGGTAGCCGATTGTCCCTTTCCTAGGGACAAACCTCCGTAGGTGAAGGACCATAATGAAGCGCGGCATCAAGGATAGTTGCAAGCGTTGAGAAGGGTCGAGCCTCCTGATGATGAAGTAGCTAGAGGTACCACTTTAATCTTAAGCTAGTTTTGTCTTCCCTTACATTGTAGATTATATGCTAGCATGCTTATGTGACCTATTTGATGTTTGAAAAATAGGACTAGGTACCCCACTATTGTTTCGGAAATGAATGTCGTGTGAATTTGGGGACCAAATTCTTTTAAGTGGGGGAGGGTTTAACAACCTGATATTTTATAGGACTAATTAAATATGTGTAAAATTAAAAAGAAAAAAAGGAAAACTTGAATAATTATAGTGGAATTAGATAAAAGAAATTATAATGAAGATAAATAAAAGAATTTTGAATGGTTTTAATGTGTAATAAAGCTTAATGGGCTTAATTAATTCCAAAATTTTAGAATTTCTAAACACTTGTTTTTAATTGGACTAAATTGGTTTTAATCTAATCCTAATGGGCTAATAACTTCAACCAAACCTTAATCCACTAAGAGAACTCGAATCTAACCTAAACCTTAACCCTAATTCGAACTAGATAGGGTGGGGGCGGCCTAGATATAGATAGAAAGCATAATTTTCGGAGTTCTTCCCTATCTAGGCTTCCTTGACCTAATTAGGACTCTTAGAAGCCTTAAATCCTATAAATAGGACCTCATAACCTCCCTAGTTGACCCTAGTTCGTGGGAGAAGGATGCTAGGTGTAGATATGTGTAAGTGGATGAAAAGGTGAGATGGAATGTGAAGAGTGTGATATGTGCCCAACCTCAAGCAAGCAATAACATGGAATCTAAAGCATGTGGTTATGTCATCAAAAGTGCAAAGCAATGCAATAAGTGAGCTAAACACACGCCGTGGGCGTGGAACAATGATGGAAATAAAAGGAAACACGCATCGTGGGCACGGAGCAACTAAGAAGAAAAAGAAGCAATAGAGAATAGAGAAGAGATGACAAATACCCAAAAGACAGATGTGATCGCCACCAAGGCTTGTAACATAGAGGGAACTGTACTACGTACCTTGGAAAGGAACCGAGTGAAGGCACACTCGCACACGGGATAAAACATAGGTGCAGAATAGAAAACGGTCCTCCTGTGGTCGCAAGATGAAGGTAAACGATCTGGAGACGGCCGCAAAAGAACCCTGACAGTCTGAAGACAACCGCTACATGCACCCAGAAAGCTGAACATGGAACTCAAACCTCCATCCCTCCTGGCCGGTCAGAAGGGCTGGGCCTCGTGTTAGGAGTATTATGGACCTACAAAAGAGTGTAGAGACAGAAAGAAAACAACCCATTTAGCCCTGGAGAAGTGTAGCAACTATAAAGCAATAATAATGAACATGCATGAATGGAAGGGTGAATACCTAGGGGTTGGTGGTTTTTTAACCCTTGTGGGGCATGGAAAACAATGGGAGGATGTTTGAAAATGTGTTTTGAATGCAAAAGAACGTGGAAGAAGAAGAGGAATTGATGCTAGGATGATGCAAAGAAGAGTAAAGACTAAGTGAAAGAAAACACAAAACTCAAATGAAAAATCGGTTACTCCTTGGACCAGATGACCTAAGGACGCAGACATCACGATCTCCCTGGTTTGAGACTCGCTCCAGAATATGGTAGCACTTCATCGCGAACTCTAGAAATCTCCTCCTCAAACCATGAACTCAAGGGTTCTATTTATAGACCCCCAAAACCCTAGGTTGAGCAAGAGGGATAACAGCAAGAAAATAGGGCTGAAACCTGATAAAAGTTGAATATAATACTCCCAGGAGTCCTTAGAATCGATCAAAAGCTTCTGAGGATCGAGATCCACAGAGAAAACATGAAATCAAGGACTCTATTCGACCACAGATAGAGAGAGAAAAACCCAGGCAGGTCTGGACTCTTTGTCTCACCTTGCGGTCTCGCGATAGACTACAAGCCTCACCTTGCGGTCACCGCTAAGCCTAGTCGCTCACAAGAGATAAAGCCAACTAAGAGAATAGCCAAACACAAAGGACTCTCTGTCTACCTAACGGTCTTCCAATGGACCGCTACCGTCCGGTAGCGGTCCTACAATAGGCCGCTAGAAAGATGGTCGTTGCAAAGAGATAAAGGCAAGATAAATCTTCGTATTAATCCAGAAAATAATCCTTATTTAGCCCTCATCTAGGCCCAATAAGCCCAAATGATGAAAATGTGTGAACCTTGAGCCCAACCAGGGAGAAAACCCATAAAATAAGCCCAACAATCAACCAAAAATGGCCCAATAATCAGCGAATAACTTGGGACATCATAAAATAGGATAAGGAGATGACACAACTCATCGGTCATAAAACGGATGTCAATAGATGTCCCTCCTTAACGTCCTCTTTGTAGGGGAGCGAGTAGAGGTTAAGCGAAAGTGAAATGGAACATGGAGATGAAGCGGAAATGTAGCGAAGCAGACTGAAAAGAGGGCGTTAAGGTAAACGACACCCGTCTTTAACCAACAAGCGATAGGAATCTTCCGAAAAACACTGAACCAATCACAAGGAACGGTAAAACTGAATGACGCATGCTTGGAGGAACTAACAACTAAAGGGAATAAAACACGACCAACCTCATCACTGGAACACATAGCTGATAGGCGATCGGAGCAAGCGAAAAGTAAAAGGAAGTGAGCAACTAAACTCTAGACAAGAACCCTCAGCTAACCAAATCGAGCAAATAGATCAAAGGAAACCTTCCAACTTAGAGTGGAATGACTCTCCCTACCCAATGACCATGGATACACAGTTATCCACTAGCACTGAGACACCTTAGACAGATCAGGGCGCATCAATGCTCAAAGATGCGCATGATGCATGCTGGGCTAAAAATAAAAGAAATCATCAAAACAAATGCAAAGAAACCATAAAATATAAAATACTCGACAATAGTATTGCTAGACCGGAAAAATCAGGGTCAGGACACTATCTGCAACCATGGCGTGCAAGATAGAACCATCGTCCCCCAATCCTTCCAACCTAACAGCCTATCCAGCGATTAAACATGTGCACCTAGATCATCATCGTTTTTGTTAAAGGGTAACATTGGATCCTAGAACACATGAATGACCAGCTAGTTCTCGAGATAATATATCATAGGTACCATATGGTAATGCATCAAGGGACTAAGGATTGGGATACTTACCTGACTTACCTGCCTGGCGAGAAGTGGCGTGATGCGGCGGTGCATGAATTCTTACAATTAATAGATCAATCATCAATAATCAAGCCAAAGAAATAAGCATGATGCGTCAAATAAGGCAATGGCCACACAAAAATGGAGCAAATATAACATTTCAAGCACAATAGATTTCAACAACCAAATGGCCATGTACCAGACTGCAAAGGTTGATTAACGGTCCGCTGCCAGACCACTATCTCGAAGGCGGTTTGAATTTCAACGGGCGTGACCATGGGGAGAACGGTCCTCTAAGGACTGCCAAGAAGTCCCTAACGGTCCATCGCGTGACCGCTAGGCTCTAGGCGAATTCAAAAATCAAGGGCTACCGGTCAACCCCCCCCTCTCTCATTCCACTCATTCACACAGACTGGCCACCACCACCGGCGACCACCCTAGCCCATTGCCGAACCCACACTCCTCCATACTCGATCAGATGGTGAAGAAGAGAGTCGTGCGACGGTTCTTGCACCACATGGCGAAGGAGGACGCTCCCGCGGTGTCGGCGAACTAAATGGAGGAGAGACCGCCACCGACTCAAACGGAGGAGGGAGGCCCCTTCACGGCGTCTACCGCCCTTGAGGAAGATATCGGTGACGGCGACGGTGCCCAGGTGGCCAAGGAGGCACCCAAGATGGCAGCCGGAGCTCTGACATCCGAGGTAGGCCACGAGACTAAAAAATTTTATTTTTATTTTTCAAAGCATGAAATGGGGGTAGAATAGGATGGGCATGGGTCATGGGGACCCATGGATGGACTGTGTAGGCCCCTGGGGCCATTTCCATGATTGGAGAAATGGGGGGAATGCCGTCCATCGTGGCGAGGACCTAGCGGTCGTTCCAGGGACTGCTAGGGTGCCAGATAGTCTGACCTATTCCGCTAAGAAGGGCCAAACGGTCCTTAAAGGATCGCCAGATTCTGAGAGAGTTTTTTTTTTTGAAATGCATGACCTATTTATTTATCTAGATGACTGACATTTTAATGCATGTAGGGAAAGCGATGGATGAGGATCTCCTGGCTCCAGGTCCGGGATGTATACCTCGCGCTGCTGGACTTTCAGACGGAGCAGCTAGCTGCCATGGGGTTTACCGAGTTCCTCGGGATGGAGGTGATGAGGCTTGATAACGCCTTACTCTACGCGATTCACGACTGGTGGGATCCGATGAGCAGAGCTTTCCTGTTCCCATGGGGACACATGATCCCCACGCTGGAGGATGTGGCACAGATCATGGGGCTGTGTGTCCACGAAGCACTAGTGAGTGGGACGACGCACGCGGACTAGAAAGAGATGGCGCAGCAGCTGCTAGGCCTGCAGCTGGTGAGGCCAGGACACCGCTCTTCCATGCTGGCACGGGCGAGCCTGCTGGAGAGCTTGGGACTTCAAGGAGCAGTGATAGCCATGGGGGAGCTACCAGAGGAGCACCTAGGATGGCTGACAGACTGAGCCAGGGAGAGAGTGGCAGTAGGATCGGGTCCCGAGGCGGACGCCGTCCTCCGACGGTTCCTGATGCTACTGTTCAGGAAGCTGATTTTTGCTACGAGGGCTAACTAGGTGAGCTACAAGTTCCTCCCCCTGCTGGCGAACTTGGACACGGTCGAAACTTACACTTGGGGTGCGGCCGCACTCGCCTTCCTATTTGACTCCCTCAGCACTACCACTCGACAAACGATGTTGGGCGGGTTCTCTCAGCTGCTGCAAGTAACCCTTCTACTACAAATGCTTATGCAATTTTTATGATTTTGTGACTTCTATATGCTGACATTTGAAATGCAGGTATGGACTTATGTGTACCTCCCCAGCTTAGGGAGAGGGAAGGAGGTACACCCCGACCGAGTGCCCATCGCGAGGCGATGGATGGCGGTCTAGGACACGGGTTCCCTATGATGACTAGTGCGGGCGATCCAGGATGACATCGACACACTACCATATGCATTGATAAAACTCCAAACTTGGACTTCGAAATGCAATTAAATGCTTTTGACACTGATACTTGACCCTGCTACCCTCCCCTTTTCAGGTGCGCTAGACACCATACCGAGACGAGGGACACAACGGACAGCTATGGGTGGAGGCAGCCCAGGCTTACGTGGGGCGAGACATTTGGCTACACTGTATGAACATGATGGAGCCACTACACCACCGCCTGATCATGAGGACCAGGGGAGTACACCAGCCAGAGGTGGAGTTCCCGACGCGGGAGGCGATGGAGGAGCGCGTGGGGCGATCCTCACGCGGGCTGACTAGGGAGATTGACTGGATTACTCGAGCGGTGGACCAGATCAGGGATTGGACGAGGTGAGGTTGGACGGTGCGAGCCCGAGCCACCAGCAACGAGGCCTACCTGAAGGCCTACGCCCGACGCTATGGAGACCAGGTCTTCTGTGGCACTCGACGAACGGTATGAATCTTCAAACTTATGCTCTCTAGGGATATCTGATGTACTGATAACCTGACTTTCTATATGCAGCTAGACCCTCAGGGACATATAGCAGAGCTCCAGGGCCTCCTCCACTCCACCATCCAGTAGCAGGATGAGTTCCAGCTCATGCTGGAGCTGTTGGTGAGTTCTACTTAACCTTAGACCTAATATGCGAGTGCTATGAAACTGACTAACTGACTTCTATATGCAGCAGGCCGAGGGAGCACAGTGACAAGGACTAGATGCTCTATCTTCCTCCTCCCAGCCAACAGTAGATCGGGCTGAGCAGGACGCTGACTTCGCTCGGGCGGTTGCTCAGGCCGAGGAGGCCAAGGCCACCCTTGCAGAGAGGGTAAGCAAATCAACCATACTTCCCTTTCGACTTTATGATTATGAACGCAATTGACTAACTACAATGAATGTACGCGCAGGCAAGGGAGCCAGAGGTAGCCCTGAGTGAGGTCACTCGGCAGAGGGAGGAGGCGGAGCGATCCCGAGAAGAGGATGCAAGGTTGAGGGGCGAGCTGGATCAATCTCATCTGCAGGTTGCAGAGCTGAAGGGCATGGTGGCGGGATTTAAGGAGGCCCTCCGGCTATTGGGCAAGAGGTCGGAGCACAGCAAGACTCCGAGCGGCGTGCACAGCAGTGCGTACACAGGCTACTTCACTGGCTCCTCCAGCCATCGGAGGAACGAGGAGGAGGAGTGGCGGCAACGCCGCGAGGAGGGGAGCACAGCCATGGGCCCTCCAGAGAAGAAGCGCGAGGGTACCGGTGATAGCGGGGGTCCAGGAGAGGGACCTACTTAATGTACTATGTGAGGCACATGCATGTATATGCTTTTGACTTAATGAAAAACATGGTCTTTTTGACTTTTAGAATGCAAACATGTGTATGCTGACACCGACTAACTATGACTCCTAAGACTTGACAGAGAGTGAGAGAGGAACATGGGTTTAAGGCATGAAGATCAGAGAAAAGGGAGGTTCGGGGAAGAACACACAAGATAGATGAGAGAGGCGGTCACGTCGGGGCCGCTACCCCCTAGGTGGCGGTCCTGCGATAGGCCGCAAAGGGTAGACGAACACCAACTGAGAGAAGCAAGAAAACGGTCCTCATGCGATTGCAAATGGGGTTAAATGACCATAACGTGACCGTTAGGCAGATGAAAGAGAAGGTGGTAAAGAAAGGGAAGAAATGGCCATCAATTGACCGCTAGCAGAGCTTGGCGGTCTCGCGACAGACTGCAAGGTGGAAAACAGTGTTGAACCTGAGCGGGACTCTCTGGGAGAGTCCTAATGTGCGGATAACAATGCCCAAATCATGTAAAACCCACTCTAACTCAAATTGAGGCATCCCAACCTTAATCCTAATGCAACATGACTAGAGATCTAAGCCCTATAACTAGGAATGCACCCTGGACTCGTAACTCACAACAAGCCCTCTCTTTAAGCCTTGAAATCCTTAGTAAAAGCACCCAAATCACCATGAAGAGGTCCTTTGAAGCTAGCACAACGGGTGAGGGCGTCTACAATGGGCCAAGACCGGCTAAGAAGGAGCATGGGGCGCTGCAGTGGCTAACCTCTATCCCCAAGCACCTGAGCACCAGCTCTTCAAGAGAAGTAAGTTAAAGCAATAATTTCCTCAAAATTTCATAAATTTCATCAAATTCGCATATTACCTCTCTTCTTCTTCTCTTTTTTCTTTTTTATTTCTTCTTTGTTCCTCCAGCTCCTTCCTGGCCCACGACATTACTCCAGTCTGAAGTGGGTGGCTCCCATGATAAAGGTACTTCCTTTAGAGGTCATTTTCATATTACGAGCTTGGCACCTTCACCCATTACTTTTCGTAGCCAAAAATTTCCAGAAAATCTCTCTTGATTGGCATAGTATTTAAACTTTGATGGAGCGATGGCACCCCCAAACACACACCTTTGTCTTCCCAACCTTTGAGGCTACTATCCTTATAGAGAAGATTGAGACATACCTAGCCCTTCCTAGGACTAAGGTGGGGGATGAGGACCTAGCGTGTCACACGGTCGATCCTATAGACCCTTCTCTTATCTTGGGGGAATTCATACCTAACCCAAAGGATGTCAGAACCATGATTTGCCCTCATCATATTCATGTGATCCCCATGGCCCAATGGATTACTTCTCACTGCAAAAACAAGTGTGGGTGGAATGAGGCCATAGCCAAAGCCACTTCTATTTGCCTATGTGGGGTTTTGCTCTTTCCTACCGCCGACAACCTTTTGGACATTCCAAACCTTAGTGTCATCAGTGGGTTGTGGCGGGGTTTATCTATCTCCCAGGCCATTCTCTCTTACCTTTATGAGGGCATTAGTTCAGCTTCTCTTGGGGGTCCTCTCTTCGGGTCCATGATAGCTCTTGAGTGTTGGATGGGGGTTAGATTGAAATTTCTACCCAAGGAGGATGTGCCATCCGCGAGCCGTATATTTGGGAGCCACCCACTCTTCTTCATTGGAGATGCATCCAGGTTTCCTCAACAGGTTGAATGCCAGACCGTGGATAAAAGAATAAGGGACGATTGGAGACTCTTCTTCAACACCTTGCCACTGGATAAGTTCATGGTGCGACCACAGACTTTGCAAGGCACTACCTTTAGGCTATCTCGACGACTGGGACTGGATCTTCAGCTAGTGGGGAACACTACCTTGGTGATCTACAACCCTCACCAGTGCTACTTACAAGTTGGACTACCCCGCACGACGGTTCCACCACTATCACACTTCTCTCCCATTCAAGCTAGGAAGATCGAGACCGAGGAGGATGAGCAGGCGGTTCGGAGCGCTCTGACCATGTGGGAGATCAGCCGAGTCCGTACCTTGCGGGCAGAGGTGGCAGAAGATGAAGAGAACTACCGAGCTTACGTGATGGCACTACACGAGATTCGGCCCCGCACAGATGTGAAGTTGAATGAGCTTTGAGTTTCATGATCATGTGTATAAAGAATTATTGAGAGGATGATGTATTTTGAACATTGAATAAATGAATAAAGGATTGGTCGAAGCAATTGTTGTGAATTTCTCTCTCTTGGCTTAAATGTTCAAATTTTATAGAATTCTCAGGTTAGCAAATGGTTTACCAAAGGGCCGCTTGATCCGTTTAGCGGTCTTACGACAGGCCACAAGAGGGAGGGAACATAAAACTATGTTTATTTTGGCTCTCGGGTGTGGGATGCGGTCGCCCATTGGCCGCCAGGTGAGCCTAACGATCTAAAGAGAGACCGCAAAGGAGAGAGAACAGGGAATCCATGAGCCTTGGCTCCCGGTTGAGGATTGCGGTCGCCAACAAACCGCCAGGAGAGCTTAACAGTCTAAGTAAAGACCGCAAGGGGGAGAGAATCATGGAATCCGTGAGCTTTGGATTTGGGTGTTGCAAGTTGTTTCTACACATACTAAAACGAGAAAATAAGTTAGATCTGTTCTTAGGCTTAACCTCTTGCCTTAAGCAAGTTAGATATGACCAATCCTTGATATTTGGTTAAGAGGTGAAGCCTTATTAAATAGGAAAAAATAAGAAAATGAATGCAATGCATGCTATGAAATGTGATAAAAATTTTTAGGATTTTTTCTTTGAAATATTCAATTTTTTGTTTTTTTTTGAAATATCTAATTTTTTATTTTGAAATATTTAATTTGTTTGGATTTAAAATATCTGATTTTTTTATTTTGAAATATCTGATTTTTTTGAATTTTAAATATCTGATTTTTTTTATTTTGAAATATCTAATTTTTTTGGATTTTGTTAGGCTAGCTCTGACCTGACAGCGAGAGCCCTACCTTTCTCATTAGGAGTCTCCAAAGTATGACGTGCGCTGAGGGTGACAATCCGTGGCCAGGGACCAATTTGCATGACGGTGCCTCTACTAAGGCCATACCCAGGTACGGTCTAGTCCTTGGAAAACAAAGAGATTTCGGGAGCAAGCCTAGGATAGGTATAGAGATTTTTAGGGCTTGAATTCCTCTCATGACAACCCATTCAGAAGTTCAATCTATTGCGCCAGGGCTTTATGTCTGTCATCGAACCTTCATCCACTCTAAGCACTCATACGATCGGACTCATGATGTCCCGCGAGAAAACTATACTACCACTCTTGCCATGCCTAGTTACATATTTTAGGAGCAATTGGGCTTTGAGCTTCGAGCTTTGGATAAGCTTTAGTTTTTGCCTTGATTCGTGCCCCTTTTCATTTCTTTCTTCCTTTCTTTGTTGTTCCTTTTTTTTTATTTTCTGCAGATCAGGTCATAACAGACTACCCCTATTTGAGACTTCCTTTCATCGGGGTTTCTTGATTGTTCATCTCCCCCTTATTCAGCACTTGCCCCTACACTTGGCCGAAGAGAGGAAAAAATAAGGACTTTCACTTCCCCAAACATGGCCAGAGGAGAAACGGTGTTACGCAGAAAAGGGGAATCCAACCAGGGACGTCGTGTAGTGTGTGAGTGCTATGCTCGGGATCTTCCTTTGTGATCAAGGAGAGGGACACCTCACTACCGGGCCATCATTAGCCTGACTCTAAGGAAAAAAATGTTAAGGCACAACCCGTTCCATGTGTAAGACAATTCTTCACCCTCCATGTTGACCAGACGATACGCGTTCCTTGGATAAGCTTCTTTTACTATGAACAGACATTCCCAGTTGGGTTGTAGTTTGGACCTGGGACCTCTAGACCTAATAAATTTATGTTTCAAAATCATATCACCCACTTGAAATTTACGTTTGATTACCTTATTTTGAAAATAATGCGAGACTCTCTTTTGATAAACAGACACGTGATCGGCCGCATTCATCCTCTTTTCATATAAGAGTTCCAGTTGGACCAGTAACGCCTCTCGACGCTCATCGAGATTAAGTTTCTTATCGAGCTGCACCCTTAGGGAAGGGATTAAGATCTCATATGGAAGTACCGCCTCCATCCCATAGGTAAGGGCGTAAGGGGTTTGCCCCGTAGGAGTACGGGCGGAGGTACGATAAGCCCATAGAGCTTCTACTAAGCGTTCAGGCCAATCACTAAATTTGTGAGATTCGTATGTTTTCTTTATGATCTTAAGAAGGGTTTTATTGGTGGCCTCGGCTTGACCGTTGCCTTGGGGATAATATGGAGATGAATGATGCAATGCAATATTGAACTTCTTACGGAGATCCTGGAGCTCCTGCGACATGAACTGGGGCCCGTTATCGGTGACGATGCTACTTGGCACTCCGAACTGCGAGATGATATTCTTCATGACGAAGCGGCACACCGTGGTAGTTTTGATCTCCGCATAAGCTTCTACTTCGGCCCACTTGGTGAAGTACTAAGTGGCGGTAAGGACGAAGAATTTCTGCTTGGTCTGAGAATTGGGATCATCTAGCAGGCCTATAATATCAAAAGCCCACATGGAGAAAGGCCAAGGAGAAGAGAGAGGATGAAGAGATGAAGCAGGAGCATGGATCTTATCAGCATGGAGTTGGCATTTAAGACACCTCTGGATATAGAGGGAGCAATCTTCCTCTAGAGTGGGCCAGTAGTAGCCCTGCCTAAGGATCTTCTTCGCTAACGCCTAGCCATTAACATGACCTCCACACTCGCTCGGATGAGCTGCTTCAGCTACCTTCCAAGCCTCATCATCGTCTAGACACCTCATGAGCATGCCATTGAGAGTGCGCCTGTACAATTCTCCTGCAATGATGGTGTACCTAGAGACGGCTCTTCTAATGCCCTTACGCTGCTCAGCATTTGCCCCTTCTGGGAACGATCCATCTTTACAATACTGCTCAATTTCACGATACCAGGGCAATTCTTATTCTTCCAAGATCTCTTCCAATTCTGCCAAAGAAACCTCCTTCAAATCCTTCTTCTCAGCCTTCACATCTACAACTTTCCTTAGGTTGTCGAACCAAGGATCCTGAAGAGAAGGAACATCCAGTCTCTGGACGACGATAGTCTCAGTGCGTCAACTGAGAGGAAAGGATAAGGAGGAAGCAAGCGATGCCAATGCATCGACGAGGATATTTTGAGATCAAGGAGTATGAATGTAAATCAATTTGTGAAATTGCCTAGCCAAGAGAGTGACCAAATCTTGATATGGTTTGAGCTTCGGGTCATGAGTGCGATAGGTGGAAAGAACTTGGCGTAACACCAACTGAGAGTCTCCTATGATATTCAAGTAACGTGGGCCCAAGAGATAACCAACTGAGAGTCTCCTATGATATTCAAGTAACGCGGGCCCAAGAGATAGGCATGCTTCAATACGGCCAGGAGAGCTTCGTACTCAACAATGTTGTTGGTAGCAAGAAAAGAGAGCTGATACGCAAGAGGAATCATCACCCCTTCCGGAGTAAAGAGAATGGCACCTACCCCTTGGCCTTGAGAGTTAGGCGCACCATCAAAGTGCAAAGACCAAAAGGGATGATGGGTAAGAACAGTGAGATGCTCATGAGGGAACTCATCCTGAATGGAATCAGTGTAGGGAATAGGAAGATGAGCAAGATGCTCAGCGATGGCATATCTCTTGATTGCCTTTTGAACGACGAATGTGATATCGAATTGAGAGAGGAAGCTATGCCAGCGAGATAACCTACTAGAAAGAACATGCTTTTCTAAGAGATAACGGATCGGGTCTATTCTAGAGATCAACTTGACCTGGTGGGCTAGGAAGTAATGCTTCAACTTCTGAGCTACCCAAACTAGCGTGGCACAAGTCTTCTCTATGGCAGTGTACTTGGCCTCTACTTGGTTAAACAACCTAGAGAGGTAATAGGCCACCCGCTCATTTCCTTCATCATCCACTTGTGCCAGGACAGCTCTTAGGGAGTCCTCAATGACAGAAATATATAGGATAAGGGGTTTTACAAGGACAAGAGGCTACAAAATTGGGGGATTAGACAAATAAACCTTCAAATCCTCATAGGCCTTTTGACATTCTTCGTTCCATTCAAATTTGACCCCCGCCCTTAGCAGTTCATAAAACAGGCGGCACCTCTGAGAATGTTGGGATATAAATCTTCTAATAAACCGTAGACATCCAATCAATCCTCGAAGTTCAGTGATGTTCTTAGGCGGAGGCATATCCATAACAGCCTTAGCTTTATTAGGATTGACCTGAATCCCCCTTTGCTAACTATAAACATAATAGCTTCCCTGAAGATACTCCAAATACACACTTCTTGGGATTCATTTTTAGCTTGTACTCCGTAGCTCTCTGAAGCACCTTAGCCATGATAGCGGGGTGTTCTTATTTGGTTCCCAATTTCACCAAAATATCATCCACATAGGCTTCCATATAGATATGCATCATATCGTGGAATATAGCCATCATCGCCCATTGATAAGTGGCACCTGCATTCTTCAATCCAAACGGCATAACCACATAACAATAAGTGCCCCAGGGCGTAGTGAAGGAGGTTTTCTCTTGATCTTCCAGAGCTAAACGGATTTGGTTGTAACCTGAATAACCATCCATGAACGAGAGAGCTTCATACCCGGCCGTGTTATCTACCAACACGTCTATGTGAGGTAGCGGGAAATTATACTTGGGACATGCCTTATTTAAATCCCTGAAATCAATACAGATTCGAACTTTTCCATCTTTCTTCATGACAGGGACTATATTTTCCACCTATTGAGGATATAAAACAACTCGAATAAACCTGGCCTTATGCAACTTATTGACCTCTTCTTTCATCCTCAAGGCCATGTGGGGGTGAAATCTCCTTAATTTTTGTTTTACGGGTGTTGCCCCTAGCTTAGGCACAAGCCGATGTTCCACTAAAGAGTGGTCAAGACCCGACTTGTCCTCGTATGACCGGGCAAAGGAATCGCTATACTCCCTCAAAATCTTAATCAACTCCTCTTCAACCTCAGGAGGGAGATTAGCAGAAATAATGACAGGCCTAGGATCCTCATCAGTTCCAAAATTAATTTCCTTTGTAGGTTCATCCACTACTGATGATGGCTCATCAAAACTCTTCAAATCGTGTGCATACAAGTTGGCAGTGTCATCTACATCACTGTCCTCATAGTCAACTGGATCCTTCTCGTCCATAATTTAATAAACACCTAATCTATCATAGCTCCACACCCCATCTTGCTCTTCGTCCTCTTCCAGCACGATCGCCGTTTCAACAAATTCCAGACACTTGAGGAGAGCATGGCACCACTGAGCTAAATCCTGCAAGAACCTATCAGGAATGGTTTTGGAATGATACGCCAGCGGGCGCGCCTCAGACGTAGAGGAAGGGTTGGATGCACTAGAGCAAGACCTTACTTCACTAGACTCGATGGACCCTACTTCTCTAGACTCGACGGACCCTAAATCTAGCCTAGGTGATAGGAAATCTAATGGAAGGGAAGGAGGGGCCGCATGCCCCTGGGAGGAGGATGAACAGAACATAGCGTAATCTTCCACTGAAATCTTCGTTTCAAAATTGACATTTTTTTTGGAGATCAGTGGAGATCACACAACAAGATAGAGAGGGAGGTGGAGGAGGAAGCATGAGGGGATACATGGATGGACAAAGAAGATCGAGGAAGGGATTAGAAGAGGAGAAGAAAGGAGTGGACAGATCAACGGGTGGGCAGCAATCACAGACTTTGATGATGAAAAAATCGGTTGGAGTTTCAAATATCAACGGTTTGATCAACACAGAAGGTGAGCGAAGTATAAAATCAAGCCTTTGCAGAAATGAGAATAAGCGGGATGGAGACCAAGTGAAAACAACGGGTGAGCTCCCCTCTTCCAGCACACAATGAGCTGGCTTTCTTGGCGTGTATTGCACGAGTCATACCTTCGGGTTTCTTGGACAATCTTCTTCATAGAACAACTTTGCAAGAGCTTCACGTAAGTCCTCCATATCATCAACATGCCCCCTGGGTGGCAATGGCGGGCCAGACACGGTGCAAGTGATATCTTCCTTCTCAATCTGACTCGGCGGGGCATTCAAGGTGCTTGGCTGCAATGGGTCCCTTACAAAATGCTGACGGTAATCCCAAGTCAATGGCAGTGAATCACGTAGGATAGATAATGATGACTCTCGATAACTGAGGCCCCTTTTGCTCATCTTTCTACCCCTGGGGACTGGCTTTGTCCGTCCCTGCAACTGAGCGTCGAGACCTCTCCCCGGTTGATAGCCTAATTTCAGTGTAATGCCCCAGCCCTTATGATCCCTTATCTTGGGCTTCACCCTGACACTGACCTGCACGATGGCTGGCTTGCGTTGTGCATAGGCCTATGGAAAGTTGAGATCTAGCACAGAGATAACTAGCATGTTGCTGGGCCAGAGCGTCGGCGAAATCTTTTCGGAGATAGCTTCGACCGACTAGATCGTGGAGATGCTTTTGACTTTTACCACCCGACCCTGAAATGGGAATTTGAGGCATTGGTGGGCAGTCGACGGCACGGCATTAAGATTATCAATCCACGGGCGACCCAGAATAGCTTTGAACATAGAGTCGATGTCGAGCACATAAAACTCAATGGGCATTGTCAATGGCCCAAGTTCAGCCTGGATAGTAACCACCCTGTGACATGGCCTTCTTGAATTATCATATGCTGCGATGGTAGTCAGGGTAGGCCTTAACAAATCTTCTAAAATATTGCGTGCTCTCAAAGTGCTCAAAGGACAAACATTGATAGAAGCTCCAGTGTCCACCAATGCCGCATCTATGCTCACTTTGTTCAAAATGACAGAAATGCATAGCGGCATTTAACGAGCCTCGGAGGGTGCTAGCTCAATTTCTAAGAATATAATGTCCGGCCCCTTGGAAACTATGGCCAGGGCGGTTGCTAAATTGTTTACTGCCATGTCTTCATTAACAATAACCTTCTGTAGGAAGTTCCGCAAGGCATCTTGATGGAGCGTGGACCTCTTGATCAATTCCAGAACTGAAATCTTTGCGGGCATCCAGTCCAGATGATGTAGCAAGTCATACTGAGTGCCTGGCAAAGGGTCCGTCACCTCATGACCAGCGGCCTGTTGAGGAAACTGGGAATTGGGTGCAGGTGTACCACTGGTGGGATAGTTCCGATGGAACAAATGCCCGCTCCGAAGGGCAAGGTTCTAAGACAACACGGCATTAGGTAGACTGATTGTGGGTGGGTTAATAGGCCCAATGGGGTGGATAATAGGTGTAGAGGTAGGTGTGGTAACGGTAGCGGGGGTAATGGGGGTAGTAGTGGTGTGTACGGGTCCTGCTAGGAGGATGAAGGGTGGAGGTTTAGATGGTGAAGTGGCAATGACAGGCGGAACGTGCACTTGCGGGGGAACAAGGACGGGTGAAACAATGGGAGAGGTAGGTGGTAGGATGAGGGGTTTGCAAGGAACGGCAGGCGTGGTTGGTATGGAGGTGGTGGCTTGATGGCTTGGCGAAAGGATAACGGGGGTAGAAGATGGAGGGGAGTTGCGGTATGTATGGAGGAGGGCCATGAGCCGCTGAACGGATGACTCATCATCATAAGACCATCCAGCGTTGGGGACTGGACGTTGGACAAGGTTTACCTGAGCCGGTGCCAGTGGCTGAGGTTGCGGAGCGGGTGGATGGTTGGGCATCGGATTCTGGTGGATCCCCAGATCCTACGCAGGCTGTTGTTGTGGCTGCTGTGGTTGCGGTGCTTGCTGTCTTGGCGCCTGCCTTCTCTTCTCTTTGATCTCGGTGATGACCTTGTGCATCTCGGCCCAATCAATGCGCTGCCCCTCATGCAAATCGTACACAAAATCTCTAAACTGGAAACAGTTCTCGATCATGTGCCCGGGCTACCGGTGGAACATGCAATATCTGGATTGATCAATGGCCAGATTCTAATTAGGCCGTTTTAGAGGAAGTTGTAGTGCACCAATGGACATAAGAGCTGAGAAAATGTCCGGGAGGGACTCGGGCAAAGGAGGATATTGAGCCCTCTTTGGAGCCGGGCATTTGGGTGCATAGCCGTTGGGAGGTGGAACATTGTGGTATTGTGGGGGTTGTTGCGACTATTGTGGCATGGGAAAAGTTGGTTGTGGTGCAAGAAAGGTTGGTTGGGCATTTTGTGGAGTGGGGAACTGAGTATTTCGGGGAGGTTGTTGGAAGTGAGGCGGAGCAGATTGGTTCGAAAATGGGAAACCAACGGTTTGCACTTGTTCATTTGTTTGGACTCCTTCGGTAATGGGCCCTTGGGCTTTCTTAGTGTCTTTAGGTTTTTGGGCTTCAAATAGGGTATGGATAGGGGAGTCCTTGAACTGGGTTTGAATAAACTTGGCCCGACTATATAACTGGTGCATGTTGGCAATATTGTTCATGGATAAAATGTTGTAGAAGGTAGGTGTAGCATGGGAAATTAGCAACATAACCTTCTCTTCTTCCGGAATGTGGCCGAGCACACGGGCAGCCATCTGCCTCCATCTGTCAGCATATGTGGCAAAGTCCTCATCGACTTTCATCTTCTCAGCGACCAAATCAGTGAAAGAATATTCCGGGCCGACCCAATCTTGGAATCTCTGGATGAATTTCTCCTTAAGACTTTGAAACTCTCAGCATCTTCCGAAGATAAAGCATAGAACCACTCCAACACTACTCCATCCAACGAGCGGCAGAATAAATACGCCATAAGGCAATCATTATATTGGAACTACGCCGACTCGTGCATGAAATCTCTCACATGTATATATGAATTGTTGTTCCCATCGTACTTGTGGTACGTGGGGAGCTCAAATTGGGGAGGGAATCAGATGTTGTGGAAGCTAAGAACGGGAACATCAGCCAAGGATTGTGGGCCGACCCACTTTTGGAGAAAGTCGAGTTGTTGCTGCATGGCAGCCCACTTATCAAGAAGTTCTTGCTCTCGAGATAGAGTAGGTGGAGTAAAAGGAGCGGGTTCGATGCAAGGAGCCGAAGGATAGACAGAAGGAAGGGGAGGCCCATAGGAGGGATGTTGGGATGAAGAGTGACCCGTATTGGGATAAGCAAGATGGGCCGCCTCATGCTGAGGGCAGGAGAAATCGGCCAGGCCCACAAGGACCTGTGGCGTTGAGAGAATGGACCTGTAAGCATGAATCTGGGGAGATGGGGGAAGAGCGATCATCCCTTTATCAAAAGCTTGAGGGGCCAAACCAGACGACTGGCCCGCCTCCAGATTGGAAAAGCGAAGGATCTTGGGTTGGGCTGGGGTGAGGTCAATAGGAGCAGGTGGAGCCCCTGGCCCATCAACCATAGACTGAGAGATGGAAGTAGCAAATAGACCCTGTGAAATAGTGGGGGGTGGGGTGCCTGACCCCTGCAAGGTCTGATAAAGGGCCTGAAGCTGGGCCGGATCCAACTGGGCAATCGTCTGAAGAATGTGACTTGTGGGGTTACCGACAGGGGAATTGGAAAGAGAGGGCTGACTGCCCTCCATGGCAGCAGAGGATGGAGGAGGGGCAGACCCTTCTCCATGCTGAAGAGGCATGACCTTGGACAAGTCTTCTAGGAGCCCTTGAGGGAGAGAGTCCTCATGGGAATGGGGGAAATCATATGACGACATGGTGGAATCAAACAAGGGATTAAGGTAGGAAATGAAGGAGGAATTGCCCCTAGGAGACGAACCTATGGACTTGAAGCAACTCCACATGCAATGTGGCACCTTTCAATGAAGACAACACAAACAATAACTGATAAGTAAACCAAACAAGAGGACCCAACAAAGGTGGATATTCAAACAAGAAGGGGGGATGAGAGGCAACCAAAATCAACCAAGTTATAATGATGCACAAATTTTATTTGTTTCCCCTTTAGAACCTTAGTGATTTAAACAAAATGTTCTCTCCAAAAATAGGTTCTTAGTTGGAATGGATAGTGGGAACTTGGTTGACTCTAGGTGTAAACTCTCTCTCACATATGCAACCTAGACATGGGGTGGTAAAAGGTACAACTGGCCCGGCGTCTGTGTGGGAATCCACGGCTCACGGGGACTTACGGAGGTCTTGGATGTGAACACCTGGTCAAACCCAAGGAGTATGGAGGCGAGAGGATCACACACCAAGGTAGGAATGCAACTATGGTATGAAAGATGAATGATACTATGTGCATCGGAGTGCATGCAATTTCTAGCCTTAAACTAACAAACAATATGCAATCAATGATATAACTATGAACAACAAATAAGGTGGAGACCAGATAGCACCCAAAAACAATATGAATTAGCAAAAAATGCAGAATAACAATAATCCTCGGGATGCATACCTGTATTGGAGAAACGGTCGTCCGATGACCGCTAGAGAGATAAAATGGCCGTGCGCTAGACCACTTTTAAGCTAGAAATGGCAGAGAGGAGACCGCTAGAAACTAGGGAGCAGAAACAACAGAAAATGAAATGGGAAAATCAAAGGAAACACAGGGAGAACTGGAAAACACAAATAGAAGGAGGTCAACCAGCACTCAACACGATTGCCACTAGCTGTCTCACCGTGATCGCCAAAAAAGGGGGTGTAGATATGTGTAAGTGGGTGAAAAGGTGAGATGGAATGTGAAGCGTGTGATATGTGCCCAACCTCAAGCAAGCAATAACATGGAATCTAAAGCATGTGGGTATGTCATCAGAAGTGCAAAGCAATGCAATAAGTGAGCTAAACACACGCCGTGGGTGTGAAATAATGAAGGAAATAAAAGGAAACACGCACCGTGGGCGCAGAGCAACTAAGAAGAAATAGAGAATAGAGAAGAGATGACAAATACCCAAAAGATAGATGTGATCGCCACCAAGGCCTATAGCACATAGGAATTGTACTGCGTACCTTGGAAAGGAACCGAGTGAAGGCAGACTCGCACATGGGAGAAAACACGGGTGCAGAATAGAAAACGGTCCTCCTGTGGCCGCAAGATGAAGGTAAACGGTCTGCAGACGGCCGCAAAAGAACCTTAACGGTCTGAAGATGACCGCTATGTGCACCTAGAAAGCTGAACGTGGAATTCAAAACTCCATCCCTCCCGGCCGGCCAGAAGGGTTGGGCCTCATGTCAGGAGTACTGTGGACCTACAAACGAGTGTAGAGACAGAAAGAAAACAACCCAATTAGCCCCTGGAGAAGTGTAGCATCTATAAAGCAATAATAATGAACATGCATGAATGGAAGGGTGAATACCTGGGGGTTGGTGGTTTTTTAACCCCTGTGGGGCGTGGAAAACAATAGGAGGATGTTTGAAAATGTGTTTTGAATGCAAGAACGTGGAAGAAGAAGAGGAATTGATGCTAGGATGATGCAAAGAAGAGTAAAGACTAAGTGAAAGAAGACACAAAACTCAAATGAAAAATTGGTTACTCCCTGGACCAGACGACCTAAGGACGCAAAAAATCATGATCTCCCTGGTTGAGACTCACTCCAGAATGCGGCAGCACTTCGTCGCGAACTCCAAAAATCTCCTCCTCAAACCATGAACTCAGGGGTTCTATTTATAGACTCCCAAAACCCTAGGTCGAGCAAGAGGGATAACAGCAAGAAAATAGGGCTGAAACCTGACAAAACTCGAAGATTATACTCCCAGGAGTCCTTAGAATCGATCAGAAGATTCTAAGGATCGACATCCATAGAGAAAACATGAAATCAAGGACTCTGTTCGACCATGGATAGAGAGAGAAAAACCCAGACAGTCTTGGACTCTCTGTCTCACTTTGGGGTCTCGCGATAGAACGCAAGCCTCAGCAAACGGTCCTGTGATGGACCGATAAACGTAGTCGCTCACAAGAAATAAAGCCAACTGGGAGAAAGGCAAGACACAAAGGACTCTCTGTCTACCTAACGGTCTTCCAATGGGCCGCTACCGTCCGGTAGCGGTCCTGCGATAGGCCGCTAGGAAGATGGTCATTGCAAAGAGATAAAGGCAAGATAAATCTCCGTATTAATCCAGAAAATAATCCTTATTTAGCCCTCATCTAGGACCAATAAGCCCAAATGATGAAAATGTGAGAACCTTGAGCCCAACCAGGGAGAAAACCCATAAAATAAGCCCAAAAATCAACCAAAGATGGCCCAATAACCTGTGAATAACTTGGGACATCATAAAATAGGATAAGGAGATGACACAACTCATTGGTCATAAAATGGGTGTCAACACTAGGCGTAGGAGGAACGATGTAGGCGGAGAATTTGTGGGCTTTTCTTCGAGTTCTTCGTTCTTCTTCCTTTTCTTCCTATTCTGGATCTAAGGTAGGTGATCACTCGGGCAAAACTTTCAATTAATGATTCAAACAAGTTTATCCACATGTCCCCTCTCTTCTTGCATCATTTTCCCCAATTTTTAGGGGCTATATTGCATGGATTTCATGGATTTAGGATCGGATATCACCGTTTCAAGGTTTTTCTGTCGGAACGATTCTCTGTTCATAGTCACGGCCCTTATAGGCACCGCGTCTATGAATGCGGTGGCCTAATAGACCACGAACTGGTATTTGAAATTTTATTTTATTTAATATTTCTGTTGAGATCGCGGTGCCCCGACTAACCGCTTTCTTGATAGTCGCGGCGCCCAAGTTGACCGCGTTCTGGCACGGGTTCCCAAGAACCCTAGTGCCCTGTCCTGCATGAAAAGTAAGTGTTATTGAGGTAAAGCGCATGTTTTTACATCTACATGTCATCTGAATCAATTAATGTAAATAGGAATCATGTTAACCCTTAATTTTCCATAAGTCTTCATGATCTATGTGCATAGTCTACCTTGGCTCCATCTCATCTTTGTTGATATAAAGTGTGATTAAATGGAGTAGATCTTCCCGTTAAACCTGAGATTGACTTAGCATAGCATGATTTAACTTGATTTGCATGATAGTTTTATTGATTGATGAGTCATCATTTTTTATATATCATGGACATATTGATTTCAAGTTTTAATTAAGGGGTTTTATCACTCCGGTGATATTAATCCATCGTTTATTTTCTGGTTTCTGTAGCAAGATAGGAACACAATTCTTAGTAAAGTTAGGACCCTCCGCTGGATATTCCTTCAGACCGGATCAGAACTTTCTTCATCAAGACCTCTGTAAGTCTCTGCGAGCCTTGGATTCTCACAAGGACATCGAGCTGGTTGTACCACAAAAATTCTGTAACCCACTAGAATCTATGTCCTACTGTGTAGGATAGGGTTCAACCGGCCTTCGGATCCATGGAACGAAGTTCTGTTTGGGTTTTGTTGACTCTGTTTGGGACACGGCCTACCCAGAAACCACGTTCAGCTTCTGTTTGTGAAGGCGTGTCCACCGAGACTGTGTCCACTTGTGTATACTCCACTAATCGTGGCTGAACCCTGACTATGTTAGCCTGCTCGCTACGTGCTTCCTGACCATGTTATGTGAGACCCCATCTCACTGCCTGTTTTGTCCTTCACAGGTCGCGACGGTGCGACCAACCGCGTCTCTTATGATTGCGGGTCAATTCTTGACTGCGTTTAACACAGTTTTTGAGCCTATTCCCTCTGATTTGGCACTATTTTATGAGTCCGGGGATTGACTGTTTAACGTAGTTCTGACTTGATATCTTTCCTGTATATCGTTCATGTTACTTGTACCTTGATATTCCCCTTTGGAATTTCATTTTGTAATATTTCTAGAACATAACTCCTTGACTCCATGTTAGCCAGATCTACAAATTATGAAATTATTAAGGGATGTGGGTCCGCAATAACCAATGCCAGGTAGGACGTAAGTTCATTCTGTAAACCATGGGAAAATTCTGGGTGTGACATTGCACCAACCTCTTTTATTTCTATTATTCTATTATTATGTTATTCTGTTACTCTGATATTCTTTTATTCTGATAATCTGGTATTTGATATTCTGCTATCTTGCTCATTATTGGAATTCTGATATATTCTGGCCAATTCTATAAGTTATGTTCATCTGGTTCATAAGTTCTTGTCTTTGGTTATATATCGGGATTGTTCTCTTATCCCTTGAGTTTCCATGCCTATCCTTGACATTGAAATTTAGTATTGAATGTCTCCTCTGATTGATAGTTTACATTTCATATGGATTAATTTCATAGCGTTCATGGCATAGCATGGTAATGTTAATTGGCTAATTTCATTTATATTTTGCCTGGCGATAGAGATGTAATTCCTACTGAGTGTTTTTGCTCACCTAGTTTCTCTTAACAATTTTCAGGTAATAATGATGAAGATGTGCAATCAGACGGGAAAGGGCAAGAGTGATGAATACTGTAGAGGATCAGTGTCGGTGTCTTTTTCTTTTCTTGAGTCTAGTCCTATAATTTTGAGTCCTTTTTTTCTCTTATATTAATGTAACTTTGAGTCAATAAAATGTAATAACGACATTTTGATATTAATGAAATTATTATTTTGTTATTATTTGACTTCATTATGTCTTTTGTGGTTGCTCTGAATTATTCATGACAGTTCGCTGCCACGTTCCGAGTAGTTTCTACTGCTATCGGTTCGAGACGTGACAGGAAGTATATAGGAACCTAAAATAATTGCGACAGTCCAAGAAGTCCATGGTGATTGGTACAGTAGGCAACTGACATAAGGTATTGCATCTTCATTAAGTATGTTGCTTTCTCTCTCTTTTTGTGTCAGAAGATCGATGGCGCCCAGGAGGAGGACCCGTCTTCAAACTAAACTGTCAGCTAAGGCCCAAGAGGTGCAAAGCAGAACATCTCCTCCCCTGGTGGAAGTAGCGAGAGTTCAGGGACGGGCTGAATTCTTTGAGGGCATATATCAATTTTACCTTTAGCAGTAGGGTAGAGAGGCTAGAGAGGGCTCGGCATCTCAATGTGGTCGTGGAATAGCCTTGAAGGAGTTCTTGCAATTTCATCCGCCGTTGTTTAAAGGATAGTCGGATCCTGATGCAGCTAGATCCTAGATAGATGCATTGGAAAGAGTTTTCTATTCCACGAAAAGTGCGGATGATGAAAGGGTTCTCTTGGCCAGCTATCAACCATAGGGTTCAGCATTATCTTGGTGGACTTTGAAGTGAGAGACAGCATTTCATTCTCGTCCCCTCCGGCATATATTATGGCAAGAGTTTACTACGGCTTTCGAGAGTGCATTCAGCCCGAAGTATGTTAGGACCAAGAAGATGTACCAATCCATGGACCTGACTCAAGGTGATATGACAGTGATGTAGTATAGGTCCAGGTTTATGGAATTGGGCCGCTATGCACCTCATGTCATGCCAGATGAAAGGATGAAGACTCAACAATTCATCAGGGGCTTGAGGCCGGAGTTGAAGCAGCCACTAATTGTGACCCATGTGACAAAGTTGAATGTATCATATCAGGTTGCAACAACTTTGGAGGTAGATTTGTTGAGGACTCAGGAGCGAGCCAGGTTTGCATGATCCCAGTCAAGCCATTGTTGGGTCCCTAGTGCAGGAAGACGGATCTAGAGAGGGGGTGAATAGATCCCTCCAAAAATTATGTCTAATTTAAAACACAAACGCCACACAGCGGAAACTTAGCAAACGCATAATATCTGATGATGTATATTCAGATTAACATGAGACCGATCTAAGAGTATGTAGAGATGTTCACTCAAATGGTAGATAGACAGGCTGAACTAAACGGTGTGTGTGTGTAAAACTGAGATCGAAGTGAAGCACAGTAATCAAACCATCCTGTGAATGAGGGTAGAAGATATGGAGCAATCACACAAGCATTCACAGTGACACAAAGACTTTTAAGGTTGTTCAAGACCACACTAGGATCCCTACGTCTACCCCTCACTCAACTGAGTGAGGCTTCACTGCTGGAAAATCAGCACGGGGATAAATCCCCACACACACATGGAGCCAAGCTCCAACACACACACGCAGGGCGACGCCTGCATAAACACACTGGAATAAAGCCCTAACCATGGGAAACTATCTCCAAATCACATGCGGATATCCACCGCACAAAATAATGCATAAGCGTCAACACAAACACTCGGAGAATCCACTCTCCGAACACCCACACAAGAAATTCGTTCTAAATTTATGAAATGTTCATGGATGAATATAATAAGCCCAAGATATGATCTAAAGACTGAAATAAAGAAGATCTCTCAAGTGTAAAGCTCCCCCTTCTCTAGAAGATATGGTTCTCCTTGGTTCGTTGATGGATGATCACGAAGTCGCCATCATCTTGCACCTTTCATCATTCCACTCTTCTTTCTCTTCATCCACGATCTCCAAAAATGCCTTGAAGTAAATCAAAACCCCTTCCCAAGTTGTCCTTTTCTCCTCCTTGGTCTTCTTCTCCTACAAGATAGAAAGATAAGCACCTTAGGGTTCTCTTTCTCAAATTCGGAGTTCAGATATAAATAAAGCTAAGAGTGACCAAAAGACCAAGAAACCCATGCAAAAACCCTTGAAAACCCCTCAAAGATATGTATGAATAACATGGGGGCAAAGGGGGCAAAATGGGGTCCAAATGGGTTGGCTTTAATGGGTTTCGAATGAGTTTCGTAAAGCCCATTCTGGAGCTCCCAGAAGGGGTGTCGACACCCAATGTCGACACTTCTTTTTCTGAGTTCTGTCTGGGCAGTTTTAGGAACAGCAGGTCAACCTATCTTCCACATGAGGTCGACCTATCCTAGAGTGAGGTCGACCTGTCCCCCACATGAGGTCGACCTATCTTGGACAGGTTTCTTTCTGGCTATATTGGTCGACCGAAAATCCTTGTTGGTCGACCGAAATTGCTGCAAAACAGAAAAACAAGGTGAAATGAGTGAGTATTCATTATGATGCCACCTTACCTTGAATCAAACTCTTGGTGTCTTGGGAGCCTATTAAACATTCTCATACCCATTTAAAAGCTCAAGCTTCCTCAACCAAGAATCAAGAACAAATACCCATGCATATAACCAAAGTAAGATCATCATTCAACCAATATTTACCAATGCTGATGTGAAAATCTTAAACAAGTATGAACCTTGAAAAACCCATGCAGAAAATCATTTGAAACATGAATTCAACCATGATTGTGTAAAAGAGTTAAACACATTATGAGCCTCAAATATTGAAATGTGAGTTCAAAGCACAAAATCTTGCACATTGACAAGTTCATCAACTTGGTAATTCAAACTTCATAGAAAGAAGATAAGGAGGTTCAAGCACATGTAAACATGAAGAACCGTTCTGTTGAATTCTAGGTTTTGATGATGTCAATATGATATGTCTTTCTTGGTACTGACACTAATTTTATTCCTACAGAAAATATGAGTCAAAATAATCCAAGGAAATAATCTCAAAGAGCATGGATTAGTTGATAAGATGAGGCAAGGTCGGAGAGATGCATCGATGCATCTAGCAGATACATCAATGTAGCCACAGACCTTTGAGCAAATTTAGAAGAGATGCACCGATGCAACTAGCAGAATGAAGAAGAAATGCACCGATGCATCAAGCAAAAAACTGGCCTCCAGACCAAATCAGGTCGATGCACACAACCTTCATAAATCAACTAAACGTCAACTTCTTCAAAGCTTTAGAAAGCTGCCTCAATTCTCTTAGTCAAAGTCACTATGATGAAATCAACAAAGTCGAAGCAGTACTCAGCAGCAATAGTTAAAGACAGGTCGAAGCATGCAAAGCAAATTGACCTTGATCAGGTCGATGCAACTGAAGCCTTCATGTTATCAGTGTTGTGTAGTGGACAGCGGATCTAGAGAAGAGGGGTGAATAGATCTGCCTCTCTTTTCGCAATGTAACCCTCTTTAAAGCTAGATGATGAAATAAGCAGTGGAAAATAACTAGCTTGACGAAGAACACAAATGATTTGCTTGGCAAGATGATTACGCAATATAGATATTGAACCTAAGCATGCATCTAACATAAAGCAATCGCACAAGCAAACCACAACACACGCGATTTTAAGGTGGTTCGGACTGAATCTCTAGTCCTACGTCCACCCCTCACCAAATCCGGTGAGGCTTCACTAGTGTAGCACACCAAACCGCAAATCGGAGAACCACCGACTATCTTCATACTAACCACCGGTAGGGACGTCAACACCGCAGATCGGACAACTTCCGATTGCCTTCCTACTAACCACCGGTAGGGACGATCTTCAGTTTTGATTGTTCGAATGAAATGAAGAAGAAAGAACAAATATCAAGCTATTCAAACAAGATATGAAATAAGCTCAAGAAGAAAAATCTTGTCTAAGATTGCTGGAGCTTGATTCAGATTCTTCTATGGATGTAGATCACCAATAGAGGCTTCTATCTTCTTCACAAAGCTCTCTTCTTGATTCAACAGCAATGGCTTCTTCTTCCTTGTGAGTTGTGCTTCCTTGAATCTGCTTGAGTTGATGAAGAGGAAGAAGGATGCAGTTTAGATCACCCTTGAGAGCCTTGATTGCTTCTTCTTCCTTGGAGGTTGAGATGGCTTCAGATCAAGACTTGAATGCCTTGGAATGGATGAAGAACTCTTGCCCGAAACACTGTTCACGGAGGTGCTACAGTGCCCGCGAATGGCCTCCCTTGATCTCTCTTGAAGCCTTGAAGCATTAGGGTTTCTAACCCTTCATGTGTTAGTTTTATAGACCTTGAATGGTCCTTGGACACCCCCCAGACCAGATCCACAAATCATGGGAGATTAGGTGAGTTTTGATTAAACAAATCCATGGAAAGGGGCTGGCCACGAGGTGGATTTCGAAGTCAAACTGGCGCGGACACCCGAGCAGTTGATCGGCACGATACGCCGAGCCACCGGTACCGCACACGGAGTACGACACGAGCCACCTCGGCGTCCATCTGGCTCGAAGATAGCCTGGAGACACCGCCCTGAGTCTCCCATTTATTATATTTAGTTAGACTTTATGTGTGTTTAATTTGTATTTATTTCGTTGCATTCGGTTTGCCATTTTGATTGTAATAGGGGCTTATGTGTAATTCGGACCCCGTGGGCCCCACGGGCCCCCCAGGCCCCACCCCATTGGGCCACCTCATCCTAGGGTCCCACGTGGGGTCAGTCAACATGCCACATGGGGGCATCTAGAAGTTTGAATGCTAAATGGACACATGGGAGACAATGGACTAGAAAAGTCCAAATGGGAGGCCACCTACCCCCACCACCTAGTCCACCCTCTCTCCTTGCTCCAAGGGCCACCCCCCTCCCCTTAGTTTTTTTATTATTTTTTGTGTGTGTGTCACATGCCATCCCAGCCCTTCATTCCTATCCCCTAGATCCAATGGTTGTGGATGGATGTGAGATGTAACATATTTAAACTTGTATTTTCCATTTTAGAGGAATTAATGCATTCATTTGGAAGAAAAAACCTTGGAGCTCCAGCTTGGTGCGCCCCTCCCTCTCCCCTTGCAGCTGTGAAGGTTGCTTCTTGGTGGTGAGACTCCACCCTATCAGTTCCGGTCGCCGCCGCCGCCGCCACGAGCCGCCACCGCACCGCCACCGCCATCAATGAAGTTCTGCCTGCGCAGTACCACAGCAGCTTCCACGAAATTCAGCCATCAACCACGAGCTCAGATCGACCTGGGAATTTTACTGGATGTTCCATAGGTGTCAAGAACTATCCACAAATTTTGGTTTGTAATTCAGATCCCGTTTCATTATTTTAGATTTTCGTCCACTCTTCCACTTCGGTTCTGCCAAAGTTCTGTCCAGGTTCCCATCCGCCCTGAGTTTCATGTCTTAGGTCCACTTTTTGATTTATGTTGGTTCGGCCAAGTTTATTGGAGATTCCACCCATCCATCTCTTCATCCACAAATTTTATCAATTTTTGATTCGCCCATCTCATATTTTCTAAAAATCGTTCTCAGTCCCAACTACAGTTCTACCCCTCTGTCCCCAGATCCAACCACCAGTCACCCCAAAACTCATAGTAAATCACCACCACCTCCAAATCAAATTCCAAAAATAGTCCCCGTTCCGTGGTTTGATCCCCTACAACTTTGAAGAAGAGCTCAAGAGCTGAATCGGCAGTTTACTAGGCGGTCAATGGTGGTTCTCAGATAAGTACCCTGCAGATCTGAGATTTTGGTTACTGTACAACAGGGGCTTGTAAATTCAATAAAGTTCTGATCCGACCAGATCCAACAGATCTCTCTGGGTTTAGATTGAAGCATTTGAAGAGAGCTTTCCAACGATAGCTCATGCGCCCCGATCCGACGTCGGGATTGATCGCAGCGGCCGTTTTCGCCGGAGCACGCGCCTGAAAACAGCAACTAAAAATCTGTGGGCAGCAACTTCAAAGCTTGGGAATCGGGACCGATCGACCCCCGATCGGTGTTCCCGGCCGATCGCCGTCCGTGGAGGCGCGCCACCAGGGGTCCCCATCATAGTGTGTCCCACCCCCGCAGATCCGGAGGACAGCGCCATCCGTGGGCCCCGCGGGCCCGCAGAACCCACCGTTCGGAAAGCACGAAAACGCGGAGTTCGGCACCGCCGGGCGACATCAAGATGCTGCCCGTCAACCCGAGTTACGTGATTCCCGGGCTCCACATGTGACCTTTTACCTCCCTGCGTGGAGTGGGTCAAATCTTTGTATTGCTGTGATATTGTTTAACCGTGAGTCCATGATTCGGCCGGGGTTGTCTTCGCCACGCCGGGTGCGTGGAGGTAATGGTCCGAACCTCTTGGCGTTCATTTGCTTAGCTAGTATACGGTCTTTTGCCGCTGCCGAGAGTGTAGGTACTAGCCCGTGTGTCCATGTCACCGCTGTGAGAGTGAGAGTGACCCGTCCCGCGACTCGATCCGAGTCTGGAAGTTGAGTCGGACTACCCTTGACCTCCGCCGGTTCCTTAACCGCGCACGGTCCGCACTTTCCCTCGCTTGGGACGACGAGTGAGCTTCCACTTCTGTTAGCGATGTTTTGCCACTAGGAGCTCGTAGTGTCGGGCTTAGTGTCTCCCTGGTGTGTGCTGCTGGTCGCGTCTTCATCTAGAGTCCGAGGGTGGCACCTAATAGTGTCGTCTCCCGTGTCCGTCCCGCATCAGTTTGGTATCAGAGCAGGTCGAGTCTAGGGTAGTCGTTGCATAAGTCATGCATCATGGTCGCAGTCGAGTCTAGGATCATCCTTATTTTCAAAACAACAACAAAAAAAGTGTGTTTTAAATTGCATTTGCACCCTTTATTCGGTATCTTAAAAGGTGTTGTCCGAACGTTAGGCTACGCCTATCGGGAGGTCGCACACTTGCGAGAGTGATCTTCGGATCAATTAACTCCGCCCCGTACCGGATATTGGTTTAGGTCTAAGTACATCATTTAGTGTGTGTTTACATTAGTCGGTATCTTCTAGGTCGTGTGTCTTTGCATGCCCACCCGTCGAGGCACCCAGTACTCGCCACCACCACCTATGGCGGAGTCCCGAGCCCGTAGTTCCGATGAGTCTTCCACGGCCGAGATGTTCCGGGCCATCATGGATCGTTTAGACACGCGTATGGATGGTCTTAGTACGCGTATGGATGGCATAGGGACGCGTCTAGAAGGACGGATGAAGGCCCTCGAGGATCGGGCCGAGAGTTCGGATCAGTCCATCCAGGGCTTAGTTGGGAGAATTGCCATCCTAGAGAGGGGCCCAGTAGCGGCGCAACCCGCGCCGATGAATGGCCAACAAGAGCCGGTGCAGCAACCCGCTGTGCCAAGGGCTCAAGTGGAGAATGTTGGGGTTCAACAGGTGCATGTGGTGGATGATTATGCATCTGATAATGATCATGGGGGTAACGGTCGTCGTCATCAACGACGGAATCATGATGACGAGGATGACGACCGCATTCTTAGGGGTGTGCGTGCGGACCCTCCCACTTTTAGCGGATCCTTGGACCCTAGGGTGCATTTAGATTGGGAGGCCGGCATGGACCGATACTTCGAGTGGTTTGAGATGACGGACCACCGAAGAGTCTGATACGCAAAGATGAAGTTGCAAGGGCAGGCCCAAACTTATTGGATCAATGTGGAGAGCCTGCTCAACCAGCGACGTCAACCCAAGATCGGTACTTGGGATGATATGAAAACCAAGTTGAGGGAGAAGTACCTTCCCGCCTCATATCGCCAACGTCTCATAGACAAGTGGCAAAGCATCTCCCAAGGGAACTGATCCGTGACCGAGTACACCACCGAGTTTGATGAGTATTATTTGCGGTGCGGGGTCACGGAAGAGAGCACTATGACGATATCCCGCTTTCGAAGAGGTTTGCGGCCCAATTATCAATATGAACTCTTTCGCCGCAATGCCACCACTTTGGAGCAGGCATATCAGATTGCTCTCGAATTGGAGCAGTTCGAGGCCGAGTTTGAGTCACCCCATCGGTTGGGCTCCTTTCCCCTTCGTAGTGTCGAGTCTCGTGGCTCATCTGGCACGTATCCGAGGGCCCCCATGGCACGACCTCAGCAGCCCGCTCGCCCCGAGCCCTTTGCTCCTAGGCCTCGTCCTCCACCCCTGAGGGACCTTCCTCGTCCCCAGCATCTTACGGCCCCACCCATAGCCCGTCCACCGGCACCCGCACCTCCTGCACGTCCTTTGTTGCCTACGCCTCCTATCCGTCGGGAGGATAAAGGTAAAGGACCTATGATTGGGGAGCCTAGTGGATCACGGCAGCAGTGTTATCGCTGCAATGGGTTTGGCCATTTTGCCAACCAGTGTCCCACCCGCCCATCTCTTCACATCGGGGACACACAGGCCGAGGATACCACCCCTACGGGCCTCGAGTTAGTCAGCTATGAGGCAGATGAAGAGTTAGATGACGAGTACTATGAGATGGGAGGTGAGGCCCAGGATGTCCAGCAGTCGGACGGTACCCACGTGGGGGTCGTCAGATGTATCCTCACCCAGCCACATGTCAGTGATGACTGGTGTCGGACCACTATCCTTCAGGTATTCTGTAGGCTGGGAAAGCAAATTTGCAAGGTGGTCATCGATAGCGAGAGTTGTATCAATGCAATCTCCACGAACGCTGTCGCTCGTCTTGGTCTCACACCCGTAGACCATCCTTGTCTCTATCAGGTATCATGGGTGGATACCACTTACATTTCGGTCAGGCTGCGGTGCTTGGTCTCGCTGCAGCTCCACTCCTACCGTGACGAGATCTGGTGTGATGTCCTCCCCATAGAAGTGGGCAGTATCATTCTTGGTAGGCCGTGGTTATTTGACCGGGATGCCACACTCCATGGCCGGTCGAACACCTGTACCTTCGACCACACTGGCCAGCGGGTCACCCTCCAACCCGTTCGGCCTAGGAGCCCATCAGTCAGGGGTCCTACTGGCCCTAGTACTCCGAAGCCTTCCATCCCTGGGCCTAGTACCCCATCCCCAGCTCGGGCTATGACCGTTACCTCTGGCCCAGGAGAGCCCTCGACGAGGAGATTGATGATGATTAGCTCCCGGGAAATGGAGCAGAAGCTTAGTCAGGGCTGTCCGGTGTTTGCTATTACGGTCCGAGAGGTGGAGCGGGACTCCGAGGGTGAGCTCCCACCCGAGGTTGTTCCTATTCTGCAGGAGTTTGCTGATATTTTTCCCGATGAGCTTCCCGAGGGACTCCCACCCATGCGGGATATTCAGCATGCTATCGACCTTGTTCCAGGCTCTTCTTTGCCCAACCTTCCTCATTATCGAATGAGCCCCACGGAGCATGCCGAGCTTAAACGACAGGTCGATGAGCTTGTGCAGAGAGGATCTGTCCGGGATAGCATGAGTCCATGTGCTGTACCCGCATTACTCGCCCCGAAGAAGGATGGCACGTGGAGAATGTGTATTGATAGTCGTGCCATCAACAAGATCACCGTGAAGTACAGGTTCCCTATTCCCCGCCTGGATGACATGCTAGACATGATGGCAGGTGCCACTATCTTTTCGAAGATCGATCTTAAGAGTGGCTACCATCAGGTGAGGATTAGGCCAGGTGATGAGTGGAAGACCGCATTTAAGACCAAGGACGGTCTATATGAGTGGTTGGTCATGCCTTTTGGGTTGACCAATGCCCCTAGCACTTTCATGCGGCTCATGACTCAGGTCCTTCGACCTTTCATTGGAGTCTTTGTAGTGGTGTATTTTGATGATATCCTTATCTATAGCCGCACCACAGGGGATCACTTAGACCACCTTTGGTAGGTCTGTCTACTTCTTCGGCGAGAACAGTTGTTTGCGAACCCACAGAAGTGTGCCTTATGACATCTTAGCTTACATTCTTGGGTTTCATTGTGTCTAGTACTGGGGTCTCCGCCGATCCGGAGAAGGTCCGGGCCATTGTTGAGTGGCCGAAACCCCGTACGGTTCATGATGTTCGCAGCTTTCATGGCCTTGCGACGTTCTACCGTCGCTTCATCCTCGGATTTAGCTCTGTCACCGCCCCGATCACGGATTACATCCGTAAGGGCACATTTGTATGGATGAAGGCCGCATCTGCCGCCTTCAAGGACATCAAGGAGCGCATGACCCAGACACCTATCCTTCGACTGTCTGATTTCTCGAAGGTGTTTGAGGTCTCTTGTGATGCGTCGGGCGTGGGAATTGGAGGAGTTTTGAGTCAGGAGTCCCACCCGATCGCATATTTCAGCGAGAAGCTGAATGACGCGAAGATGCGATATTCCACATATGATAAAGAATTCTACGCAGTTGTTCAGGCTCTTAGGCATTGGAGGCACTATCTTTTACATCAGGAGTTTGTCTATACTCCGATCACGAGGCATTGAGGTACCTCCATTCCCAAAAGAAGCTTAACTCGCGTCATAGTCGTTGGGTCGAGTATCTCCAGCAGTTCACCTTTGTGCTGAAACATAAGGCTGGAGTGGAGAACAAGGTGGCTGATGCCTTGAGTCGGCGAGCATGTTTGCTTACCACCATGAGTGCCGAGGTCATAGGGTTAGAGAAGATGAAGGAGGCCTATGTTGATTGTCCTGACTTCGGTCAGATTTTTACCACCCTCCAGGCCGGACCCTCGAGAGACCTTGATGAGTATGTGCTTCAGGAGGGTTACCTCTTTCGAGGTAGCAGGCTATGTGTTCCCCGAACTTCGGTTCGAGATTTCTTAGTGTGGGAACTACATGCGGGAGGTCTAGCCGGCCACTTTGGTCGGAACAAGACTATTGAGGCAGTGGAGCATCGATTTTATTGGCCGAGCTTGAAGCGCGATGTTGCTAACATCGTGGCTCAGTGCCGTACATGTGCTACGGCCAAGATGAAGAAGCAAAGCTCGGGCCTTTATACGCCTCTTCCCGTGCCTGATGCCCCGTGGCAGGATGTTAGTATGGACTTTGTTTTGGGACTGCCACGTACCTCCAGGAAGCATGATTCGGTCTATGTGGTGGTTGACCGTTTCTCGAAGATGGCCCTCTTTATTCCTTGCTCGAAGACTTCGGATGCTTCTAGGGTAGCCCGCCTATTCCTTACGCATGTGGTGTGCAAGTTCGGGTTGCCTCGCACTATAGTGTCTGACCGTGATGTTAGATTCACTTCCTACTTTTGGAAGACACTATGGCATATGATGGGTACTCACCTCAAGTTTTCACTGCATATCATCCCCAGACAGACGGTCAGACCGAGGTGGTCAATAGGAGTCTGGGAGATCTTTTGAGGTGTCTAGTTAAGGACCGCATTGGGGATTGGGATCTCATTTTACCTATGGCTGAGTTTGCATACAATGATTCGGTGAATAGGTATACCGACATGAGTCCATTTGAGATTGTCACAGGTCGTAGGCCTAGGAAACCCGTTGACCTTGTCCCCATGCCTATCCATGCTAGAGTGTCGGAGTCGGTCGAGTCGTTTGCTAGGCATGTTAGGAGTTTGCATGACGACATCCGTCGTCACATTGAGGCCAGCAATGCACGGTACAAGGAGTTAGCCGATGCCCACCGACACCACCGAGAGTTCCATGAGGGCGAGTATGTCATGATCAGGGTAAGACCTGAACGGTTTCCCTCTGGAACCGTTAAGAAGTTGCAAGCTCGCGGAGCCGGTCCCTTTAGAGTGTTGAAACGCATTGGATCCAATGCGTATGTTGTGGACCTGCCCGAGGAATATGGTATAAGCTCTCCCTTCAATGTATCGGATCTTGTTGCATATAGGGACCCAGCGGTGATCCCTAGTGAGCCTTTTGAGCCATCTCCTCCCCTTGAGAGTGATCCCACCCCTGAGTGTCCACTTCCACCTCCAGCCCCATTTTCACGGCAGCGTGAGCATATAGATCATATACTGGATGAGCAAGTGACAGTTACCAGGAGTGGATCTTACCAGCGCTACCTAGTGAGATGGAGAGGATGGCCCGCTACTGAGGACACATGGATCACACATGGCGAGTTGCAGCAGATTGATCCAGACCTTTTGGAGTGATACAGGAGCGATGCAGACCCTTACTCGACAGGGTCGAGTTTCTCCCACCCGGGGAGAATTGGTGCGGACACCCGAGCAGTTGATCAGCACGATACGCCGAGCCACCGGTACCGCACGCAGAGTACGACACGAGCCACCTCGGCGTCCATCTGGCTCGGAGACAGCCTGGAGACACCGCCCTGAGTCTCCCATTTATTATATTTAGTTAGACTTTATGTGTGTTTAATTTGTATTTATTTCGTTGCACTCGGTTTGCCATTTTGATTGTAATAGGGGCTTATGTGTAATTCGGACCCCGTGGGCCCCACGGGCCCCCCAGGCCCCACCCCATTGGGCCACCTCAGCCTAGGGTCCCACGTGGGGTCAGTCAACATGCCACATGGGGGCATCTAGAAGTTTGAATGCTAAATGGACACATGGGAGACAATGGACTAGAAAAGTCCACATGGGAGGCCACCTACCCCCACCACCTAGTCCACCCTCTCTCCTTGCTCCAAGGGCCGCCCCCCTCCCCTTAGGTTTTTTATTATTTTTTGTGTGTGTCACATGCCATCCCAGCCCTTCATTCCTATCCCCTAGATCCAATGGTTGTGGATGGATGTGAGATGTAACATATTTAAACTTGTATTTTCCATTTTAGAGGAATTAATGCATTCATTTGGAAGAAAAAACCTTGGAGCTCCAGCTTGGTGCGCCCCTCCCTCTCCCCTTGCAGCTGTGAAGGTTGCTTCTTGGTGGTGAGACTCCACCCTATCAGTTCCGGTCGCCGCCGTCGCCGCCACGAGCCGCCACCGCACCGCCACCGCCATCAACGAAGTTCTGCCTGCGCAGTACCACAGCAGCTTCCACGAAATTCAGCCATCAACCACGAGCTCAGATCAACCTGGGAATTTTACTGGATGTTCCAGAGGTGTCAAGAACTATCCACAAATTTTGGTTTGTAATTCAGATCCCGTTTCATTTATTTTAGATTTTCGTCCACTCTTCCACTTCGGTTCTGCCAAAGTTCTGTCCAGGTTCCCATCCGCCCTGAGTTTCATGTCTTAGGTCCACTTTTTGATTTATGTTGGTTCGTCCAATTTTATTGGAGATTCCACCCGTCCATCTCTTCATCCACAAATTTTATCAATTTTTGATTCGCCCATCTCTTATTTTCTAAAAATCATTCTCAGTCCCAGCTACAGTTTTATCTCCCTGTCCCCAGATCGGACCACCAGTCACCCAAAAACTCATAGTAAATCACCACCACCTCCAAATCAAATTCCAAAAATAGTCCCCGTTCCGTGGTTTGATCCCCTACAACTTTGAAGAAGAGCTCAAGAGCTGAATCGGCGGTTTATTAGGCGGTCAATGGTGGTTCTCAGACAAGTACCCTGCAGATCTGAGATTTCGGTTACTGTACAATAGGGGCTTGTAAATGCAATAAAGTTCTGATCCGACCAGATCCCAGCAGATCTCTCTGGGTTTATATTGAAGCATTTGAAGAGAGCTTTCCAACGATAGCTCATGCATCCCGATCCGACGTCGGGATTGATCGCAACGGCCGTTTTCGCCGGAGCGCGCGCCTGAAAACAGCAACTAAAAATCCGTGGGCAGCAACTTCAAAGCTTGAGAATCGGGACCGATCGACCCCCGATCGGTGTTCCCGGCCGACCGCCGTCCGTGGAGGCGCGCCACCAGGGGTCCCCATCATAGTGTGTCCCACCCCCGCAGATCCGGAGGACAGCGCCATCCGTGGGCCCCGCGGGCCCGCAGAACCCGCCGTTCGGAAAGCACGAAAACGCGGAGTTCGGCACCGCCGGGCGACATTAAGATGCTGCCCGTCAACCCGAGTTGCGTGATTCCCGGGCTCCACATGTGACCTTTTACCTCCCTGCGTGGAGTGGGTCAAATCTTTGTATTGCTGTGATATTGTTTAACCGGGAGTCCGTGATTCGGCCGGGGTTGTCTTCGCCACGCCGGGTGCGTGGAGGTAATGGTCCGAACCTCTTGGCGTTCATTTGCTTAGCTAGTATACGGTCTTTTGCCGCTGCTGAGAGTGTAGGTACTAGCCCGTGTGTCCATGTCACCACTGTGAGAGTGAGAGTGACCCGTCCCGCGACTCGATCCGAGTCCGGAAGTTGAGTCGGACTACCCTTGACCTCCGCCGGTTCCTTAACCGCGCACGGTCCGTGCTTTCCCTCGCTTGGGACGACGAGTGAGCTTCCACTTCTGTTAGTGACGTTTTGCCACTAGGAGCTCGTAGTGTCGGGCTTAGTGTCTCCCTGGTGTGTGCTGTTGGTCGCGTCTTCATATAGAGTCCGAGGGTGGCACCTAATAGTGCTGTCTCCCGTGTCCGTCCCGCATCACAAACATGGCTGCATCGGGGCTGGCGGTCGACCTGTGGCTTCTGGCGGTCGACCTCTACTGAAACACCTGCAAACAGATGATCTCTGGGAAATCCGATCGACCGCTACTGGCTGGCGTTCGACCTGCAGCTGACAGATCTGCAGTCGGGGGTCCCTGGCTGGGGCGGTCGACCGCCCCTGTGCTGGCGGTCGACCGCTAGCTGGGCAGACCTCGGTCCAGCCCGGGTCAGTCCGTTAGCCGCTTCAGCTCCGTCGCTTGTGTCCATTAGTAGCCTGTTCATGTCTGTAACTTCATCCTTGTGGTCTAGAAAGTACCAACTGAATCTTTATCTTTTGACTCTCATCTTATGCAGTGGCCTTGGCTATTTGAATGAAGCTTGTAGTTGTTGTATAGACTTTGCATCAAGGCTTGGACGTGTAGACTTTGTGTGCATGTATGAACTCTGTACAGACTTTGCACCTTGAGTATGCATGAGCATGTACAGAGTTGCTTCATGAACGTACAGACTTGGCAACTTGATGCACGAACACAACAGAACACAATGTATAGACTTTGCGTGTGAAGTAGCCGGCCAATGTATAGACTTGTGTTGCAGCCATCAACCAACGTACAGACTTGGAGTTGTGCTAGCAGCCAACGTACAGACTTTGTCTTGTGCAACGTATAGACTTTGTTTTGTGCATGTAGCCAATGTATAGACTTCATCTGTAGCAACGTACAGACTTCATCTGCCGCAACGTACATACTTCGTGTTGTGCAACGTACAGACTTTGAGTTGTGCATGCAGCCAACATACAGAATTCATCTGCAGCAACATATAGACTTTGCGTTGTGCTAGACCGCCAACGTACAGACTTCATGTTCAGCAACGTACAGACTTTGTCCAACGTATAGACTTCGTCCAATGCACAGACTTTGTCCAACGCATAGACTTTGTCCAACGTACAGACTTAGTCCAACGTATAGACTTTGTCCAATGTACAGACTTTGTCCAACGTATAGACTTTGTCCAACGTTTAGACTTTGTCCATCATACAGACTTTGTCCAACGTATAGACTTCGAATGCTATGCACATGCCCGCAACCTGTTCGATGAAATGACAAACTGCTTAAACAGATACACAATGACAGCATATGCAAACACAATGTGACTTATAGTAGTTGCTATCATTAAAATCATAATAGTAATCATGGTGCAGATGTGTTCAACATTCTCCCCCTTTTTGATGATGGCAACATTGTGAGTCATTATATGGTAGAAATAGCCAAGATGGCAAAGTGTATGATATATGTAACATATGCAGCTCAAGATCCATGATAGTAATAGCATGTGAATGTAATTATGAATGCAAATATGAATGTTATGCATTGGATACACAAATAAGATGCACGAAGTGAATCTCCCCCGTACACCATTCACTCATCCATAGCTCTTACAAAGGACTCACACAAAGAATTCTCCCCCTTTTCCAACAGTAAAAAGGAAGGATAAAGTAGAGTAAGCGACAAAGGTCGGTGAAGCCAGAGGTGAAGGAGAGGGAAGAGCAAGCCATAATATGCAAACCTGAAACATATCGCGAGCAACATGTACGGGTCAAAGCTAATGAAATCTGATATCATCAACAGAGTTTGAAGAGCATCTACATCGAAGATTTAATAGAAATGAACCAAAGGTGCATATCATTGCAATGTTTAACCTTCCCTTGTCTTATATATCCATATTCAATAACTACTAAGGGAATAACACAAAAACTAGTATTGAGACTAAACAGACATGAGTAGAGCATGGAATGTTATGATCGCAGCAAATGTAATTTTCAATATTTTTTGCATTCGAAGGCACAAGACTCATATTTTATGAGCAATCAAGTATAGTACATGCCTCCTAGCCATAAGAATACACGTTGTTTAGACGCCAGTATTCCTAGGTATTTGGTAAGACTGACTATGATGCTTCAAAATGAACAGAGATAGCAAAGACACGTCATGACATATCCAAACTCATTTCTGTGATGGGAAGATATGTTTCTCAGTGATTATGCCATTGCTCTGCTAGAGGCCAAATGAATTAAGACAGAGATAACAGGGGCACATCATGACATGTCATTCGTCACTTGATTTGATGACGGGACATATTTCTCCATGCAACAATATCATTGCTCTGTCAAATTTATTTTTCAAGAATTTCAGCTCATCAAGATGTTTAACACCAATACTAAGCTCTAGAGTATCACCAAGATTGTCATGAAATTTGGATTTTCAGATAGCAGGATAGTCATTCAAAGCATAATATGCAGTCTCTAGTTAAGGTCTATTAAAACCAAGAACATAGATGATTTCAGAACCAATATTTCAGAACTTCAAGAAAATCATTAAATCTGAACCGATTTCATTGAATGGATAATCATCAGGGCACATATTAGAAAGTTCTTACTCCATATGTCCGTCTGTCTCATGAACGGTATTGTCAAACTGGAAGCCAGTGAAGTTCAGATTGCAAGAGATAAGAAAAGCAACAAAACTCCCCCTAAAGATATGCAGAGAATGCACTCAAGGAGTTATGTTTGCAAGCAAATGTAAGGACAAACGTCAAGGAGTGAGAGTGTAGAACCATGCAGGGGTTGACCTGATAAAACATGAATTTGGCAGGCATGAAATGCATGACCCAACACATGGTTGTATATTTATTAAATGCAACAGAATGAAAAAGAAACATATGCATGAATGCTGCAAAGTGACAACTCCCCCTTACTATATGGCCTATATGCGACAATGACTCATGGTACTTGGCGGAGGTGAAACCTCACGCATATTGAGTGTGTCTAGGCAAGCATAACCTGCCTTTCCATACATCAACATTTGATATACCATGGCCATGCAAGAATGATGCTACACAAACCATGCAATACGACACATATGCAAAATGACACATTGACATATAAACAATGCATGAACACACCAATATGCAAAAACACACAACTAAATTGAACATGATCATCATTTCAATTTTTAGTGGCCTGAGGTCGGCAAAGACCAAGCTCCCTTCTGAGTGTTGAAAACATATCATTACACAAGGGCTTGGTGAAAATATCAGCAATTTGATTTAGAGTGTTAACAAAATACAGTTCAAAAATTTTCTTACTGACCTCGTCTCTAATGAAGTGATGCCTAATCTCAATATGCTTAGTCCTAGAGTGCTGGACTAGATTTTTTGCAAGGTTGATAGCACTAGTGTTATCACACAGAATCAGGACACAACCAAGATCCACCAAGTAGTCTTGGAGTTGGTGTTTAATCCACAACACTTGGGTGCCACAGCTCCCCGCAGCAACATATTCTGCCTCCGCGGTTGAGAGGGCAACCGAGTGTTGTTTCTTGGAGGCCCAAGAAACTAAACACCCGCCTAGAAACTGGCAATAGCCACTAGTACTCTTACGATCCAGCTTGCATCCAGTGTAATCCGCATCAGAATAAGATATAAGAGATAAATCACATGATGACGGATACCACAATCCCAAATCTTGAGTGCCGGCAAGATATCGAAGGATACGTTTGACGGCAGTCAAATGAGATTCTCTAGGACTAACTTGAAATCTAGCACAAAGGCATACACTAAACTGGATATCTGGTCGGGATGCAGTCAAATAAAGCAAAGAACCAATCATACCTCTATAGACCTTTGCATCCACTAATTTACCATTTTCATCCAAATCCAGTGATATTGTGGTGCTCATAGGAGTTGCAATGATTTTGCTGTTTGCCATGTCAAATCTTTTCAGCAGCTCCTTGATGTATTTGGATTGATTTATGAGGCACCCATCTTCTCCTTGGTTGACTTGCAAACCGAAAAAGAATTGAAGTTCTCCCATTAGGCTCATCTCAAATTCGCTAGTCATGAGGTTAGCAAATTCCTCACACATTTCAGATTTTGTAGAACCAAACACAATGTCATCAACATAAATTTGAACAATCAAGATGTTCTTACCTTGCTTCTTGGTGAAAAGTGTTTGATCTACCTTACCTCGTGTGTACCCTTTTTCAATGAGGAACGAGCTTAGTCTCTCATACCAAGCTCTTGGTGCTTGCTTAAGTCCATAAAGCGCCCTGTCTAGCTTGTATACAAAATCTGCATTGTTAGAATTCTCAAAGCCAGGGGGCTGCTCAACATAGACTTCTTCTTTGATCAAGCCATTCAAGAAAGTACTTTTGACATCCATTTGATACAGCTTTATTCTAAGGGAGCATGCAAAGGCAAGTAAAATTCTGATGGCTTCGAGTCTAGCAACTGGGGCATAAGATTCATCAAAGTCTACCCCAAACTCTTGATTATACCCTTGAGCCACCAATCTAGCTTTGTTTCTTATTATCTTGCCATCCTCACTTAGTTTGTTCCTAAAGACCCATTTAGTGCCTATGACAGATTGTGATGAAGGTCTAGGAACAAGATGCCAAATTTTATTCCTTTCAAACTGGTTTAACTCGTCTTGCATTGAATTTATCCAGTTTTCATCTTTTAATGCTTCATCAATATTTTTGGGTTCATGCTGCGAGACAAGAGCAAGTTGATCTAATTCTTCCACAATTTTAAAATGTGACCTTGTTCTAGGTGGGTCATTCAAGCTGCCAATGACGTTTTCTAAAGGATGATCCTTAAGAATTCTAATGTTTGTAGAATCGTTACCTTCTCCTGGAGCTTGATCCCTTGCATTGCTTGATTCAGCTAGGTCACCAGCTTCTTTTATTTCTTCTTGTGGAGGATCACTCTTGTCCTTTATGCTTAGGAATTCCCCATCTTCATCGTTTTTCCTGCAAGAGTTATCATTGTTAGAATCATGATATTCATCAAAGGAAACATGGGGTGATTCTTCCACAGTTTGACTCTTGATATTGTAAATTCTATAAGCCCTAGATCTATCAGAATATCCAAGGAATATACCTTCATCACTCTTGGGCTCGAATTTATCTAAATCTCTTTTGTCATTATTGTGGATGAAGCATTTAGATCCAAACACTTTCATATGTGAGAGAGAGGGACTCATAAGGAGTCTTTTTGGTGTGTGGCCTTACCATAGAGCGGTTGATAATATAACATGCTAAGTTTACCGCTTCAGCCCAAAACCTCCTTGGAAGTTGCCGTTCAGCAAGCATGGTTCTTGCCATCTCTACAAGTGTTCGGTTTCTCCTTTCAACTACACCGTTTTGCTCTGGGGTTCTTGGTGAAGAAAATCGGTGTGAAATGCCTTCAGCTCTGTAAAGATTATAGAAGTTAGCATTTTCAAATTCACCACCATGATCAGATTGGATCTTGGAAATGTTAAACTCACCGTCCTGCTTTATCTTCATGTAGAGTGCCTGAAACTCATCAAAAGCATCACTTTTATGTGTGAGAAAGAAAACCCATGTGAACCTAGAAAAGTCATCCACCAAGACATATCCATATTTTCTACCACTCAAGCTAGCAGTTCTGGTTGGGCCAAACAGGTCCATATGAATTAGCTCGAGTGGTTTGGATGATGTATTTTCAGATCTTCCCTTGAAAGATTTTCTTGTTTGTTTACCTAGGGCACATGCATCACACAAATTGTTTTCTTGTTTAAATGATAATTCAGGCAACCCTTTCACCATTGAATGCTTTAACAATTTATGTAAGACATTGTAGCTAGCATGTCCTAGTCTACGATGCCATAACCATGCAATTTCAGATTTTGGTGCAGCAAGACAAAGGTTTAAATTAGCAGGATCATCTAAGTCAATCATATAAACATTGTTGACTCTCTTTCCAGAAAAAATTTTACCTTGTCAGATTTTGGTTCAAAGATTTTACATTCATGAGAGTCAAACAACACTTTATGACCTTTATGACATAATTGACTTCTGCTAAGTAGGTTATATTTCAAACATTCAACTAGCAACACATTTCCAATGGAGTTGGAGAGGTTCTTACCTACATTATCTGTTCCAATGATTTTTCCTTTGTTATTCCCACCAAACGTAACGTATCCTCCTTCCTTTTCCTCCAAGAGATAAAATTTTGATTTGTCTCCAGTCATGTGTCTTGAACAGCCGCTATCAAGGTACCACCTGTTATGTATGGCTGCAAGACACTCCTGCACAAGCAATTAAGCAATTGTGTTTGGAACCCAACCAAATTTGGGTCCCATCAAACTCTTCAGATTTTTAAAACATGAAATCATTTCTTTTGGAATTCAGACCTTCCTAACATTCATGTTTTGTTTGCTTAGAGCAGGGATTTGATTTTTCTTTTCAATCTTGACATTCATTTTCTGTTTGGAGGCTCTTGGTTGGAGTTTGTGGAAGTTTGATGAAGTTTGCTTCTTAAGCCATTGAGGCGGTCGGTTGGTTTTGGGTTGAAAGTGATTGTTTTACCACCTAGGAAATTGATGAACACAGAAATCACAATTGTCCCAAAGATATGGTGATGCTGGCCTATATGAGTGTGCAATCCAATTGTGGTGAAATCTGGAAGGTTGAGCATGCAATGGCCAAGGAAGTGTTGACCTATGCTGCGGGGAAGGTCGACCTTTCTTAGGTTTTTGGACAGGCTTAATTTTTGGGAATGTTGGTGACTGTCTTTCAATCTTTTCTTTCCCTTTCTCCTTTTGTTTTTGCTGGTTTTGTGTGGGAGTTGTGTTTGAGGTGGAAGGTTCGGAAGATGAAACAAATGTGACAGTTTTTAACTCAATTGGCCTTTTGTTTGTAGGTTCAAAACCGAACCCATCTTTGTTGTGGTTCATTCTAGTTCCTAGCAATGCATCTAGGTTTTATCTTCCATCCACAAACTTTTCTAAAAATTGTTGTTTATCCTTCAACTCTTTCTGTAGGTTTTCAATATTTTGAAGAAGTTGAATGTTGACTTGTTTGACAGCTTCATACTTTTCATTGCCAAATTTACTGTCTTTTTCATAGCTTTGCATTTTGAGCTTCATGCTATCAATCTCATTTCTCAAATCCTCATTTTCAGTTTCCAAGTCAGCCATTTCTTTTCTTCCTTCCTCCAAATCCTCAATCATTTTCTTAAGATCTTCAATTTCAGTCTCAAGTAGAGCAGTCTTATCATTCATATCATGATCATGCACAAATGAGTTAATTTTCTTTTTCAATGATTTATTCTCCTTTTTGTACATTTCATATTTTTCCATGAGTTGTATATATGCATCCTCCCAATCATCAATTGTATAATCTTCAAATGGAGAATTTACCTCAGTTTCTTCATCACCTTTGGCCATAAGGCAGAAATCTTCTTTTTCTTTGTCCGAGGAGCTAGTTCCGTCATCACTTTCCTCTTCATCGCTCCATGTGGACACCATGGCCTTGTTCTTCTTCTTGCCCTTCCATTTGTCAGCTTTTCTGAATCTGTCGGGACAATCATTCTTGAAATGCCCTGTTTGTTGCAAGAATAACAAATGATTTTGTCAGATTTCTTAAAGTTTTCAGAATTAGATTTGAAACCATTTCTTACCTTTGGCCTTCCCCTCATGAAGCTCTTACCTTCATTTCTCAGGAATTTACTGAACTTACGTGTGAGCATGGCTACATCATCCTCATCCCGCTCACTTGCGGAATCCTCACCTTCATCCGAAGTGCCTTGACCGCTAGGTCCAGCTTTAAGAGCTAAGGACTTTTTCTTAGGTACTTCAGCTTCTTTGTTCTTAAGGTTGATCTCATAGGTCATTAATGAACCGATGAGTTCATCTACCTTAGTTGTTGTGAGATCTCTGGATTCTTCAACAACAGTAGCCTTTGTGTGCCATGCAGGAGTCAGTGATCTGAGAATCTTTCTTACAATTTCCTATTCTGAATATTTCTTTCCCAAATCAGTCAAACTATTAGTAAGCACAGTTAATCGAGCATACATATCTCGAATTGATTCATCAGGCTTCATGCGGAACATTTCGTATTCAGAAACTAAGATATTAGCTTTTGTTTCTCGTACCTGAGAGGTTCCTTCGTAGATTACCTCTAACTTCTCCCACATTTGTTTTGCAGTTGCGCAGGTCACCACTCTTGAGAACTCTACTGGATGGAGTGAGCATTGCATGATGTGTTTGGCACTCCAGTTGACAGTGGATTATCTTATTTGTTCTTTGGTCCACAAGTCCTCATTATCCATAAGCTCATACGGACCTTTGCTGATCACTCGCCAAAGTTCGTAGTCTTGAGCGTGAATGAACACCTGCATGCGATGTTTCCAATAAGGATAGTTAGATCCAGTGAAATAAAGAGGCATGTTCACAAAGTGTCCTTCAGGTAAATAACCCTTAGACGCTGATCCACCATTTCCCTCAAGGTCGTTGGACCCCATAATGAGATATTAGGCTCTGATACCACTTGTTGTGTAGTGGACAGCGGATCTAGAGGGGAGGGGTGAATAGATCTACCCCTCTTTTCGTAATGCAACCATCTTTAAAGCTAGATGATGAAATAAGCAGCGAAATATAACTAGCTTGACGAAGAACACAAATGATTTACTTGGCAAGATGATTACACAATATAGATATTGAACCTAAGCATGCATCTAACATAAAGCAATCGCACAAGCAAACCACAACACACGAGATTTTAAGGTGGTTCGGACTGAATCTCCAGTCCTACGTCCACCCCTCACCAAATCCGGTGAGGCTTCAATAGTGCAGCACACCAAACCGTAAATCGGAGAACCACCGACTGCCTTCCTACTAACCACTGGTAGGGACATCAACACCGTAGATCGAATAACTTCCGATTGCCTTCCTACTAACCACCGGTAGGGATGTCAACACCGCAGATCGAACAACTTCCGATTGCCTTCCTACTAACCACCGGTAGGGACGATCTTCAGTTTTGATTGTTCGAATGAAATGAAGAAGAAAGAACAAATATCAAGCTATTCAAACATGATATGAAATAAGCTCAAGAAGAAAAATCTTGTCTAAGATTGCTGGAGCTTGATTCGGATTCTTCTATGGATGTAGATCACCAATAGAGGCTTCTATCTTCTTTACAAAGCTCTCTTCTTGATACAACAGCAATGGCTTCTTCTTCATTGTGAGTTGTGCTTCCTTGAATCTGCTTGAGTTGATGAAGAGGAAGAAGGATGCAGTTTAGATCACCCTTGAGAGCCTTGATTGCTTATTCTTCCTTGTAGGTTGAGATGGATTCAGATCTGGACTTGAATGCCTTGGAATGGATGAAGAACTCCTGCCCAAAACACTGTTCACGGAGGTGCTACAGTGCCCGCGAATGGCCTCCCTTGATCTCTCTTGAAGCATTAGGGTTTCGAACTCTTCATGTGTTGGTTTTATAGACCTTGAATGGTCCTTGGACACCCCCTAGACCAGATCCACAAATCATGGGAGATTAGGTGAGTTTTGATTAAACAAATCCATGGAAAGGGGCTGGCCACGAGGTGGATTTCGAAGTCAAACATGGATGCATCGGGGCTGGCGGTCGACCTGTGGCTTCTGGCAGTCGACCTCTACTGAAACACCTGCAAACGGATGATCCCTGGGAAATTCGGTCGACCGCTATTGGCTGGCGGTCGACCTGCAACTGATAGATCTGCAGTCGGGGGGTCCCTGGCTGGGGCGGTCGACCGCCCCTGTGCTGGCGGTCGACCGCCAGCTGGGCAGACCCCTGTCCAGCCCGGGTCGGTCCGTTAGCCGCTTCAGCTCCGTCGCTTGTGTCCATTAGCAGCATGTTCATTTCTGTAACTTCATCCTTGTTGGTCTAGAAAGTACCAACTGAATCTTTATCTTTTGACTCTCATCTTGTGCAGTGGCCTTGGCTATTTGAATGAAGCTTGTAGTTGTTGTATAGACTTTGCATCAAGGCTTGGACGTGTAGACTTTGTGTGCATGTATGAACTCTGTACAGACTTTGCACCTTGAGCATGCATGAGCCTGTACAGACTTGCTTCATGAACGTACAGACTTGGTAACTTGATGCACGAACACAACATAACGCAATGTATAGACTTTGCGTGTGAAGTAGCCGGCCAATGTATAGACTTGTGTTGCAGCCATCAACCAACGTACAGACTTGGAGTTATGCTAGCAAACAACGTACAGACTTTGTCTTGTGCAGCGTACAGACTTTGTTTTGTGCATGCAGCCAACGTATAGACTTCATCTGCAGCAACGTATAGACTTCATCTGTCGCAACGTACAGACTTCGTGTTGTGCAACGTACAGACTTTGAGTTATGCATGCAGCCAACGTACAGACTTCATCTGCAGCAACGTATAGACTTCAAGTTGTGCTAGGCAGCCAACGTACAGACTTCATGTTCAGCAACGTACAGACTTTCTCCAACGTATAGACTTCGTCCAATGTACATACTTTGTCCAACGCATAGACTTTGTCCAACATACAGACTTAGTCCAACGTATAGACTTTGTCCAATGTACAGACTTTGTCCAACATATAGACTTTGTCCATCATACAGACTTTGTCCAACGTATAGACTTCAAATGCAGTGCACATGCCCGCAACATGTTCGATGAAATGACAAACTGCTTAAACAGATACACAATGACATCATATGCAAACACAATGTGACTTATAGTAGTTGCTATCATCAAAACCATAATAGTAATCATGGTGCACATGTGTTCAACAATCAGGTCGATGCAGCTGGAGCCTTTATGCTTATCAGTTCAATGCAACTGCATTTGTTTATTAGTAAGGTCGATGCAACATCATTGGTTTTATTAGTAAGGTCGATGCAATAGCATTGGTTTTATCAGTAAGGTCGATGCAGCAACATTGATTTATCGTTAGCAAGGTTGAAGCTTTGATGATGAGGTCGATGCTATAAGTCAACCACACAAGATCAGGTCGATGCAGATGGTCATACGTTAACAGGTTTAAAGATCCGAACTCCAGACTCTTAACTTGATTTCAAACCCGATTGGAAAGGTTGACTCAGCGATATAGTGGCATGTGATCCAAGAAAAGGTGGCACGGTTTTTTAGAGGTTTCCATAGGAAGAATATTCTGATTGCCAGGTGGACCAATGAGAAATTACTAGGTTATTTGCCTCATCCATTTCGCTCCGGAAGCTCTGTTCTATAAATATGAGCACTCTCGTTTCAGAAGAGGGGCTGGAAAATTCAGAGAAGGAGAGCATATCTAAGAGTCCCCTCTCAGAGAAACTAAAGATAGAATTCCACAGAGAGAGGGGGAAAAGAGCGCCCTGCAAATTTCGTCGAGAATCTGCTTCAATCTGAAGCTACATTGCTTTCTTCTTTATTTCGATTGAAGTTTTCTATTATGAGTTTCTATTTTCCATTTTCTTATGTTCTTCAGCACTATGATTTCGTTTTGTGCTTCCCTTTGAGTGAAATCAGAGGAAGGGAGTCTAACTCCGGTGTCCCCTCTTTAGGTTAAGAGGAAGAGAGGTCTGTGACCTCTGGTTGGGTGAATTGCTGGGAGCAATTCACTGGGTTCCCTCTTGATTAAGAGGAAGGGAGGTTGAACCTCCGGGGTTTCCTTCTGGGCTGCAGGAGAAGCAACGAATCTGTTCCTTGGGGAAGCTGTATGACAGCCATTATTACAGACTAAGTCTGCTGTGATTGTTACTTTTTCAAGCAAGGGCACCTCACTCGGTTTGAGTGAAGGAGTGGACGTAGGCAAATTGTTGGTCTGGCCGAACCACTATAAAAATTGCATGTGTTCCACTTGATGGTTTGCCCACTTGCATATTCTTTCTGATCTCATTGTGCTGATCGATCACTTAGCATTCAGAGTGAGGCTAGTGACCATGCTTGCAAGCCCTTTCAGATGCTTAGTATGTTTTAATCTTGCTATCTCTTTGGTCATCAAGATTTGCTCACTATCTTTGAATTTGCACTCTATCGACTTGATTGCCGGTCCCCTTTGTGCATAAGGTCTATTTAGTATTGCTATCGCTTAGATGCTCTTGATTAACTTCTGGTTTATAGTTTGCAAAATTTTTTGGGGACAGATATATTCATCCCCCCCCTTTTATATCTATCCTTCCGTCTATCAATTGGTATCAGAGCAAGTTTTCCATCGTGTGGTCCAACGACCAGGAAAGACCTGAAACGAGCAATCCACGTTGCTTCATAGTTGAAGGGCACTCAATAAACATGCCTCCTTTCTTCAATGGTACTAACTACTTATATTGGAAGAACAGGATGAAGGTATTTCTACGATCTCAAAGCCATGAATTATGGAGGGTCATCACCATCGGACCATTCGAGCTTCCTGATGATGAAAGCACTTGGAGCAGGGAGCCGATCCGTGTATCAACTGTGAATTGGAAAGCAATGAATATCATGCAGTGTGATGTGCATCTAGAGGAGTATTCCAGAATTTCTGCATGCAAGACAGCCAAGAAAATGTGGGATGAACTTCAGTTGATCTATGAAGGAACATCACAAGTGTGAGCCACCAAGGTAAATATGCTAACCTCTGATTATGAATTATTTAAAATGAAGCCCGATGAAACCATATCAGAAATGTATGCTAGGCTATCACAGGTTACTAATAGTCTGAAGGCTTTGGGTAAACAAATTCAGCAATGTGATTTGGTTAGGAAGGTCCTAAGGTCCCTAACCCCAGTGTGGCACACAAAAGCCACTGTATTAGAAGAATCTAAGGACCTATCCACCATGACTGTCACAGAGCTGATAGGATCCCTGATGGCCTACGAGATTAATCTTAAGAGGAATACATAAGAGAACAAGAAAGGGAAAACCATAGCTCTTAAGGTGTCTAGAAGCGGTGGTGAAAGTAGTGAGGAGTATGAGAACTTCTCAAACCTCGATGATGAGCAACAGGCTCTGCTGACCCATCAGTTTCAAAATTTCTTGAGGTCCAGTGTAAAAACTTTTAGAAGGAGAAGACTGCAACATGCTAGTAAGAACACCAATTTTAAATTTGCTAAGAATAAAAATTCTGACAAGATTACATGTTTTCACTGTAAAAAGCCAGGTCATATGAAGAATGAATGCCCGGAGCTCATGAGGAAGAATGTACAAGTGCAGAAGAAAAAGCCTCAGGCCATGGTCTGCACATGGAGTGACAAAGAAGAAGACCCTGAGAGTGGATCTCCAGAGGAAGAAGAGAAAGGACTATGTCTTATGGCTGACAGCGACAATGAGGTAAGCAATCCCTTTGAGAACTATTCTATTGATGAATGGGAGGATGCTTACGCTGACCTGCTAGATAAGTTAAACTATCAAACCAAAGATTACAAGTCTATGAAAAGAAAACTGAATGACACACTTAGTGATAAAGCTTTCTTGAAAAAAGAAATCGAAGACCTTAAGAAATAGCTTGAGAAAATGAATCCACTAAAAATTGAAAATGAAAATCTCATAACAGAAAAGGAAGAAATTGGGAACAATTTAGATGAATTTAAGATCAAACTTCAAGAAATTCAGAAAGAAAAGGAGTTAACAAAAGAAAAATATGAGGCTATGAAAAATGCAAATTCTGAAATATTGAAACAGTGTGAACAACTTCAGAAAGAATTAGATGATAAATAGAAAATGCTGGAGAATTTTGTGCAAGGAAAGTCTAACCTGGATACCATGCTAGGTGTAAAGGTTAATTTCGACAAGGAGGGTCTCAGCTATGACCCAACGAACAAAAAACCTTTCGAGTTTAAAACCATCACATTCTGCCCAGGAAAAGGGAAAATGAAACTGGACACCCCATCCAATTCCAATAGCAACCAGAATGCCCAGCAACCAAAAGTATTGAAATTCATAAAAACAAATTCAACAAACCATGCTGGACAACAAATTAAAATTCAAGGGAACTCAGCTGGCAAAGCTGCCATGCTTCGACCCAACTTCATTAATCCATCGAGGCACTCTATCTCAGACAGAGTCAACGTTGGCATTTAGGATACGATGCCTCGACGCAACATCTCTATGCCTCGACGCAACACCCCCATGCCTCAGAGCAAAACAATTAATAGGTCGAGGCAAGTGACCCAGAACAGAAAACATTCGATTCAAAGAAACTTGAACCAAAGTAGGGCACACTGGTCAAATTCTGTCTACTCACAAAGATATTTTAACAATCATGATTTTCCCAGATAGAATGGGTACATAAGACTCCCAAGAAATAAACAGTCTACAAACTGGAACAAATTCCAATTTAATAAAAGGCAAAGTGGATAAAATTTTACATATAACCCCAACAAAACTGTCAACAAGAAAGAGGATGAGAAAAACATTATTAAACAGTTTTGGATTCTGAAAAGCTTGCTAAAGGGTTTGAATGATGTCTTTGGACCCAATCTTCCTTGGGTTCCAAACTCTTTTGCTTGATTTGTTTTTAGGTCAGTCTGGCGGCCCTGAACAGCAGATGGTATTTAGACAGTGACTGTTCCAGACATATGACAGGAGATAGAAGCAAATTCAGTGAACTACAGCTGAAGGTAGGAGGACTTGTCCAATTTGGAGGGAAAAACAAAGGCAGAATAATCGGTTGAGGAACAATTGGTAAACTCCCGTCAAACATTGTTGAAAAGGACCTTTTAGTTGAAGGTCTCGAACATAATTTGCTTAGCATTAGTCAGTTGTGTGACAAAGGTCACCAAGTAACTTTTGATAATCATGTTTACAAAATACTTGAAGCAAATTCTGACCAAGTTAAATTTGTAGGACATAGAGTGAATAATGTCTGCATAGTAGACTTGAATGATTCACCTACATCAAATCTCTGCTTGTCTGCTAATTTAGAAAATAATGTCTTTAATTGGCATAGGAGACTTGGCCATGCTAGTTATAGCACTCTTAATAAATTGGTTAAGCATGATCTGGTCAGAGGCCTGCCCAAAATAAAATTTTCAAAGAAATTTAAAATGTGTGATGCATGTGCTATGGGTAAACAAACTAGAACATCATTCAAACTTAGGACAGAACCCATATCCTCTAAACCTTTTGGATTTTTGCACATGGATCTTTCTGGACCCTCTCATTCACTGAGCTTCGATGGTAAAAGATTTGGATTTGTTATTGTGGATGACTTTACCCGTTTTGCATGGATTTTCTTTCTTGCCCATAAAATGATGCATTCCATAAATTCAAATTATTTTTTAATAAAATAAAGTAAGAGGGTAAGCATAAAATATGCATAATCCAATCTGATCATGGAGGAGAGTTTGAGAATTCTATGTTTTCTAATCTATGTGATACTGAAGGACTGACTCACAGGTTTTCTTCTCCCAGGACTCTAGAGTAGAATGGCATAGTGGAAAGAAGAAACCGGACAATAGTTGAAATGGGCAGAACCATGCTCGTGGAGAGTCAGCTACCTAGAAGATTTTGGGCAGAGGCGGCCAACACTGCATGCTATACTATCAACAGTGCCATGGTAAGACCTATCCATAAGAAAACCCCCTATGAGCTTTTAAAAGGTAAGAAGCCAAATGTGGCTTACTTAAGGATTTTCGGTTCTAAATGCTTCATTCACAACAACAAAAAGGACCTTGATAAGTTTGAAGCCAAGAGTACCCCAGGAATTTTTCTAGGATACTCTGAAACATCTAGGGCATACATGGTTTTCAATATAACTGATCAAACTGTAGAGGAGTCTCCTCATGTTATTTTTAATGAAACCATCAATTTTGCTAACTTGGATGATGATGACAGGAATTCAAGACATGATGGAGAGTTTCTGGAAAAAAAAATTTAAATGAAGAACCAAAGGCACCTAAACCTGCTGCACAAGTTGAACCAGTTCAGGGTGACTCAGCCGAGCAAGGAGAGTCTTCAACAAATCTTAGATTTCTGAAAGATCACCCTGCACATAACATCATAGAAAACTTGCAAGACCCCCCTAGACCTAGATCTTATTATCAGGCTGTAAATAATGAAGACTTAATAGCATTAGTGTCCCAAATTGAACCCAAAACAGTAGAAGAAGCCTTGAATGATGAATCTTGGGTAAATGCAATGAACGAAGAACTAGGATAGTTTGAAAGAAATAATGTCTGGGATCTTGTTCCAAGACCTGAAAATGTGTCTATCATAGGAACCAAGTGGGTCTTTAGGAACAAAATAAATGAAGATGGTGTCATTTCTAGAAATAAGGCAAAGTTGGTAGCCAAAGGCTACTATCAAGAGTTTGGGGTGGACTTTGATGAGTCTTATGCCCCAGTGGCTAGGATGGAAGCAATTAGAATACTGCTAGCTTTTGCTTGCTCTAAAAACATTAAACTTCATCAGATGGATGTTAAAAGTGCATTCTTAAATGGGTATATAAAAGAGGAAGTTTATGTTGAGCAACCCCCTGGATTTGAACTGTCTATACAACCTAACCATGTGTTCAGATTAAATAAGACATTGTATGGCTTGAAGCAGGCACCTCAAGCCTAGTATGACAGATTGACTGAATTTTTGATCAGCCATGGGTACAGTCGAGGTAAGGTGGATCAAACTCTTTTCACTAAAAATCTATCTGACCACCTAATCATAGTTTAGGTATATGTAGATGATATTATGTTTGGTTCAACATGTTCTGAACTATGTAATGAATTTGATGGTCTGATGTCAAGTGAATTTGAAATGAGCATGGTAGGAGAGCTGGATTTTTTTCTTGGATTACAGGTTCAGTAGTTGGAAGACAGATGCTTCATCAACCAGACAAAGTACACCTTGGAGATTATCATAAGATTTGTCATGGACAAAGTGAAACACATAACCACTCCAATGGGTACAAATACTTCTGTTGTGTCCCTGTGATTTTGATGATAGCAAACACTATAAGTCATCATCTATTTGAATCTGCATTTAATTGGATGGGTTATGTCAGCCTGTCTGTCTTCATGGGTTCTGTGCTTTTAGTGCGTTGACGCACTTGGCTGACTGCGTAGACGCAATTGTGCATCTTTCGCTTTCTGCCTTGTTCACTGCGTCGACGCTGACACTGGATGCGTTGACGCATTGGCCAGTTGCCAAGGGCGTGAGCATCTCGCTTGAGGAGCTGAGGCAACGCTGCACGATGGAAGCGTTGACGCCTTGGGCTGATGTCCAAAGGTCTTTTGATCAACATCAAGTCTGTACAGCATGAAGTCTGTACACTGATTTCTCTGGCACGTTAACACTAAAGTCTGTACATCGCTTCAAGCGCTTCAAGTCTATACAGCCTGCCTTCACGTTCAGACTCTATACATCGTTCCTCAAAGGCTAAGTATATACATCTGTCAAACGCCTCAAAGTCTGTACACTGGTTTTCACGAGAAGTCTATACACTGCTTCACTTTGTCAAAGTCCATACATTGGACTGTAGCATCTGAAGTCTGTACAGCGTCCGTTGTCTAGAGTTTTTGAAGTATATACATTGGACTATTTCTTTCGAAGTATATACACTACAATGTACATACTTAGATCTTATGACTTCATTCTTGTTGCTGAAGGGAACAGGGTCGACGCTGGGAGCTTAAAGCGTCCACGCATCAGTTGACGAAGCCTTCACGATATCTTCCACTGCGTCAACGCCACAATTGAGCAGCGTCGACGCAGCAGCTAAAGAGACGAAGCTAATGGCTTACTGGAATGCCTCACTACGTTAACGTCATTGCTTGACAGCGTCAATGCAGCAAGTCAACTTGAGTTTTGCTGGTCGAATGTCTTTGAAGGCTGCGTCAACCCTTTGGAGCAAGTGTGTTGACGCCACCTCAACTCCAGTTGCTGAGCGTACTGATGAATGGGCACGTGACCCGAAGCTGGCACCTGACACGTGATCCGAGGTGGGTGCTGAGCACGTGATCCGAGGAGGAATCTTCTGAACGGAAGGCGTGGGAAGCTCACGCCCTAGCTGCTGCTGCTACTTATAAAAGGAAGCCTTCATCCAACAGATGAAGACTGATCGAAGCCTTGAGGGCAATAAAAGAAGAGCAGAAGTGCTGAGAGTTCGATCCAGTAGAAGAGAATAAGAAAAGAGTAAAGGAAAGAAAGAGAGTGAGAGTAGCAGAAGAAAAAAAAGGAGAAAGAGAGAGCTCGTATGAATTGAAAGAAAAGAGAAAGACAGTGAGAGTAAAAAGAAGAGAGCAGAGAAGAGAAGGAGAGAATAGCGTGAGAGAAAAGGAGAGCAGAGGAGAAAGAAAGAGAGATAGAGAGAGAGAGTTCGTGGAGAAAAAGGAAGAAGCTATTAAAGATCTGTCCTCTGGCGTCTGGATTAAATCCAAGCCAGATCTACTCCTTTGAGAGCTACATTCTTGTTCTTCATTTACAGCCTTCTGATCGCTGTGTATTTTCCGTTTCTTATTTTTTCCTTTTTCATTTGGTTATCTTTGTTCTTCCGATCCTCTGGTCTGAGGTCGGGTTCCTCCTGGTGGGTCAGGAGAAGGGAGATCTGATCTCTGGTTTGCAAGCAGCAGGGGGGCTGCTTGTGGGTTCCCTCCGAGCTAGGAGGAAGAGAGGCTAGGCCTCTGGTGGATTGCTGGTAGCAGAGTGCTACTGGCTGGTTCATTGGTAGCGGGGCTGCTACTAGTGGGGTTCCCTCTTGGTATAGAGGAAGAGAGACGTGAGTCTCTGGTTTCTAGTGACCGTGGGTTGCTAGAGGTTCCCTCCGTGTAGGAGGAAGAGGGGAGGTTGTTCCCCTGGGTAAGCTATGTATCAGCGTCTGTTGGCAAGCTGTGTAGCCCAGCTGTTAGTGAAGCCACACTCGGGTTGAGTGTGGGGTGGATGTAGGTCCGTGGACCGAACCACCTAAAAATCTCTGTGCAGTGGTTGGTTGCTCCATATCTCCTATCTACTTCACAGGTTACATTGCATTCTCATTTATATCTGTGCTGCTTCCGCTAGTTGTTTATTTGGGCGCGGGTTACGTATTTGATCTTTGGTTTAAAAGGATATTCTACCTGTTCTTCAGATTGGTTGTCTTGCTTTGTTAGAGTTCTATTTTTTTTTATTGAGCCGAAAAGTTTTTAAGGGTGGGATTCATTCACCCCCCCTCTGAATCCTCCTCACCGATCCTAACAATTGGTATCAGAGCGAAGTTCTCTGATTGATCAAATCCAACGATCTGTAGAGGATCCTGTTGTCCCTTGGTGCATTTCTGTTTCTACCCTTTGCTGCATTAATCTAGTTACCGATTTATTCAATGGGTTCTCCACCGGTTTTCAATGGCTCTAACTTTAACTCATGGATTAGCAGTCTTAACAATTATGTGAAAATGATTAATCCGGATCTGTGGAAGTTAATTTCACAAGGTCCCCACAGATTGCCAAAGGAAAAGTCCAAATGGACTAAAAGTCACAAGTCAAAATATGGAGAAAATCAGAAAGCCTTTAACCTGATGCGAGCAGCTACTGACAAGGCTCTACATTCTTGTTTTTATGACTGCAGGTCCGCTAAGGACATTCTGGATCAGCTGAAGCTAGCTCAGAGGATGAATGAGGACAACTGCATGATGGCTGACGAGAGCAACCATAGCAGTGATCAAGAGGAATTCCAAGATGCTGAAGAGGTAATCATCCCCTTCTTTAGCTTCACTTTAGATGACTGGGTAGATGCCTATGCTGATCTGTTACACTCCCATGAAAAAATGAGTAAGAGGTATAGAAGACTGAAAAAGAAGCTGGAAAAACTAGGAGGTGAAAATCTTGAAACTCTGAAAATTGAAAATGAAATATTTAGAAGACAGATAACAGAGTTTGATTCTATTAGTTCAGACTTAGATCATTTCAAATCTGAAAAATAATCTCTTATGAAACAAGTTGGTCTACACAAAAAGGAGAGTCAAGAGCTTGTTTGTGAAATTGCTGAACTCAAGGAAAGGCTTAGCTTAGTTGATCAGGCTCACAACAATGGTATTGTTCAAAATGAAAAATTGGTGAGAGAATTAGAATGTGTCAACTCTGAATTGGAAAAAATGAAATCTACAAATGAAATACTCAATAATCAGCTCAAGGAATTTGAACTCAAATCAATAAATCTTGAAAAAGAAAATAGATTGATTTCTGAAAAACTAGAGGCTGATAGAGTAACAAATTCAGAGATTCAGAAAAATCTTGACAAACTTCAATCTGAAAAACAACAGGAAATGTTTCATGAATGTCAGTCTCTCTCAGATGAATGGGTGCTTGATGCTGATCTCCTAGAGTAGAACAGTAAACTGAAAGAGGAAATCAATGAGTTGAAATATATAAACACCCAGCTGACAGATAGGCTAATGACAATGGAAAAAGGCAAGTGTGTGAGTGTGGATAATTCTGATAGGTTGATGAATGCTGAACAAGAAATTGAGAGTCTGAAAACCATCAACTTAATGTTAAATGGAAATGTCAGTTGCAGTGAACGGAAAATAGCTGGATATGAGCTTACTATCACATCCCTTCAACAAGAAGTTGATGATCTTTATAAGTCCCTATCTGAAGCTGACAATGAAACAAAACTAAAACAGGAAGTTGAAAAACTCAAAAGTCTGAATGATGCCTTGCATCAACAAGTCATTTCCTGTGAAACAGATCTGTCCAAATATGAAGCTAATATTTGTGGCTTGAATTCTGAGATTAAAGATTTGAAAAGTTCTCTATCAAAAATTGTCAAAGGAAAGGACAATCTGAATAAGCTTCTTGGAAAGAGTGATAACTTTGAGAGAAAGGGACTGAGCTATAGTCCGACAAATAAAAGGAGTAATGGGAATGAAACATCTACTATTTTTGTCAAAGCTACCAATCAGAACACAACCTCTGCTCCTTCTGTCTTCTAATTCACTGCACAAAAATCCACTGTGAAACCCAAAAATGTGGAACAAAGTCAAAAACTGAAAAAGGATGAAAATTCACAGAAAAAGGAAAAACCCAAAACTGTGGAACAAAATCAAAAACTGAAAAAGGGTGAAACTTCACAGAAGAAGGATAAAGACACTCCTGTTACTATAAAGAAGGCTACATACAATTCACATGATCTCTCACACACTCATATTAAAAGGGGGTCATGTTATTATTGTGGGAAAGGAGGTCACATAATGGAAGATTGCAAATTGATGTTAAAGGATGAGCATACTAGTGGAACTTTACATTCAAGAAATCTTTCTGATAGAAACCATGCTGCTAGGAAGCCTGATGCTTCATGTTATTATTGTGGGAAGCATGGTCATCTCATGAATGATTGTTTTATCATGAAAGAAGACAATAAACTACATGCCAGGTCTTCCATGCACTTTCATGATCCATATGGATCTAAACACAATTCTAGTCAGCACATTGTGTGCTTCAACTGCAATAAGCATGGGCACAAGGCTGCTGAGTGCTGGTTTAGATATACCTGGGGTAAAAATGATTTTCATAGAAGAAATTCTTTTGCTTGCTCTCACTGTGGGAAGAATGGCCATACAGTCAAGAACTGTTGGCATGTTCAGAAGAACACTGTTAACCCCTATGGTGTCAAATTCCCTGCAAAACTATTTGCAAGATTTTCATGCTATAACTGTGGGAAGTTTGGTCACTCTATGAAAAATTACTATCTGATGGATCATGGTGACCATATTGCTATGAATTTGCTTAGATCACTTGTCAGGGCTAACGCAGGACCCAAAGCTGCTTGGGCCCCTGCAGGATCAAGATGATCAAATACTTTGCAGGTGTGCCTTGGACTGAGGAATAAAGAGGGGTAAAGTAAACCAAGGCACCCAAGATGATAAAGCCCCATTCAGGTAAATTCTGAAAACTTTGTATTCTGATTTGTGTGATCTGAATGCACTGCATATCATGATAATTCTTTTGTGCATTGTCTAACTGAAACTAATTGGAAAAATCTAAAATGCTCATGAAAATGATTGAGTTTATTTCTAAATGCATTGCACACAAATGCCATGATGAATGATATGCCAAACTTCTTGTATGTTGAATTGCATATCATGCACTCTGTAAGGGGGAGCTTGACTGATGTTGCATTTGAAGAGTAGAGCATTGCATGTCTTTGCATACATGTAGTTAGTTGCATTACACTTTCCTTCATTGAAAAATCTAAAAAGAAATATTTCATCGCATCTAGAAAGGAGGAGCATTCCTGTTTGAAAAATCAAAAAAAGGGGGGAAGGTAGTGTCTCACTGCATATAGATAGGGGGAGCATGCTTAAACCGTTCAGTTGTGTTTTTATCTGAACTCTTCCTATCCACCTACTTGATTCACCTTGTCAATTCTATAGTGTCAGTGATTCCATCACGAAAGTGGCATCAAAAGATCTTTCTTGACTGCTTCTAAAGTTGTTCAAAATCTGAATTCATACTTTATAGGCATCTGTCTGTCTCTCCTAAATCTGCTGAAGGAGAGCTTCACTTCTTTTTAGTCATCCTTGAACTTCTATGCTCAAGAGCAGCTCCTTTGCTACAATTTTTCAGAATCCATGCTGTCTGTTGAATATTCTCACTTGAATTACTAAGCTGAGATATGAAGTAAATCTTCAGCCTGAATACTACTTCATAAAGTTAAAACATCTTCAATGAGGAACCTTCCATTATACATGCTTAAGAACATTTGTTAACTGGAACTGGTTTAAGTCTTATGTACTCCTGTTTGGACACAAGGAACTTGGAAATATCTGATTCAATCTCTTAATAAACTTTAACTGTCTGTTTCATGTAAATTCATGTAAGAGCTTCTGACATCTGAAAAGTTGATATCCTTGTCTATGTTGACTGAGATATATAGTGTATGTGATTTTTCTTAAACACTTAACTTGTTCTGAATCATGGACAGAGCAATAACTGTGGTTACTGAGAAACATGTCCAAAGGATTGTGTCATGAAGTACCATGGTTAACTCTGCTTAAAGAGATGATTGAAAATACTGTGAAAATTTGGCAGAGCAAAGGCATTGTTGTATTGAGTAACTGGGGATTCTGGCCTCTAATCAAGGTGTATCCTCATGCCAAAGATACTTCCAATGCTACCTTTGTTCTCCAAAATGGGAGAAGCAATACGGTTGTCACACTGAAAAACTGGGGTTTCGGGCCTCTGATCAAGGTGTCTCCCCATGTCAAAAGGTGTTGATAAACCAAAATTGTTCATTTAAAAAGAAAATTATGAACAAGTGTAAATCAAATTCTGGAAGAACAATGTAAAATTCTGTTGCATTCTCTTATGTATCTCCTAAAACTGTCATGGAAAGTAAACTAAGTAAGATAGAAGTTGGTTGAACTAGAATTTTATATGAGCTTGTAGTTCCTTTTTATTAAGAGCTGGTTCAGATATGAGTACAGTTCTTTTTGAAAAACTTGTTTACATCATTCTTAAACCATATCTGAAAATAAAGGTTTCATAAGATTTTATAATGGAGGACTCTAGAACTTAAAAATTCTGTTCTATGAAGTTAGTATCTTGCTGAAAAGTTCAATATCTCAATTTTCACTAACTGTTGAATCTACTCATCCTATGGCTCTTTATCACTGTGTTTTGATTCAGTGGTATTAGACTGGTTGTCATTTTTGAGAAGCACTTCTCTCAGTTTACCATGTGTACTTGCAATTTTTGGATAACCAGAGTTCATCCTTGTGGATTTCTCTTGCATCATAGATCATAAGGGCAAGATTCTCTGGTCTGTTTGAGAGACTATTTGCATAAGGGGATAATGTGCTAGATTGTCTGATCATGTTGTTTGTCTGCATTAGCTCTATATCTTCTGCCATGTCAAAGGGGGAGTATTTGTTGCATATCCATCACTGCATAAGTTGTTTAATAAAGGGGGAGAATTGATTTAATTGCTTCTGATATTGTGTTGTCCTCATCTGCTGAACTATGTTGAGTGTCTCATATGACATCTCTGGATTATTCGTTTTGCTAAAGTAAAAGGGGCATATTAGTCAAAAGGGGGAGCTTTTAATTCACTCTTTTTATACAGTCTTATTCTTTCCTCTTCAACTCATGCCTTTTTGCTGAAGTCAAAGGGGGAGAAATGTTTTTGATCAAGTCAGTATGACTCATAGTGTTGCCATCATAAAAAGGGGGAGATTGTTGTGTCCCTGTGATTTTGATGATAGCAAACACTATAAGTCATCATCTATTTGAATCTGCATTTAACTGGTTGGGTTATGTCAGCCTGTCTGTCTTCATGGGTTCTGTGCTTTTAGTGCGTTGACGCACTTGGCTGACTGCGTAGATGCAATTGTGCGTCTTTCGCTTTCTGTCTTGTTCACTGCGTCGACGCTGACACTGGATGCGTTGACGCATTGGCCAGTTGCCAAGGGCGTGAGCATCTCGCTTGAGGAGCTGAGGCGACGCTGCACGATGGAAGCGTTGACGCCTTGGGCTGATGTCCAAAGGTCTTTTGATCAACATCAAGTCTGTACAGCATGAAGTCTGTACACTGGTTTCTCTGGCACGTTAACACTAAAGTCTGTACATCGCTTCAAGCGCTTCAAGTCTATACAGCCTGCCTTCACGTTCAGACTCTATACATCGTTCCTCAAAGGCTAAGTATATACATCCGTCAAACGCCTCAAAGTCTGTACACTGGTTTTCACGAGAAGTCTATACACTGCTTCACTTCGTCAAAGTCCATACATTGGACTGTAGCATCTGAAGTCTGTACAGCGTCCGTTGTCTAGAGTTCTTGAAGGAACAGGGTCGACGCTGGGAGCTTAAAGCGTCCACGCATCAGTTGACGAAGCCTTCACGATATCTTCCACTGCGTCAACGCCACAATGGAGAAGCGTCGACGTAGTAGTTAAAGGAGCATTCACTTTCACAGGCTATTCCACTGCGTCAACGCCACAATTGAGTAGCGTCGACGCTGCAGCTAAAGAGACGAAGCTAATGGCTTACTGGAATGCCTCACTGCGTTAACGCCATTGATTGAGAGCATCGACGCAGCACGCCCATTTACTGATGACTTGATCACTGGATCACCGATGCGTCAACGTAGCAGGCTGATGGAGTCAACGTAGCAGACTTGAGTTTTGCTGGTCGAATGTCTTTGAAGGCTGCGTCAACCCTTTGGAGCAAGTGTATTGACGCCACCTCAACTCCAGTTGCTGAGCGTACTGATGAATGGGCACGTGACCCGAAGCTGGCACCTGACACGTGATCCGAGGTGGGTGCTGAGCACGTGATCCGAGGAGGAATCTTCTGAACGGAAGGCGTGGGAAGCTCACGCCCTAGCTGCTACTGCTGCTTATAAAAGGAAGCCTTCATCCAACAGATGAAGACTGATCGAAGCCTTGAGGGCAATAAAAGAAGAGCAGAAGTGCTGAGAGTTCGATCCAGTAGAAGAGAAGAAGAAAAGAGTAAAGGAAAGAAAGAGAGTGAGAGCAGCAGAAGAAAAAAAAGGAGAAAGAGAGAGCTCGTATGAATTGAAAGAAAAGAGAAAGACAGTGAGAGTAAAAAGAAGAGAGCAGAGAAGAGAAGGAGAGAATAGCGTGAGAGAAAAGGAGAGCAGAGGAGAAAGAAAGAGAGATAGAGAGAGAGAGTTCGTGGAGAAGAAGGAAGAAGCTATTGAAGATCTGTCCTCTGGCATTTGGATTAAATCCAAGCCAGATCTGCTCCTTTGAGAGATACATTCTTGTTCTTCATTTACAGCCTTCCGATCGCTGTGTATTTTCCGTTTCTTATTTTTTCTTTTTTCATTTGGTTATCTTTGTTCTTCCGATCCTCTGGTCTGAGGTCGGGTTCCTCCTGGTGGGTCAGGAGAAGGGAGATCTGATCTCCGGTTTACAAGCAGCAGGGGGGCTGCTTGTGGGTTCCCTCCAGGCTAGGAGGAAGAGAGGCTAGGCCTCTGGTGGATTGCTGGTAGCAGAGTGCTACTGGCTGGTTCACTGGTAGTGGGGCTGCTACTAGTGGGGTTCCCTCTTGGTATAGAGGAAGAGAGACGTGAGTCTCTGGTTTCTAGTGACCCTGGGTTGCTAGAGGTTCCCTCCGTGTAGGAGGAAGAGGGGAGGTTGTTCCCCTGGGTAAGCTGTGTATCAGCGTCTGTTGGCAAGCTGTGTAGCCCAGCTGTTAGTGAAGCCACACTCGGGTTGAGTGTGGGGTAGATGTAGGTCCGTGGAACGAACCACCTAAAAATCTCTGTGCAGTGGTTGGTTGCTCCATATCTCCTATCTACTTCATAGGTTACATTGCATTCTCATTTATATCTGTGCTGCTTTTGCTAGTTGTTTATTTGGGCACGGGTTACGTATTTGATCTTTGGTTTAAAAGGATATTCTACCTGTTCTTCAGATTGGTTGTCTTGCTTTGTTAGAGTTCTAGTTTTTTTTTATTGAGCCGAAAAGTTTTTAAGGGTGGGATTCATTCACCCCCCCTCTGAATCCTCCGCACTGATCCTAACAACTTCATTAGATGCTGACTTGTCAGGTAAAGAAGTGGATGCAAAATTAAACCAAGGTATGATTGGCTCTCTTTTATATTTAACTGCCTCAAGACCTGACATACAATTTAGTGTACATATGTGCGCTAGATTTCAGTCTAGACCCACTGAATTGTATTTAGGTGCTGTTAAAAGATTTTTCAGATACATCTCTGGCACACACAATTTAAGACTTTGGTATCCTGCTGCACATATTTTAGATTTAATCTCATACACAGATGCAGACTATGCTGGCTGCAAGTTAGATAGGAAAAGTACTAGTGGCTTTTGCCAATTCTTAGGTAGGTGCTTAGTCTCTTGGGCCTCCAAGAAGCAGCATTCTGTGGCCCTCTCTACTGCAGAAGCTGAATATGTAGCAGCAGGGAGTTGTGGTACACAGGTTATTTGGATTAAGCACCAGCTCAAGGACTACAATGTAGACCTTAGCTGCACACCCATATACTGTGACAATACCAGTGCTATAAACCTATCAAAAAATCCTATCTTGCATTTACGCACCAAACATATAGAGATCAAACATCACTTCATAAGAGATGAAGTTTCCAAAGGAAACTTTCAATTAATCCATGTAGGCACAACACATCAAATTGCAGATATTTTCACTAAGCCCTTGGATAATGAAAAGTTTTCTACATTAAGAAGAGAATTAGGCATTTTCAGACCCCCTTGAACTCTGAATTCCATCAACTGCTCTTGAGGCTGATGCATGCCTCGATGCACTGAGCCTATGCCTCAACCTATCTGTTTAATCTTCTTCACTTACAACTCTATCACTTGTCCCTATGATAATGCATTCAGCTAACAGGTCGATGCATCTGTGCATCTTTTGTTCCTTATCATTCTCCCCTCTTGCTCATTTAATCTTGGTATATAAAATGGTGTTAGGAGAAGGGCGTTTTATGTCTGGTAACCTGCACTAAGCGTGAGGTGGTCTTGGACCTAAGTTCTCCACCAATTACCAAGGAAAATCATGTCATAAAGTCAGGGGGAGACTCTTTGCTTGCTCTATCTATATTCCATTTTGATGCACGAAGTCTAAGTATGAGGGGGAGCTGTCTAGATTTTGTGTCTGTCAGTCCACTGTGGTTAGTTAGATTCCTATGCAGTCTGTTCAGAGAATCCAGTATTTCAGAATTCTCTTAAAGTCTTAAGATTGATTAACTGAAATCTCAGCAAAAATGTTTGAACTTTATAATCTTATATAAACTAAGGTAAAGGGTCTGAAGAATATCATTCTACATATTTCATGAGTAAATAACAATGTTAAAATATAATGCCCTGAAAACTTCTAAAAGTTTGAACCTTTGTCAAAAGAGAGACAACTTTAGCTAAAATTCTGTTCCATACGTATTGTCCTCAAACCTTCCACCTCTCAGAAATCATAAAGATCAAATTCTCTCAGAGAAATGACTTGGTTCACTAAGAAACCAACTGCTTCGCCAATGAAGTGGAGTAAAGTTGTGTCATGATGTGTCACGTTAACTCTAATTAAAGAGGCCATGGAAACATGGCAGAGCAATGGCTTAGAGTGTTGAGTAACTGGGTTACTTCACTTAAGACGTGTTGTGCCTCACGTAAAAAGACATATCTAATGCTAACTCTATTCTCCAAGAGAGAAGTATTACGTGGTTCCCACACTGAGTATCTGGGGATTCCTGCATCTAACCAATGTGTCTCCTCAAGCATAAAGGTGTAGGTTAACCCATTATTTTCAAAGGAAAAGAAAATTATACAGAAAAATAATGCATGTGTTCAAACTGAAGTCTTTCTAAGAATAATTAAAAAATAAAAGGTGTTGGTTTGGCTTCAATACTGCTGGAACGTTTGTTCACTTAAGAAGTCTTTGAAAAATAAATCAGTACAGCTTTTAGACAGCATATTCAAGGCATTCATATATCACTTTGCTCATTCTCTTTACATCTGTACAACGATAATCTTCTATCCTAAATCCCTTGTCTCTCTGGATTATCACTTTTAAACATCTACGCTCATTTTAGTTACCTCCCTTAATTCTGTAAGAGATTGACACTTTATCAATTCTGTGAACTTATTGTATCTGGGACCTCTTGATCATTTGGTTTGACCTCACCATCTCCACCTTCGTCCTTTCTTTTCGATGATGTCAAAGGGGGAGAGAAAAAGAGGGAGAGCAACAAAGGGGGAGAGAAAGTTTGTGGGAGAAAAAAAGAGATTAAGTGTTTAAGGGGGAGTTTCGGTTAAGTGTGGAGCTGCACTGCTGTTATGGTTTAGAATTAGAGCTCTCCATCTGTCCATACATTTCTATAATTTCTATTTCCTCTCTATCATTTCTGTATGTCTGTCTGCTCTGAAAAATAAATCTTTTTACATAATAATACAATAAAACATTTGTGTTGATTAGAGTTATTGCCATCATCAAAAATGGGGGAGAATGTTGAATTCTAGGTTTTGATGATGTCAATATGATGTCTTTCTTGGTACTGACACTAAGTTTATTCTTGTAGAAAATATGAGTCAAAATAATCCAAGGAAATAATCTCAAAGAGCATGGATTAGTTGATATGATGAGGCAAGGTCGGAGAGATGCATCGATGCATCTAGCAGATACATCAATATAGCCACAGACCTTTGAGATGCACCGATGCAACTAGCAGAATGAAGAAGAAATGCACCGACGCATCAAGCAGAAAATTGGCCTCCAGACCAAATCAGGTCGATGCACACAACCTTCATAAAGCAACTAAACGTCAACTTCTTCAAAGCTTTAGAAAGCTGCCTCAATTCTCTTAGTCAAAGTCACTATGATGAAATCAACAAAGTCGAAGCAGTACTCAGCAGCAATAGTTAAAGATAGGTCGATGCGCGCAAAGCAAATTGACCTTGATCAGGTCGATGCAACTGAAGTCTTCATGTTATCAGGTCGATGCAGCTAGAGCCTTTATGCTTATCAGCTCGATGCAACTGCATTAGTTTTATTAGTAAGGTCGATGCAACAACATTAGTTTTATTAGTAAGGTCGATGCAACAGCATTGATTTTATTAGTAAGGTCAATGCAACATCATTGATTTATCATTAGCAAGGTCAAAGCTTTGATGATGAGGTCGATGCTACAAGTCAACCATACAAGATCAGGTCGATGCAGATGGACATACGTTAACAGGTTTAAAGATCTGAACTCCAGACTCTTAACTTGATTTCAAACCCGATTTGAAAGGTTGACTCAGTGAACTAGTGGCACGTGATCCAAGAAAAGGTGGCACACTTTTTTAGAGGTTTCCAGAGGAAGAATATTCTGATTGCCAGGTGGACCAAGGAGAAATCACTAGGTTATTTGCCTCATCCATTTCATTATGGAAGCTCTGTTCTATAAATATGAGCACTCTCGTTTCAGAAGAGGGGCTGGAAAATTCAGAGAAGGAGAGCATATCTGAGAGTCCCCTCTGAGAGAAATAAAAGATATAATTCCACAGAGAGAGGGAGAGAAGAGCGACAGGCCAGTTTCATCAAGAATCTGCTTCGATCGAAAGCTACATTGCATTCTTCTTTATTTAGATCGAAGTTTTCTATTTTGAGTTTCTGTTTTCCATTTTCTTTTGTTCTTCAGCACTATGATTTCATTTTGTGTTTCCCTCTGAGTGAAATCAGAGGAAGGGAGTCTAACTCTGGTGTCCCCTCTTTAGGTTATGAGGAAGAGAGGTCCGTGACCTCTGGTTGGGTGAATTACTGGGAGCAATTCACTGGGTTCCCTCTTGAATAAGAAGAAGGGAGGTTGAACCTCCGGGGTTTCCTTCTAGGCTACAGGAGAAGCAAGGAATCTGCTCCTTGGGGAAGCTGTATGACAGTCGTTGTTGCAAACTAAGTCTGCTGTGATTGTTGCTTGTTCAAGCAAGGGTACCTCACTCGGTTTAAGTGAAGGAGTGGACGTAGGCAGATTGTTGGTCTGGCCGAACCACTATAAAAATTGCATGTGTTCCACTTGATGGTTTGCCCACTTGCATATTCTTTATGATCTCATTGTGTTGATCGATCACTTAGCATTCAGAGTGAGCTGTAACATTAATCAGGTGTATCAAAAGGCACAGTTGAAAGGGTAGGCTACGCCTATCTAGAAGGCTGCTTCTTGTGTGAGGAGATCTTTTGATCAAACCTCCGCCAAGCACCAGTGACCATGCTTGCAAGCCCTTTCAGATGCTTAGTATGTTTTAATCTTGCTATCTCTTTGGTCATCAAGCTTTGCTCACTATCTTTGAATTTGCACTCTATCTACTTGATTGTTGGTCCCCTTTGTGCGTAAGGTCTGTTTAGTATTGCTATCACTTGGATGCTCTTGATTAGCTTCTGGTTTATAGTTTGCTAAATTTTTTGGGGACATATATATTCATCCCCCCTTTTATATCTGTCCTTCCGTCTATTACATTCAACCACAATGTCAAGTTTAATTTCAAGCTCCATATGAAACTCCAACCTCCATGAATTGTTTCAATCATTTGAAGGCTGTTGAATAAATATACATATCACCCATTTGTAGATCGTGATAAATATACTCATGGAGAAAAAGCAAGACTAATAATATTGGGAGAGAAATAAAGATGGGAGATGATAATAAAGCCAAAAGAAAGCCCGTGGTGCTATAAAGGAGAGTGATCGCCAGAGGGGTTACCTCAATAAGAATCAAAGAAGATCGCGAATACCTGGTGAAAAGTGGGATGCGGGATGAATTGTGAATTCCTTCCTCCTCCTTCTATCGGCCGGCCGACGAAGGGGGTTTTTCTTGTTGATTACCCTTGCAAAAGATAAAGAAACAAGCAAATAGAAGTGGATCAGCCAAGAGCGTATAGTATCAATCCCAAATAGATGATGTGATGGTGAAGAGAGAATAAAACATGCGCACCTTTTTTGTTTGTTTTAAAACCCCTAAGAGTTAGGGAAGGAAAAGGATGCAATACTAATGCAAGGAAGAAAACCGTGCGACAGATGATATGGATGATGTGATGCAAAACAAAGCAAAACGAACAGAAGAAAGACCCCTTATGTTGTCCCTATAAACAGTAATGGGGAAGAAACCACTTGGAAGCTACGGTTCGGCTGCAGCAACAGAGAAGAAGAGAAAGCCCTTGAGAGAGCCCTAAAAGAGAGAGATCGCACAGAAGGAAGATGAAGATGGCGTATGCTCTTCTGTATATCTACGTAACTCTCTCTAACAGCCAGCACCGTCGTTGTCATTGTTATCGTAACCCTTCACAAGATTGACCAGAGCCCTCTTCTATAGGGTTTTAACCGAAGATAATATCAAATTTAGGAAGATAAGGACGGGCAATGGTTATCAAAGGCAGGACTCTAGTTCCAATTCGAGCAAGGAGACCATCGGAGGCAAGGAACTCTTCAGGAAAGGCATACTCGATCAGGACACTAAAGAATGAAACACGCCCTTTAGAAAGGCGTCAACTCATAATTGACGACCTACCTTAGGACGTTACTCAAATACACGACCTGGTCAAAGGCGTCACTTCCTGGATTTAAATTTTGGGGATAAAGCATTCTTTATTTGAAAATTGTGGAAAGACGCCTGAGAGAAAGGCGTTACTTGAAGACACGCCCTGAGATAGGATGATACTCTTTATTTGTAATTTATTTTAAAACCAGATAATACCAGGAATTGACGCCCTGAAGTTTAGTCATCCTTTCTTTGAAAAACGCCCTAGGTAAGGTCGCTTTGTAAATAACGCCCCTCTTCCGGTCGCGAATCACAAAAATGCAAGAATAAATTAAAAACACACACAAAAATAGAAAAACCTCATATTATAGACATATTGAAGTTCAATTTGGGGCGTCAACGTGGTGACATGAGTTTTGATTAACATAGCGTCAATTTTGGCGTGTCTACAGTTGCCCCGCCTTAGCGTCTGCTTTGGAAGGGAGTGAGACGGAATGGAGAGAAAGTGCAACAAACGGAATGAAATGGAGCGAACTGATAAGTAGACGCCAAGGTGTGATGAGACACGCCTCAGACACTAAGCATGGAAAATCTTTCCAAGATTCTGAATGAAAACAACTCCGAGTAATTCCAAGGAAGTATCAATTTACTGGATAAAGGAGACTAAACTAAGAAAAATGTGCGCGTGGGCACGACAGGGAGACACCATTGGAGAGCGGTTACCAGCCAACGTGGACGTGCTACAAGCAAGATGGATTTGCAGAAAAATAAAGAGAATTGAGATGGAGACCCAGCAAAGGGACATTTTCAAGGAACTAGCCTGAGCGGCTTCAAAAAGAATAAAATACTAAATTTGGAGTGGAATATCTCATGTCAACTCAATCATGAGCGAGTGACCTTCATTATTGCCATAATATGAAGATTTTCAGCATGAATCTCAAAATCCTACATGATGCATGCTGGGCTAAAAGAAAAGATTAAAACAAACTAAAAGATAGAAAATAATCAAGGATAATATTGTTAAGCCATCTAGATTTAGTCAAGAATCCAAGTCTCCGAGCTGACACTAAGCCGAAGCCCGTTTGTCCACGCATCAACTTAGAAAGTGAAACCATCGTCCCAAACCTTTAATGACTCAACGGCCTATCCGTGTGATCAAAACTCCCCTGGAATTATCACTATTTTTGATGAAGGGGAACTCAAATTCCAGGTTTATCAGAACCACAAGGTCCTTGATATGCTATAATAGCGTAGAATACCATATAGTAGTAATGCTTACAGGAAAGAGATACAAGAACGGAATGATGTTACTCGCACGGGGATCCAAGCATCTCGAACCCTGCACTCTTCTGCACTTAAAAATTCATTAGCCCTCATAAAAATGACTAGAAATAATCCTCAAGATATGATCATAAGTGCTCAATTAAAATCAATTCCAAAAATAATAGCACTTAAGTTCATTAAAGCATACAGAGGAACCAAACATGTAAGCAAAATAAAAACACAACTGGAGTGCATGGCGTCAAAAACATGAAAGGTGCCTAACATCAAGGCGTCAAAAGCTAAAACACGCCTTCCACAGAGGCGTTAAATGCACCAAGAGTTCAAGAAGAAAATGACCCACTCAAAGGCGTGAAATAAAAAATGACCTCTGTCAGGTCGTCAATTCAACAATTGACGCCCCAACAGAAGACATTAATTAAGCACATGCTTCCGTTTCCAACTCGAAAGCTAAACCCAGTCCTAATGGCCATCCACCTTCTAACTCCGAACAGCCTTAAACCCCTTCATCCTCCTATAAAAGGAAATACTTCCCTTAGATCAATCAAAGCAAACCCTCAGAGTTTCTCTGTTTCTTCTATTGTTCGTGTTCTTCCTCTTGCAGGCACTGCAACTATCTAGGCTTTTCCTGCAAACCGAAGATGGAGAGAGCGCTCAAAAGGTCCAAAACTTCCACTCCCAGGCTTACTGAGATCAACGGGCACATCAGCAATAGAATTTCCCTGAATCAGGTAATGATTGATTCTTCTGTTCTGCTTACAGCATACCTTCACATTTTTCTGCCTTTCTTCTGATCCTTCATGTTTCCTTCCTCTGTATGCTTATTCATCCCTTTGTCTATGCATTTTTCCTTTTCTTCCACAGGACTATCCTAATGTGCCAGGAGCCCAGAGGTTTACCAAAATCAAGTGGCTGCCACTTATCCTCTCCAAGTTCTCTTCGGATATGAGGGTATACCTAGCAAGATGGCACCTTTTAGGTCTAGTTACCCACGCCAAACACTATGATCAAATCCACTTAGATTGGGCTGCCATAGGAGCTCTAATTGAAATATGGCACCCTTCCACTCATACATTCCTCTTCTCAACCTTTGAAGCCACCATCCTATTAGAAGAATTAGAAATGATCTTGGGCTTGAAGAGAATGAAGCAAGGGGATGAGGAAAAAATGGCCATCATGCCAAAACCAATCTCCTCACATGAACTATTAACCACATTGATACCTAGTCCAAACCTAATGAATCAAATCAAGGCCACCAAGGGAATCAATCTCCTGAAGCTTGCTTCGTGGGTGTACAAGAGAGCAGATCAAGCCAAAGAAGATGAGGAGATAGAACGGATAGCAAAGGCCTTCGTGGTGTGTTTGGCAGGAGCGATATTATTCCCATCCACGGAGGACTTCCTAGAAGAGGCCCAATTAAGCGCCGTGGTGAGCTTATGGGAAGGAGATAGAGTGGGGCCGGCTATTCTAGCCTATCTCTATAGCGGGCTAACCTCAGCAGCAATGGGAAGGCCCATCTACGGATGCATGCTAGCACTCACCAGTTGGGTGGATCTTCACTTCAAGTTTGATCCATGTGATGAAGCCCAACAATCCTCAAGAATCTTCTCAAAAAGCCCACTCTCTTACATGACCGGCTCACTTGGGATAAGCAATAGAGTGATGAACCGAATTCCTCAAATCAAGAAGAGAGTGGAATGGCGAGAACACCTCAAGGTGATGCCAAAGAATCTCTTTACTTGCGCCCCGAGAATACTCAAACTTCAAGGGCTCCGTGCAAGGTTCTCTCCCAGGATGGACCTTAGACTCATCGGCGCTTCAGATTTCGTGCTATACAATTCATATCGGTGCCTTCCTCAACTCGGGCTTCCACGGCAAGTGTTTGAAGATCCATCTCATCTCCCTCCAATCAAGACAAGGGACCTTGGCAGCAATGAAGATGGAGAAGAATGTACCACAATCCAAGCATTGTGGAAAATCAATAAGATTCATCAACCTGTTGAAATCTTGGAAGAAGATAAAGATCAGTGGAAATCTTATGTTATTGCTTTGAGAAACTTGTGACCCAAAGGGGCTCATTGAATGTACTGTGATCTTCCCTTTTAAGGAATAACAATGATGATACCTGATTGAGCCAATTTCATAGTATTTCGGATCAAATCTTCCAAAATAACGCCTCAAGGAATGTCATGAATTCATAAAAGGATGCCTTAGCATACGCCGCTTTCCATATTCCAGCTCACAAATTTGACGCCTCCACTAATGGGCGTTAACTGAATAACGACTTAAAATAGGGCGTGAATTGATTCAAATTCCCAAAATATATTCGTTGAAATCTCAAAAGTAACGCCCTTAGCTAAGCCACGGATCATGTAAATAACGCCTCACGCTCAGACGTTAATCATAAACAGCAATTATTACTTCCATCACATCAATCAACCCATATTGAATGCGTCTGACGACGGTTATGATTCCCCATGCAAACGGAAATAACACCTCAAGAAACGTCATCCATTATCAAAACATGCCCAGATTTATGGGCGTCAATTCCACAAAGCACGCCCTTCCTCAAGGCGTGTCTTCTTTTCAAATGCCAAAAGGCCTTTTCCCCCTTTCTTCTTCCTCCTTCGTCCTATTTTCTCTTCCTTCTCTTTCTTTCCTCCTTCTGCAACCCTAACCGCAACCCTCGTTCTCCCTCTCTCTATCTTTCTCACTCTCTCCCATTCTCACCCTAGCCTTGAACGATGGCCGGCAGTGGCGCTCACAAGCGGCAGCGGGTGGCCCCCCCCGAGGTTGTTGATCTAGGCGAGGATGCCCACGCCGAGGAGGAAGCTCTTCCGGTGATGGCCGAAGGGGATCCACCGGCAGCGGAGCACGGTGACGAAGCCGGAGAAGAACAAGAAGGCGACGGTGAAGACAGAGAAGACGGAGAAGGCGAGGAAGAAGGTGAAGGAAATGAAGAAGGACAAGACGAGGAAGAAGAAGAAAGAAATGAAGAAGAACAACCGAGGGCCGTCGTCCCACGCCCCGGCCAACTCTGGCGGCCACGTCATCCACGCCCCCAACCGGCAGAGCCAAAGCACCGCAAGGTAGGCCCCCAACCCAATTTCTATTTGTTTTGAATTTTATTTTCATTTTTTCTATAATTTCCATAGCCCTCGGGTAAAAACCCCTGTAACTCAGAAAATAGACGCCCCCAGTAGGGGCGTGACTTAGAAATGAAACGCCTAACCCAAGGGCATTAATTAAATTAATTTCCTGAAAAATAATTAACCCCAATAAAACACGCCCTGCAGCATGTCGTCCATTAAAAATTTATCATTTCTCATATCATGTTGTTAATTCCATTAATTTCCATGCTTTTAATTATTTTTCCATGAATTATTCGCATGCTGTTATTTTTATTTCATTTTCTGAAAGTCCTGAAAACAACGCCCCCTACCAAGGCGTTAATTCAATGAAAGACGACCAAACCAGCGGACGTCAAATCATTAATTTCAAAAAACATTATGAGGCCCCAAAACTCCCATTTGAAAACAACGTCCCACACAGGGGCGTGACTTAAGCAAAAGACGACCCTGGGATGGGCGTCTCCTAAAAAAAACCTTAAGAAATTAGAAATTAACCACCAAACCACGCCCAATACAGAGGCGTTCTTAGATAAACAGCGACCTTAGGGTAGGTCGTGAATTCAAAGCACACTTAAGAACCACGCCCCTCCCAGAGGCGCTAATTCAACAAACCACGACGCAAGGGTGGTCGCTAATTAAAATCAAACATCAACATAACCCAGGGCAATCAAAATGAGATTCAGCGTGAATAATGAAAATAATTAAGCGAAAATTCTTTTCTTTATGCATGCAGGGGTTGATGAGGACGCGCATCTCCTGGGTCATGGTCCGGGCAGCATACCACGGCCTCCCTGAGTTTCAGAGAGCGAGGGTAGATGCCATGGGGTTTGGGGCCTTTCTATCCATAGAGCCAGTTAGGCCAGACCTACCACTTATCCAGGTTCCTACGGGAGAGATGGGACAGGACTAGCCGGGCATTCCTGATGCCCTGGGGGCATATGGTTCCTACCCTGGAGGATGTAGCCAGGATTACAGGGTTGAGGGTAGATGGAGAGGCTGTGAGCGGGATCACCTTACCAGACTACACCGAGCTTACCCAGAGGTTGCTAGGATTAGAGATGGTCGATGAGACACCCAGCGAGTGTAGGACTATTTTTCGCACAGACCTGACTTCGGTGATGGGCTTAGGGGATGCTAGGCATAGGTCCGGGGAGACCCTAGAGCTGTTCTCGCAGAGGCTGACTGACGAGGCTAGGGCGGTCTACTGCCAGGACCCGGCAGACAGGGAGAGAGCAGACCTTGACCTGAGGAGGTTTCTACTACTGCTACTAGGGAGGCTATTGCTCGGCACGAAGGGCGACGTCATCAACTGCCGATTCCTGGGGATCCTCGAGGACTTAGAGGGAGTTGGCAGATACGCCTGGGGAGCTGCGCTACTGACGCACATGATGGCCGACCTGTCCACCGGGACAGGTCGAGAGACGACCGTCAGTGGCTTCTCACCTTTTCTTCAGGTATGCAATTTTTTGTATGAATGTTGAATGTGAATGCGTATGAACGTCTTGCTAATATGATGCATGGATGCAGGTTTGGAGCCACCTATACATGCCGATGGGGCGCACCGACCCACGGCCTGGAGGTGAGGGAGCGTTCCCTCTAGCGCGGCGCTGGCTGTCGGTGGTCTTCGGGGCCCCACTCGGCTACGAGTTGTGGGTTCTACGGAGAGAGTTCCGCGACTTTCCTCCCTCGCTGGTATGTGTGAATGCATTTTTTTGTATTTATTTGAATTTATTATGATTATGATGACATGCTGATGACATGCATGTTCATGGATGCAGGTGCAGTGGAGACCATATGCAGAGATGACAGATGAGGGCCAGCCGTGGGTCGTAGCGGGCCGACCTCGCTTTGGGCATGAGCTCTGGGTTCATTACTTGAGCGAGATTGAGCCGTTACGGCTTAGGCTGGTGATGAGGACCCTGGGCCTACACCAGGAGTGGGTAGAGGTCGGCGAGCCACGAGGGATCGAGAAGAAGACGCGCGGTCGCACAAAGGCGATCGACTGAGAGTGCGGTTCGAGGAGCAGTACACCGACTGGCAGCGAGGTGGGACCAGAGTCACCTCCCAGGTGACTGACAGCTCCGAGTACCTCCGGCGCTACTGGGAGGTTTACGTCGGACGGCCACAGATGAGGGTCCTAGGGTACGTATGAATGCAATTATTTTAAATGCAAATGCTTATGTATATCTATTATGCAACTAATGTGTAATGAATGCAGGACGCGCGTGATATTGCAGCGATGGATGCACAGGCCTACCTATACAGCCTGGTGGACCAGCTAGCTGCCACGCGGGCAGACTTAGAGACCCTGGTGAGTTTTTAAATTATTTCTGTATGCAAATGTGTTTTTTGTTGAATTATTGATGATTAGCCACTGACGATCTTAATGAATGCAGCGTGCCCAGCAGGGAGCAGTGAGGAGAGATCAAGGGAGGCCTCTAGCTCGAGGGGACCCAATGCAGAGGCGACTGCGCTGGCAGAGCAGCTGGCAGGAGCGGAGGCACGGGCTGAGGCAGCTGAGCGCGACCTCGCCTCACGGGTAAATTCTAAACTCAAACCTCATTCAAATATTGATTATATATAGCATTGTGTACTGATGAAGTTGTTTTGCAGACTGAGGAGCTCCGAGCCGCGCTTGCTTGCGTTGATGAGGGCTTCCATGTGACGAGCACACAGGTGAGTGGTTCAATCATGTGTTGCTTGAATTGCTAGATTACTGAATCATTGCATTAATTGTGGAATTGATGATTTGTTTACCTGTTTGCAGGCTACTCAGCTTCAGGCAGTACGTACCGAGTTGGCGATCCGCGATCGGCGGATCTCAGAGCTAGAGAGGACCTTGAGGCGTCGGGAGGAGCTGCCTGAGGATGTGGCAGAGTTACGGGTCGCCCTCGAGCTGGAGAGGAGGGAGCGGGCCCGGGAGCGCGAGGAGCGTGCTCGTGAGCACGAGGAGCTGGCGGACCTGAGGACTCAGCTAGTCCTTTCTCAGGAGCGGCTTCGAGTGTCGGAGGAGCATCTACAGCGAGGCCGGGAGCGGGCGCGAGCGGCAGGGTTCAGCTTGGGCGGCTCCTCTTACATGGCGGGCTCCTCTTTTCGACCGAGGAGTGAGACAGGGGACCAGGCTCGAGGTCCAGCGGCTTCACGGGGCTCCATGCCCCCCCCACCAGCACCACCTCGGGACGCCGAGGGTGAGGTTGAGAGCAGGAGAGAGGAGGGTGGAGGCGAGAGCTGAGAGACTTACTTGTACCCCTCCACCTTCACACCTGTACATGAGATATATATATATATATGAGATTTGAGCTTTTGTTTACCTGAGCACTTTGTGTGGTTGTGGACTTGTGTTTGTGTACTTTTCTCTTTCCACGTTCTTCGTTTTTGCTTCGCTTTGCCCTGTTCCTGCAACTGTAATCCACACTTTGAACAAACAGGTTAATTCATCTGTTCGACTTGGCCCCTTGCTCAATAAGCAAGGGGTATCAATATTTTGACCTTAATGACGGGTCAAGGGGCCAAGCCTTTAATCAAATAAGGTAGATGAAATAACTGATAAAAGGGGAGATGCGACATGCAAGCACTCATATGCAGACGATAAATAAAAGATGCCCATGCAAAAGAATGCAAGCATACATCGTGAAGAAATGCATTTTTTATATATATATATTTTTGTTATTTTCCTGAAAGACGCGCCCTAGATAAGGTCGTTCTTCAAACAAAAGACGCCCTAGGTGACGGCGTGAATTTTGACAAAGATTTCAAATTTTGAGAGAGTGACGACCTGAACAAAGGCGTTATTTTAAAAGAGACAGCCTGAACAAAGGCGTTACTTAAATAACAAGCGCCTTAAGCGAAGGCGTTAATTGTTTTTATTTTCCAAATTGGGTTGACAAGGCTACCCAGACCGTGGGTCCTACACGGTCACCATTAAAATTCATTAACCTTTCTTGAATAATTAAAAGGGAGTTGACGTGATAATGATTAACTTATATTCGAGATTTCGCATGGTGCAATCTCTTAGGTCCGTCTCGACCATTCTGTCGGATTATGATTTACCACAAAGGAAGGGATGGAAGAAGATATAAGGAAGCCCATAAGGGATTCTGAGATGCCCGAAGCAAAGCTACCTCCCCTGCCCTATGCCCGTTGGGGTTCGGTCTTTGGTGTAGGGAAACTTTGTTGCCTTTTGCCTCTTTTATATTGCACGCATATGCCCAAGGTTTTCCTTGCGGGGACTTTGCCCTCTTGACATGCTTTTCTTTTAACCACTTGACTTTCACTTTGAAATTGATTTGCATTGAGCAACCTAATTGTACTTGGGCTTTTTTTTTGGCATTTCGTTCCCTTTTGGGCCCTGACTTCCACCTACTAGGGCGGCGGATAGGCTTGGTGGATCTACCCCGAGGCCTCCCTTCCTCCCTTATGGGCCGAAGAGGAAAAGAATGGGTATTATCTTCACCTTTAGTCAGGTTTTGACTTTCCATCAGATCTTGCACCGCTTGAGTTCAAGAATAAAGCGTGTTAGTGTGTGCGGGTGTCAACCCCATTTTAAGTTAATCAAGGCTGATAAATGAATTCTGAATTTTGACCTTTCGGATTTTAGGCCCTCGTGTGCCATGGCAGCCCTTTTGAAAATTTTCAATATTCATTTTTTTTTGGATTTTAGAAATTCTGTATAATTTTTTTTTTTTGGATTTTGGAAATCAAGGGTAGTATTTCTTATGATACAAACCATTCCAAGGGTGATTTAACTCTTCTCCTTCAGCATTAATCAGTTTATAAGCATTGCCAGGGTAAACATCTTTTATAACAAAAGGTCCTTCCCAATTTGGTTGGAGTTTTGAGCGGGGGCCTCCAGGTTTTACAAAAATTCTCTTGATTACCATCTCACCGACTTTAAATTTTCTCACAATTACCTTCTTTTGATAAGAACGTGAGAGCCTGTTCTGATAAACACGCGCATGCTCAGCGGCGACCAGACGCTTCTCATCTAGGAGTTCCAATTGAGCAAGGAGTGAATCACGACGCTCATCAATAGAGAGTTCCTTGTCCAATTGTACTCGCAGAGACGGAATGAGAATCTCATAAGGGACTACCGCCTCCATTCCATAAGTAAGGGCGAAAGGGGTTTGCCTAGTGGGGGTACGAATGGAAGTGCGATAGGCCCAGAGAGCTTCAACTAGCTTGTCCGGCAAATCCAAAAAGTTATTAGCCTCACACGTCTTTTTAACAATTTTGATCAAAGTTTTGTTAGTTGCCTCTGCTTGACCATTGCCCTGCGGATAATAGGGGGAAGAATGATGCAATGCAATGCTATACCTGTTGCAGAGATCCTTGAGCTCTTGAGAAATAAATTGGGGTCCATTATCGGTGACGATGGTGCTTGGGATGCCGAACCTTGCGATGATGTTCTTCATTATGAACTTGCAGACAGTTGATGCTTTGATCTCCACGTAAGCTTCTGCTTCCGCCCACTTGGTGAAGTATTCCGTTGCCGTCAGGATGAACGACTTTTGCTTGGTCAGGAGGTTCGAATCACCAAGAGGTCCAATGATATCAAAAGCCCACATGGAGAAGGGCCATGGGGAGGACATAGGATGGAGTGAAGAAGCAGGAGAATGAATTTTGTCGGCGTGCAGCTGGCACTTAACACACCTACGAACATAAATGGAACAATCCTCTTCTAGAGTGGGCCAATAGAACCCTAGCCTAAGGATCTTCTTAGCTAGCATCTGGCTGTTCACATGACCACCACACACTCCAGAATGCGCCTCTTCCACAACTTTCCAAGATTCATCATCATCGAGGCATCTTAATAAAACACCAGTGAGCCCTCTTCTGTGGAGCACACCTCCAACCAAAACATAACGCTGAGCCACTCTTCTAATTGCTTTCTTCTCTTCCACAGTGGCTTCCTCGGGATAAGACTGATCATTGCAATACCTGGCAATCTCATAATACCAAGGTTTCTCTTCATCAGCCAACTCTTCTTGCCAATCCAATAGCATGACCTCTTTGCCTTTAAGAGCTTCACTCCGCCTGACCTTCTCGAGCACCTTATCCCTAACGTCGAGGAATGCACGATCCTTAATAGCTGGAGTGTCACGCTGATGAATCAGAGGAACATGAAAATCACGCTCAGGAGGGAAGACCAAAGCAGAGGCCAAAGAGGCAAGAGCGTCGGCTAAGATGTTCTGGCTACGAGGAACATGCACGAAGATTAACTTGGTGAAGAGTTTGGCATAAGCTGAAGCAAGTTCCTGGTAGGGTTTAAGCTTAAGATTGATAGTGTGGCACTTGACAAGCACCTGGCGTAGAATAAGCTGACTATCACCCACAATTCACAAATGAGTAACATCATATCGATGAGCGGTTTGAAGACCGGCCAAAAGAGCCTCATACTCAGCTATGTTGTTTGTGACAGGGAAAGTGAGCCGAGCAGCAAACGGGATGGTGACCCCTTCTGGTGTTAAAAGAACCATGTCGATCCCTCTTCCTTGGGAATTCAGAGCTCCATCAAAATGTAATGTCCACATAGGATCATGGGGTTGATTGATGGACATCAGTTCCTCATCTGGAAACTCCGAATTGACAGGATCAAATCGGGGAAGAGGGTGGTGAGCAAGATGTTCGGCAATGGCGTAACCTTTGATAGCTTTCTGTTGAATGTAAGTGATATCGAATTGAGAAAGGAAACTTTGCCAACGTGCTAATCGATCAGTGAGGATAGATTTTTCAAGAAGGAATTTAATCGGATTCATGCGTGCAATGAGGTGAACCTCGTGAGCTAAGAAATAGTGTTTTAATTTCTGAACTACCCAGACCAAAGTTGCACAAGTCTTCTCCATGGCTGAGTACCTCTGCTCACACGGGTTTAGAAGTTTAGACAAATAGTATGCTGCCCTCTCCTTACCTTCTTCATCCACTTGAGCTAGGACAGCACCTACAGAGTCATCCAGGACTGAGACATAGAGAATGAGTGGTTTGCCTGGAATTGGCGGCCTCAGGACAGGAGGATTGGCCAAATAATCCTTTAATCCGTCAAAGGCTGCCTGACACTTGTCATCCCAATTAAACTTGACTCCCGGCTTAGTGAGCTCGTAAAACGGCCTGCATCGTTGTGAATGCTGGGAGACGAAGCGGCGAATAAATTGCAACCTCCCGATTAATCCTCGAACTTCCTTCAGATTCTTGGGAGGAGGCATATCTCTAATGGCCTTCGCCTTGTTGGGATCAACTTCAATTCCCCTCTTGCTAACAATGAAACCAAGCAACTTCCCAGATGAAATGCCAAACACGCACTTCTTGGGGTTCATCTTCAATTGGTATTCTCGTGATCTTTGCAGGACCTTAGCTAGAACCCCAGGATGCTCAATCCTTGTTCTTGATTTCACTACCAGATCATCCACATATACCTCAATATAAATATGAATCATGTCATGAAAAATCACCATCATAGCCCTCTGGTAGGTGGCTCCAGCATTCTTGAGTCCAAAGGGCATGACCACATAGCAATATGTACCCCATGGTGTAGTGAATGATGTCTTCTCTTGATCTTCTTCAGCCAAACGAATTTGATTGTAGCCTGAAAAGCCATCCATAAAAGAGAGAGTCTCAAATCCTGCCGTATTATCGATCAGAACATCAATATGAGGGAGGGGAAAATCATCTTTAGGACACGCACGGTTGAGGTCCCGGAAGTCTATACAAATCCGAACCTTTCCATCTTTCTTCATGACCGGGACGATGTTAGCCACCCAATTGGGGTAGAGGACAACTCTAACAAATCTAGCCTTATGGAGCTTGTCGACCTCTTCTTTCATCTTTAAAGCCATATTAGGGTGGAAACGCCTCAACCGTTGCTTGACCGGGACAGACCCTGGCTTAAGTGTAAGCCGATGTTCAACAAGCGCAGGGTCTAATCCAGGCATATCCTCATAACTCCACGCAAACGTGTCCTTGTATTCTTGAAGTACCAAAATAAGCGCCTCCTCTTCGGAGGGCGGCAAATTCTTGCTGATGAGGACAATCCTAGGGTCTTCCTCTGTACCCAAATTAATTTCTTTGGTAGGCTCTTCTACAGAGGCTGATGGTTCGTCGAATCTTCTCATGCCACTGGCAAAAGCATCAGCCTCGTCCTCATATTCTTCATAACTTTCATCCCCCTCTTCAATAGGGTCTTCATCATTCATGATTTCGTAGACACCTAAACCCTCATAAGAAATATTAGCATCCTCATATTCCAACTCTGGCAGGATAATCGGCTTCTCCACGAATTCAGGAAGAGCTAAACAAGCCTGGCATCTTCTGGCCAACTCTAACAGAAATCTACGCGGAATCTGCTTACCCTTGGATTTCTTATAAGAATCTACCCCATGAATTTTATTAGAAGAAGAGGAGGAGCAACTAGCTTGATCAGTAGAAGGGAAAGAAGGAGGTGAAAAAGTGGATACAGAAGGAGGTACAGATGAAGACCCCTCACTAGAGGGGGAGAAAAGATTTATCAATGAATCATGGAAGAATGGCCCCTGGGTCGGGACACACTCGGAAAAGAGATAAGAAGTCTCCTCAACGGAGATGGAAGACTGGAAAGTTGGAATTTTGACATTTTTTTTTCATTTTTATTTTTATCCTTATTTTTATTTTCCTTTCTAGAAGAAAACAATGTGAAGGGAGAACAACAGGAGGAGTGGAAATTGAAAGTTTGGAGAAAGATTGAATCAGTGATGGCCCGCGTGGGGGTGTGATGGAGAGTCTGGAGAATTGCTCGAGGGGCAAAGGAGGAATCGGGAGAGAAACTTGGATTGAACTTGGAGAGAAATTGATCATAATCGGTGGCGGTCTCGGCACGCGACCAAACCAGTGAGAATGTAAGGAAGCAAGAAGAGACGGATGCATGGAAGTGAGGGAAAAGAGGCCGGCCCACAGCCTGTCCACCGTGAAACCTTCTTCAAACAGAATATCTGGCTCCCCAGTGTCTGTGTAATCATTCAGCAACTGCCTCTTATCTGTAATTGCAGCCGGCATTTCAATCAATTTATGTATTAGTGGCGGCCATTCCGGATCAGTCGGCATAAAGAGGCGGCTCAAGGAAATAGTGATATCATTCATATCAAACCACCTGTACCAGTCACATTCCGGATCATCCATTTTCCTTCTTTTGTCAGGCCTTAAGGACTCCAGGGCTTTGTATGTGGCTAACGGGGCAATATGACGAGCAAACTGTCTAGCATGAACATCCTGACAGTCTAGTATGGAAGTGATTATTGTAGTTTGCTCACTATTCTGAAAGCCACCCGTGACAAAATGTGTCTGCAATGTCCAGGTAAGCGGCTGGCGATCTGTCTTCAATGTAGATGTCATAACTGCCCACGGTTCATCTTCATTTTTGCCTGGCCCTTTGTAGCCCAAACCCCCTCTTGTAATCAATTTCTGAGGCTTAACGGGCCTAATCCTGCCTTGGAGCTTGACACCTAGGCCTTTGTCGTTTTGATACCCCATTTTCATTAGAATATTCCAGCCAGGGGTATTTATCATGCTTTTCTTCTTCTTCCCCTTGGAAGGTAGGGGTGTCATAGCAACTGTTGTGATAGTCTCGGATGGCATCGACTGTGGGCGAGGGACGTCCAATACAGATAACAATGGCTTATTGGCAGGCCAAATAGAAGGAACTGATGAAGCCACATGAATATCATCCTCTGGCAAAATTGGCATACTGGTGACTTTAATAATGCGGCCCTTGTGTGGAAATTTAAGGCATTGGTGATTTGTCGAGGGCACCGCATCGAGCTGCTGGATGTAGGGGCGTCCCAGAATGCCATTAAATGTCGGATCCATATCCAGAATGTGAAAATCTGCTGTGATGGCGGCAGGACCCAAACTTACTTTTAGTGTTATCATGCCCAGAGGAGGCTTCTTAGTGTTATCGTATGCAGTGACTGTTATGGTAGATGGCCGAATCAGATTCTCGGGAATGCCGCACATCTTCAAAGTGCTCGGCGGCAAGACGTTGATGGATGCCCCAGTGTCCACCAAACACTGTTGTACAGCCACCTTATTGATATCAACTGTGATGCATAGAGCATATTTTCTTGCTGAGATTGGTGCCAGCTCATGCTCATAAAACGTGATTGCTGGTTGACTGCCAGTAGGTGTTAAGACTGCAGTTATCTGCTCGACCGGAATGTCCTCATTGACCATGACTTTCTGCAGATATTCCTTTAGAGCCATCTGATGAGTGGTCGACCTCTTGATCAGTTCTAGAATTGAAATTCTTGCCGGAGTCCGGTCCAAATGCTTTAACAAGTCGTATTCTGTGCCTGGTATGGACCCCTGTTCTTGTTCCTGTTCTTGCGGCCCCTGCGCGGGCTCTAACTCTCTCTGTGGAAAAATGCGGTGGAACATCCGTCCACTGCGGAGCGGCGCCACGCCTTGACGCGCCTCTGTCGGGGCAAGTGTGGGAGGAGGGTTAGAAGAAGAAGAGGGTGTGTTAGTGTTGATAAGCGGTGGAGGAGTGTTTGAAGAAGGAGCCCCCACGGGGGGTGTTGATGAAGAGTTCAATAAAGATGCCCCCGTTGGAGGCGTAGGAGTAGAAAGGGATACCCGAATGCGGGGGGAATTGGTGGGTGGTGGAATGAGGAGAGGTCTGGGTACAAAAGGTGGGGGAACCGATGGTGGGGGAATCCTTGCCGGTGAAGGAGTAGTGGTGGCGGGTGCAGTGAGCGTTGGCGATGAGCGGATAAGGAGTGGCCTAGATGGTGAAAGTGAAGGGTTAGTGGTGGATGGAGAAGTTTGCTGTGTGGTAGGCTGTGGAGGTGGTAAACGGGTAAGGAGAGATCGGGCTGGCAAGGTTGGAGAATTGGTGGGAGGAGGTGGATTAACGGGGCGTAAGAGAGAACGGCCCAATTGAGGGGTAGAGGAAGGAGGGAGAGTGCGCAAAAGGCGCGGAGGTTGATTTTGATTGTGATGAAATGCCCCGACAGAGGCGTTTTCTTCATGCCATCCCTGCCCTCTCTCCACCTCAGGGAGAGACGTGACAGGGTTTACGTGCTGGTTTGGCGGGTGCTCCGGCAGTGGATTGTGGACAATCCCCATATCCTGCTGAGGCGCTGGAGCTTGCTGTTGCTGCTGTGGAGCTGGTCGCGGCGGCTGCTGAGCCTGTTGCTGCCGAGGAGGCCTTCTTTCTTTCATGGTGGCGATAAACTGCCTCATCTCATCCCAATTGATGCCGCCCTGGTCATTCAAATCATAAATGTAGTCTCTGAAGTGGAAGCAACGATCAATGTTGTGACCAGGGGAGCGATGGAAAGCACAGTAACGAGATGTGTCAACATTAGCGGGCCACGTTGTTCTTTCCCTCGGTAATACGAGCAAGTTGGCGGCCATTAAAGCATTAAAAATATCCGGGAGACTTTCTGGTAGTGGAGGGTAGTGGTCCCTTTTGGGGCCAAGTGGTGGTCTCCGTTGTTGTTGTTGTTGGTCATAGCTGGTAGGTGGTGGTACCTGGTGGTACTGTTGCGGAGCTGGAGGGTCAGCGCGGTGTGCTTGGTTTTGCGGTGAAGCAAAAGAGTGTTGAGGTGCGAATTGGTGTTGTGGAGTGGAGTTGAAATGGGGGTTTTGTTGTGGAGGTGGGTTAGGTCGTGGGTTAGCTTGGTGGTGGGGGTGGCCAACTACGCCAACCTGCTCATTTGCAATAGTGCCCTCAGTCGTGGGCCCGCTGTTGTTGACATTTGTGGTTTTCTTAAATAGCCGTGGCTTCGGCTCAAACATGCCCATAATGGGCGAATCCTTCATCTGTGTCTGAATATAACGAGCTCTTTCATAGAGCTCCTCCATGGTTGTTAATCTGTTCATGGCCAGTATGTGCCGGAACTGAGGAGTTGCATTGGAAATTATCATCTTAACTTGTTCTTGTTCCGCCAAAGTGTCTTTCAACTTCTCGGCCATTGAACGCCACCTATCAGCAAATATGATGAAGTCCTCCTCGGGCTTCATTTTTTCTGCAACCAGATCTATGACTGAGAGGGAGGGCCCGACCCGGTCCCTATACTTCTGCAGGAACTTCTTCTGAACAATATCAAAGTCGCTGGCATCAGCAGGATCCAACGAATAGAACCATTCAAGGGCTGGCCCCTCTAAAGATCTCCTGAATAAATAGGCCAAAGAGGCCTTGTTGTCTTGCCAGAAAGAGGTCTCGTACATAAAATCCTTCAGATGAATAAAAGGATTGCCAGTGCCATTATATCGCCGAAAATTTGGCATCTCAGATGGCGGCAAGTGAAAAACTGGCAACATAGGGAGCGAGATCTCTGGTGCATTCTTGGCCGTAGTGACCTTTTTCAGTTGCTCTTCCATGCAGGCCAACTTCTGAAGTAGTAGAGCATTGGTGTCGGACTCGACTGGGGCCGGATTTTGAACAAAAGAATGCGGTATAGGCGTCCTTAGAATTTGAGGAGGTTGGAGAAATTGGTGCCTAACCGCAGAGTAGCTCGCCTGTTGGGCCGGCATGGCCGCAGCGGGCGTTGGTGGATGGGAAGGAGGTTTATGCAAGACCGCCTGGTCATTAACAATGTGATGGCCACTCACGGCCGGAGGGGGATTGGAGGAGGAAGAGGGAACAGACTTCCCCTTCAAAGCGGCCTGGACAGCCTGCCGCTGGGAATCATCTAATTGAGAGAAAGCTTGAATTAAATCGGTGACATTAATGGATGGGGAAGAATTCCCCGAGGTATTGGAAGGTAAAGCCTGAGAGGAGGGCTCAACCTCTTGGGAAGTGGTGTCAACCACATGAACTTGTGGATAATGAGAATGAGGAGGAGGGTAATTCCCCTCATGATAGATGAAATCTTGGTGGGGGACCTCATAAGATTGTCCAAAGATAATTTCTTCCACATCATCATAAGTGTACCCGTAGCTTGCCATGTTGATGATCTTACCTGAACGGAGTTTCATGTTTAAGAAGAGAGAAAGCTTTATAAAAGGGGTTATGACACAAAAGCACTCAATCCAAGCAAACTTTAATCAAATCAACCCAACCAAATTTATGCAATCAAGTTGAGATGGACGTAAGATTTTAATGTTATGCTTGAGATTAGAGTGGATTGATTGTAGAGTAATTCCCTCTTTTGCAAAGTGAAACCTAGTTTGAATCTAAGTGTGACCTCCGGGTCAACTAGGTTCTTTCTCTCTCTTCACCAACGATAGGTTTTCTATACTCCGGGTACTTCAAGGGTACAACCAGCCCGGCGTCCGTGAGGAATCCACGGGTGCGGGGACTTACGGAGGTCTTGGAAAAGGGATTTCGGTCCAAAGAGACGGAATGCTCAATGGAGGGTTGTCCCGATTCCAAGAGAGGTGTGTGGGATCCTAGTGTAGAGAGAGGAGGTCTCTCAACCAAATGCCACAAGATGCAAGGCAATATGAGCAGATCACAGCAATATAGCCAAATAATCAATATAAGAATCAATGCAGCACGAATAAGCACAGACAGCAGGGTTCTGTAAAAACACAGGAAAGAGACGACCTGGGAACGGTCGCTATTAATGAAAGAGACGACAGGGTGACTGTCGTGAACCACTGTGGGAGCCAACAGGCAGCAGTGAGAAAAACACGCCTTAGTGTGAGGCGCTATATGTGAAAAGGACGCCTCTGGGTGAGGGCGTCAAATGTGAAAACGCGCCTTTATGGGAGGCGCTATGCAATAAAGGGACGCTCTGGAGAAGGGCGTGAATTCACAGACAGCGTAATAAAAGTAGGAAATATGATGAAAGATGCCTTCGAAAAAGCCATTAAATAGAAAGCAGACGCCCTGGAGGACGGCGTTAAAATGAAACGCGCCTCTGGGTGAGGCGTTAATTCAGCTGATCCAGGGGAGTGTGCAGTGTGCACAATGGAGGGTGCCCGTGGGGCACAAAGGAGGGGTACCGTGGGTACCAAAGGGAAAGGGCACACGTGGGTGCCAAAGGCGAAAGGGCACGCGTGGGTGCCAAAGGGAAAGGGCACACGTGGGTGCCAATAGGAGAGGGTAATCAATAGAAAAACAGTGGAAGTCCCACCGTGATCGCCAATTTGTAGATCGTCATAAATGTACTCATGGAGAAAAAGCAAGAATAATAATATAGGGAGAGAAATAAAGATGGGAGATGATAATAAAGCCAAAAGAAAGCACGTGGTGCTATAAAGGAGAGTGATCGCCAGAGGGGTTACCTCAATAAGAATCAAAGAAGATCGTGAATACCTGGTGAAAAGTGGGATGCGGGATGAATTGTGAATTCCTTCCTCCTCCTTCTATCGGCCGGCCGACGAAGGGGGTTTTTCTTGTTGATTACCCTTGCATAAGATAAAGAAACAAGCAAATAGAAGTGGATCAGTCAAGAGCGTATAGTATCAATCCCAAATAGATGATGTGATGATGAAGAGAGAACAAAACATGCGCACCTTTTTTGTTTATTTTAAAACCCCTAAGAGTTAGGGAAGGAAAAGGATGCAATACTAATGCAAGGAAGAAAACCGTGCGACAGATGATATGGATAATGTGATGCAAAACAAAGCAAAACGAATAGAAGAAAGACCCCTTATGCTATCCCTGTAAACAGTAAAGGGGAAGAAACCACTTGGAAGCTACGGTTCGGCTGCAGCAACAGAGAAGAAGAGAAAGCCCTTGAGAGAGCCCTTAAAGAGAGAGATCGCACAGAAGGAAGATGAAGATGGCGTATGCTCTTCTGTATATCTACGTAACTCTCTCTAACAGCCAGCACCATCGTTGTCGTCGTTATCGTAACCCTTCACAAGATTGACCAGAGCCCTCTTATATAGGGTTTTAACCGAAGATAATCTCAAATTTAGGAAGATAAGGACGGGCAATGGTTATCAAAGGCAGGACTCTAGTTCCAATTCGAGCAAGGAGACCATCGGAGGCAAGGAACTCTTCAGGAAAGGCATACTCGAACAGGACACTAAAGAATGAAACACGCCCTTTAGAAAGGCGTCAACTCATAATTGACGACCTACCTTAGGACGTTACTCAAATACACGACCTGGTCAAAGGCGTCACTTCCTGGATTTAAATTTTGGAGATAAAGCATTCTTTATTTAAAAATTGTGGAAAGACGCCTGAGAGAAAGGCGTTACTTGAAAACACGCCCTGAGATAGGACGTTACTCTTTATTTGTAATTTATTTTAAAACCAGATAATACCAGGAATTGACGCCCTGAAGTTTAGTCGTCCTTTCTTTGAAAAACGCCCTAGGTAAGGTCGCTTTGTAAATAACGCCCCTCTTCAGGTCGCAAATCACAAAAATGCAAGAATAAATAAAAAACACACACAAAAATAGAAAAACCTCATATTATAGACATATTGAAGTTCAATTTGGGGCGTCAACGTGGTGACATGAGTTTTGATTAACATAGCGTCAATTTTGGTGTGTCTACAGGGAGTTTGCTTTGACTTCTCCATATAGAGTGAGGCATCAAGTAGATGGCACTCAAACACCTCTAAAGGGTGTAGGTCGGCAAATATCCGTTCTTATTTTCCATCCCGGGGGGTATTTGATACATTGATGAAGGGTAGAAGGCACCACCCGATTCTGATGCAGCCACTATCGATCCAATAATGCCGTGTATGAGGTGTCAAAGTTTATAACATGAAACTACACCTTGGTAGTGAAGTATCCCAGTGAAAGGTCAAACTCCAACATGCCCATAGCGACATCAAATTTCTTGTTGAACCCAACGATTTTCATATCCCTGACCTTAATCAGGTGCACGTTGAAGTACTACTTCTAGTAGACCCGGTAGGGGAGTATGTTTACATCTGCCCCTGGGTCAACCAGAATCCTATTTATAGGCTGCCCATTTAATTGCCCCTTCATATACAAGGGTCTATTGTGGCTAGCAGAGGGTAGGAGCAGACCTTCCTCAATAAAAGTGATAGTTGTCCCCGAACGCATCTCAGCAAAGCAACTCTCAAAGTGTGTCGGAGTTTGCAAGGCCGCAATGACAGTTTGTCTGGTTTCTTCATCTAGGGAGCGTATCTCCCAAACACTAAATCTTGTTGGAATCCTGTTTAGCTACTTCAGTATTCTGATGTCGGCTCTGACATTGGCCAACCTTATCTCTTCGACTTTGCCTTGCTTGGTGTCATTTGGCACCAGAGGAGTCGGCTCACGTGATGGTTCATCTTCTTCTTCAGGTGTTGTCTGCCCCTGATGTATCTGATTAGCATGTTCTTTTATTTGTATGGGTTTAGCAATAGGGGCAGTGCCACTATAACCTTCATCTGACGGAGGCGAAGAGGTCAAGGCTGGGGCCGGGGTTTTCTTAGCTTTTGACTCAGCCTGCTGGCATGGTTGTTTACCCTTCCGTGAAAGTAGAAATTCGGCAAACGAGGGGATCCCATGGCCGCTTGTATTTTCAAGGTAAAGACCCGACAAAGGCGGGATTTTTGTGCCTTTCACCTCAGGCTCGGGGATCTGATATGGCTATTCACCCCTAAACATGATGTTGTGATTAGCTGGGGGAAGGTGTCCCCACTTCCTCCCAGACCTAGTGGCATGGTGGGAAGTAGAAGCTTCGGCCTGACTCACTTCTGTTGGCGTAAAGCATATCTCTTCATCCTCTTCTTCGGAGCTTCGGGCCGTGTTGAACAAGGCCGAAAATGTGTTGTAAGAGATAGTGCTGCCCCCTCTTTTATTCTTTGGCTTCTACTTCTTCTTTTTCTTCGTAGTTGACATCTGGTCCTGTGGAGGGTCCTTCTGGATGACTGGCTCTTCAGCTCCAACCTTGGCCTCTTGTGTTAGCTCGAGAGATTCTAGATGCTCCCAAGGAACATATTCTTTCAATTGTACTGGCTGAATTTTGGGTTGTTCATACTCATCCAACCCATTTATAATTTTCTGTAGCCACTCCACTGCTAGACTGCACTACAAGAAAAGGCGCGATTTCAGACGGGCGCTTTCCGTCGGAAATCTGTGTGAAATCCCATCATAAAACCAGTTTGTAACTGATTTCCAACAGATTTCCAATGGAAACTGGCCGTCACATATTCTTGGTCACAACTTTCACACAGAGCGATGATCCGTCAGAATTTCCTTGTGAAATTTCTGACGAACAATTTTCTGTTAGAATTTCAGTAGGAAATTTCACACAGAATATTTGTCAAAAAATCCGTATGATCTAGAAGTGCGTGAGAATATCTGTGTGAATATTAGTTTTAAATTCACACGCCTATTCTGTCTGAAATACCGTATGATGTACATCTTTTACAAATAGCGACTGTAATTTTTGCATGAAATTATGTCTGATATTTCTTACAAATTACCTGTTGGAAAATATGGTGGGAAATAGTGTATGAAATTTGTGACGGATTGTGTGAAAGCGAGTATGAAATTTGTGACGGATCGGTTAGAAATATTGTACTTTCGTATGAAATTTGTGATGGATCCGTCGAAAATTTCGTGTGAAATAGTTCAGTTATTTTTTTAAAAAAACTATTAATTAATTATTATTAAACCTGTTAAAAAATACATAAAATTACATAAATCAAACTCCCCTGCTGACCAAACTAAAACTCAAACTCAACACATTTCACACAAATCAAACTAAAACTCAAACTCAACACATTTCACACAAATCCTCCACCTCCGCTCAAACACGCACATAAAATTAAACACAATAAAATAAACTCCCCTGCGGATCACCACGTACAGAAAATGAAACACAATAAAATAAACTCAAGAAATATCCTCCATCTGCTCATCCTCCATCTGCTCATCTCCTATGACGCCGCCCGCAGAAGGATGCCCATACAATAAAATAATCATCATATAACATTCATTCAAAATATAAAAACATTAGTGTAAATATTTGATTAAATTGCATAAATTAAAAAATCAAACCTACTCTCCTATGTCGCTGCCTGTAGAAGGATGCCCCTACAATAAAAAAATAATCATATAACATTCATTCAAAATATAAAAAAATTATTTCAAATATTTGATTAAATTGCATAAATTAAAAAATCAAATCTGCTCTCCTATGTCGCCGCCTGCAGAAGGATGCTCCTACAATAAAAAAATAATCGAACATAATCAAATATAACATTCATTCACAGATTGAAAAAAATTAGTGCAAATATTTGATTAGACTACATAAATTAAAAAATCAAACATAATCAAAACGATAACTGCATAGATTATCTAGCTGTGATCAGTAATTTAAAATAATTACAAGAAGAGATTCTAAGCGTCGAACCGATCCGAAGTGAATCCCTAAGTTTTGACTAGTCACATCCATCTCTCAAGTTGTGTTGCAACGATCGAGACGCTGATCCGACATATATTTCAAAGGTTAGATCCCAGAACCCAACTTTTTTAACTTTTAACAAATTACATTTACAAAACACACTTTTGAGCGCCGGGCCTAAACCGAGAATCCGATTTAGATTCCGCCAGTTCTCACAAGTCAATTTTATCTCCCAAGTCATGTTGGAATGATCGGCACGCCGATCAGAGCCATATTTTATATTTTGGACCTCTGAGGTCGACTTCTTCAATTTTAAACTAAGTGGATTTAAAGAATCCACTTCTGAGCACCGGGCTCAAGTCTGGTATCTGATTTGGATTCCTCCAGTTCTCACAAGTCACTTTCATCTCCCAGGTCGTGTGGGAATGATCGGCACGCCGATCAAAGCCATATTTTATATTTTGGACTCCCAAACACAGCTTTTTCAGTTATAAACTAAGTGCATTTGAATAATGGACTTTGGAGCGCAGGGCTCAAACCGGGTATCCGATTTTGATTCCACCAACTCTCCCAAGTAAATTTTACCTCCCAAGTCGTGTTGGAATGATCAGCATGTCGATCAGAGTGATATTTTAGATTTTGGACCTCTAAACCCAACTTCTTGATTTTTTTAACATTGATGGCTTTTACAAGCATCATAATTTTATATACACCTTAAGCTATATTGCTATGGAATTGATTGTTTTTTTCCAAGCTTTCACAGTACCTCTAAATCTCTTATGTGGAATTTGTACTGCTTCCATTTTTTAATCAATGTACCTTTTCCCCTCACTTTGTATAGTGCAAAGAGAGTTGTTGTCATAAGAGCATCTGATGACTTTTGGCCTAAAAGATCCACCATCCCACACAATTCACATAGCATATGTTGCATACAACATTGTTCTCTTGGGGGAGTTTATGCAGCCTGATTGGGACATGTTCTATGTACACCAAAATTATTTTGTTTTCATGAATTATAAAAGAATCAATCCTTTAAGACTTAAATTGATCTTTTTTGTCACCTATCAGAGCCTTCATCCTATTGCTGAGTACCATGGAGCAGCTGTGCAATTTATGTGAGGTTGCACATGATAAGTTGTGTCTGTCTACAATTTTCACACTCTTTTGGTGGGGACAATTGTCTCATTCAGCAACATTATGACAAATGCATTGACAAACTGGGTAATCATGATTTCAATTTACTGAAGAAGCTTGTTGTTCATGATGGATCTATATTAAGAGGCAAACTTCCAGGCAAACCAACAAGGGACTGCTTGTTTTCAGACCCTGCTAGGGATGGAAAGAGGTATCAGTCATCAAGGCATACGATGTGCATGCATTGAAGTCACTTATGTATACTCATCAGCTTGTTCTGTCATTTCAGTCACCTAAAGATTTGGAATTTGAATGATTATTCAGTTAAAACTCTCTTTCCATACAAATCATGTTGGAACGATCGGCACGCCGATCAGAGACATATTTTAGATTTTGGACCCCCGAACCCACCTTCATGAAGATGTAAACTAAGTACATTTGAGCAATGGATTTTGCAGTGCCGTGCTCAAATCGGGTATCCGATTTGGATTGCGTCACCTCTCCAAAGTCAATTTTACCTCTCAAGTCGTGTTGGAATGATCGGCACGTCGATCAGAGCGATATTTAAGATTTTGGACCTCTGAGGTAGTCTTCTTCAATTTTAAACTAAGTGGATTTGAAGAATCCACTTCTGAGCACCGGGCTCAAGCCGGGTATCCGATTTGGATTCCGTCAGTTCTCACAAGTCACTTTCATCTCCCAGGTCGTGTTGGAATGATCGGCACGCCGATCAGAGCCATATTTTATATTTTAGATTCCCGAACCCACCTTCATGAAGATGTACACTAAGTGCATTTGAACAACCCCAGATAGTGCTCCCAGACCGGATGGCTTCACCGGGCACTTTTTCCAGGCTGGTTGGGATTTCATTGGGAAGGATGTAGTGGCGGCTGTCTATTGACACCTGAAATATAACAGACAATAGAAACGAGACATAATGAAAGATTGAGTGAAAGATGAAGATCCCGGAAGTCCCTGCAAGACCAGGATTACGGAAGATTTATCACTGAAGCCACCACCCGGCTGAAGCCCTCCCCGGCCAAGCTGATATCCGGTATTGTCGTCGCTCAGACGGCAGTACTGATGAAGAATTGCAGTCCACTGACTGATGAAAATCCCCAAAAATATTCTGATGAAGCTATGCTAACTCACCAATTGATGGGCCTTCGCCTAGCCTGACGGACTCGAGGGACCGAGAGATGAAGGGATAGATTAAGCGGCCTTAACAGCTCAAGCTTACCGATGAGGAAGCATAAAAGACTAAAAGATTTAAACGGGCCCAGCCGTGTGGCGCCGAGAGCCCAACAAGACCCATATGAGGAAGGAGCGCCGAGGAGCCTATTGCCTCCGAACAAGGCGCGCCGGGAAGCCTATTGCCTCCGAACAAGGCGCGCCAGGAGCTCATCAACCGGGCACCGAGATGATCATGCCTATAGGGAGGGGGTGCTATGCCTATAAAACCCCCTTTCTTTCGAGACAAGAGAAAAAAGAAGAGAGGAGACGGAGGAGAGAAAAGAAAACCTCATCCAGAAAATAGATAGAAAAGAGAGAAGAGACCCTACCGAAAAGAAAGA